>CM023485.1:42549979-42864585 GCA_013339685.2 Hyalomma asiaticum | reverse complement strand
TGGTCAGTTTTGCATTCATGCGATACCCCTTGGTTCACATGCCGCTATATTTCCCAAAATTGTTCACACCCTTCAAGTAAGCAACGACGGCGATTTGAAAGCAACTTATGCAAATATGTCTTCTTCAAACGACATCAACAGGGCGAAAGTTATTCTAAATTACATCATACATCTCGGTTTTATTGCAGATAAAGAAGTGCGAAGAATTCAAAAGGTGAAGTCTGGGCTGAATTTTCCCCGCGGATGTCATGTTGATAAAGTTGCAAACAAAGAAAAAAAAAAGAGGAACGTAATGCGCGCATCTGCTGCCAAATTACGACGTCACACGCCGTGCATTTTATGTGCGCAATCATTTATTAACTGCATAATAAACAAGTTATTTCCGGCAGACATTGTATTGAGAGATCGAATACCACATTAATAATAGGATCTTTATTATTCGAGCAAATCGTGTTACTGCGGCCCGCAGATAACATAGACGCTTTTTGTACAGTTTCATCGCTTAACGCATAATGCTGTTTAGAAAAAGAAAACTACACACAGCGATGTTACGCAACAAGCAAACTCGGCGCGTATCTGTTCTTCATCTGGCTCTTCGCATTCACTGCAGCGAAAGATCTCCGACTTTCAACACGCCAACCAGAAAGGAGAAGAAAATCGCCCTTACTCGCATTAATGGCCGCCACTCCCTCCGTCGCGCTTCGGTTCATCGCGACACTTAAGCGCTTTCATTGCGACCGTACGAAACCGCGCCGCCTCCGGGCTAAGTTTATTACGACTCCTCGCCATTACAGCGTGACAAAACGGGAGCATTCTCTAGGCACACAACGCGTAGGGGAGGAGTACGGGGCCGAGAGTAACCGAGCAGCGGAGCCAAAGCGAAGCGATCTTTGTGAAGCTGCGGCCGGCGGCGGGCTGTGCATGGGTGTGGACCCACGCGCGCGATCCGTTAGCGGCCGGCGCTCGCGTTTGCCGGAGCGCTTCCATTCGACGGTGCAGATAATGGCGTCTTCTCGGTGCCTTCCGATCGGCGCAGAGTGCTTCCCCCGTATACTCGCAAAAGAAGAGGAGAAATTGCGCGAGATGCGATGGCCGGTTGGAGGAGATATTGAGAGCGTTGCTTTGGGGTTGAGGGACGGATTGCGAAGGCGAGCGAAGAGCCGAGTGCATGGAACAAAGATAAAAGAGAAGGGAAATAAGCGTTCGTGAGCCGGACGCTGGGCTGATAACCGCGATTAATGCATGGTCCCAGCGCTAACGGGAACCATAAGCGTAAGGGGGAAAAAAGGGGGGGATAGTGGATAGAAAGGGGTGGGAAAAGGAGATTTATAGAACGCCCCGTCGAACGGATTCGGCGTGCATATCTTGCGCGCGAGAGCTCTTTCATCTGGGGCCTGGCGAATACGGTGCATCGTACTCTATTGTGTTGCCTGAACACCAGACAGAGCTCTCGGACGGAGAACCCGTACGAGTGGATTCGCGATGGCTCGTGGACGTTACGACGCCGAAGCGCAGAAGGAACACGTCCACGCAGTAACTGCGAGATAACGCATTTACTACAAGTGAGAATCGTGACGACATTTAGCTATACAAGAGGTTAAGCTTATGCCACATTTTGTAAGCGCGCTTCGTTTATTTTAGTGTCCCATGTGCTTCGTGTGGGCAAATAGCGGAACAATACGGTGCAGCATTCTGCGGTGTCGCGAAAGCACTGGGGGGTCCGTGAGTTGAAAAAGCTTTTAGTTCATGAGTGCTCTTCGCTTTAGTCTGACCGCCTTCTCTAATAATATAGCGGGTCCAGTCATTAGGGATGACTCGATTTTTTGTTTACGAACAATTATAACGAAGAGGCGTCCAGTGAATACGGGGCCTTTTTATTGCTCTAATTAGGAAGTTCACCGTCGCGCTATCTTGTTCGGCTGGCTACGAAGATGCGTGAATCTAAACAAACAAGCATACCCTGTGCTGAAGCAATGAGATGAATAGAATTATTTTGGAAACGTTTAATGCAGCACTTAGCAATTCCTTTTTCACTAGTTAATACAAAAAGCATTCGTTGTTGGAAAATGTATAAAATACGGCTTAAGGAGGGAAGGGGCGAAGATGAAGTCTTTTTTGTTTATTTGTTTTACTTTAGTAGTGGTACTCTACATTCAGGCAAGAGAGGAAGGAGATACATATGCCTAGGGGACAGGTGAAAAGGCAAAAAGCCTGACAGGGCCGCCTGTCCCCGGGAAAGCGAAAACCCCGTTCTCCTACACTTTCTTTCTTTTTTTTTTTGCGCTAAGCGACCATAACCTTTGTGGTGAACGTTAGAGCATGAACCGGCTATCCCAGCAATAAGTTCTATTATTTTACACTTTTCTTTCTATTTCGGATAATCCGTCTTGTGCAGTCTCTAATCGCACCTCGTGCTCTTTCTTCCTCTCATACATACATACATACATACATACATACATACATACATACATACATACATACATACATACATACATACATACATACATACATACATACATACATACATACATACATACATACATACATACATAAGCGGCAAACACTGCGCACAACTACACCATCGCGGCACCTAGAGGATTATCGCTCCGCACCAATGTTCGCGACGTGGCCGGAACACCTTCCTTCTACGGTGGCGGTAGTGGCGGCGGCGGCGGCATGACCATCCCCTACGCGTTCTCCAAGAGTCGGTCGTTATTGGCACCGATAAAGTTCGCCAAAACACTCGCTTTCAAAGCGTTGAATGGATTCGCAACAGTCTGGCGAGCCAGATAGACGCCCCAAACAACAGGACCAACACCTAAACAATCGAGCAAACCAACAATAAAACCGAAAGAGCAAGAGACAAAGGACGAAGGGCAACGCGCGCGAGACAACGGACGGCGAAATATCTGCAGAGCCGGGTAATTGCCGGCGCCAAAGATTGCGGGAAGAAGGGATGAAGAAGATAAAGAAAAAAAGGAGAGTAGTGGCGTGGCTGGCGTGAAGGCGACGACGGGCGAACTAAGTGTGGCATTCGTAGGAGGAACCTCCGTTCCAGCTGCTGTCTCTCCCTCTCAGCCCTTCTAATGCCATTTGCTGGGCTGTGTTCTGGGATGAAGAAGACGCGGAAACAGACTTGCACTCTGTGGGCGGGGGGAGCCAGCGTAGCCGATCCGAAAAAAAGGTATTAGAACCGCGATAACTTGATTGGGCACTCGAAGGCTGAGCCAGAGCAGAAGGACCGGCGATGGTCTGGTTGCTTGCCTCCTTGCTTGCTTAGCTGTTAGTGAGGTTCGATATAGAAATGGACGTCGGCCCACCGTCTTGAATCGGTTTTAGCCCGGAGGTGTTTGCTTCTCTCATTGAAAGAGACACATACGGATGGTTTCCAGGTCTGGCGTTCCTCTCGTCACGCCTTTACATTGTAGACACCCGCGGGTGTTAATGAACGGGATAGCCGGCGCTTGAGAAAGGAGGAGCAGCGATGGAGACGCATCAGTTAACTGGTCAGCGCGTTATGTTTAGAACGTCGCCGCCGCCCTCGCATCTCCTTATTACTTTCTCTTTCTAGCCGTCCCTTTATGCTCGATGATGTAATTATATTCTTGGCTAAGACAGTAGACTCAAGGAAATGCTGCTCTGCGATAAATTCTTCACTTGTGCCGTGTGCCAACGAAAATTATTCATATTTTCCAGCATTTCCGCGTGTTGACTGAGGTGTTAACGCATTCCCTGCCCTAGTACAGGACGAGGAGAAGAAAGAAGAAAGGATGGAGAGGCAGGGACGTCGACCAGACGCGCGCGCGCGGTTTGTTGCTTTGCTGTAGGACAAAAGGACGAAAAGAAAGAAAAAGAAATGGAAGGTAACGTTTTATCAGTGTGAAACACGCGCAGGCTTAAGCGCCTAACATGTTAATTAGGACTCCTCACCAGGCACGGCCATATTGAGCTGACAGGCGCAATGTATACATTGCACGCTCCCGATTGTACCTTAGAAACATTGCATCGCAACGCACCGCGGAAAACGCACGAATTTTAAACTGAGCGTTAATTGTTTTCCTCGCGGGCACGCGCTCCAAGATTGGGAGGTGGGGAAGGGTATCGACGCTCTGTATCCATGCGCCGGTATGAATCGTACAGTCTATATCATGCGCCGGTATACTCATACAGTCCGCTGCGGTGGTGTAGTGGTTACGGTACTCAGCTGCCACCTGAAAAAACGCGGGTTCGATCTCGGCCGCGGCGGTCCCATTTGCGATGGAGGTGCAAATGCCAGAGGGCCGTGTGCTGTGCGTTGTCATTGTACGTTAAAGAACCCCAGGTGGTCGAAATTTCCGGAGCCCTCCACTACGACGTCTCTAATAATCATGTCGCAGCTCTGGGACGTATCAATCAATCAATCAATCAATCAATCAATCAATCAATCAATCAATCAATCAATCAATCAATCAATCAATCAATGTGGTGAGTGTCCCTAGTGAAGTAATTTGTTGAAAGAAGAGCTGACTGTTTCCAGGTTATTTGACACCCTATCGTAAATTATCTAGCGCATATAGTGAATCAATAATTGGCTCGCATATTCACAACAGTCCCCACGACTGATCGGCGCTATTTTCTGACTACGTTAGAATGCTGCAGGGCTGTTTTAGGGGGAGTGTCACTAACGCACCTTGAGATGTACTGAAAAAAAAAAAAGAACACGAACTTACGCTAATGCAGCATTGATACCTTAAGATGCCGCCACAACGGGACAACGAACAGGCAGTGCTCTCTATACAGTTCTAACCGAACGGCCGAGGCACGGTGACCTTTGCCGTCGGCAGCGAGCTTTACGCCGCGTAAGCACTCCATGGCGGAGGAACACAACGCTTTGTGTGTGTGTGTGTGTGTGTGTGTGTGTGTGTGTGTGTGTGTGTGTGTGTGGTGTGTGTGTGTGTGTGTGGTGTGTGTGTGTGTGTGTGTGTGTGTGTGTGTGTGTGTGTGTGTGTGTGTGTGTGTGTGTGTGTGTGTGTGTGTGTGTGTGGGTGTGTGTGTGTGTGTGTGTGGGTGATACCACTTTTCATCGACAGAAAACAGGTCGCCTCCCCTTTCAAGTCGGTGCTATGAGGAACACCACCAATAAAATAATGTATGCCATAGACACTACTTTTGTTTGCATATTTCTGTATTTATATACGTTGGTCTCCTTGTCAGAAAACCTTCTGTTATGGGCCAGCTTCGGAGAGATAGAGCTTATGCGGGACGTAAAAAAAGAAGGTACCACTGACGTGAAGAAATATGCTTACTGACTCTAATATGTATATCAACAATGTCTGAAAATTCGCGGCGGCATTAACGATTTCTTTAAACACGCATACAAAAGCAGCCAGAAAGTGAAATGATATTAACGTCTAGGCTGAGAAAAGTTTCGGCGCATAACTCCCCCCCCCCCCCCCCCCACTTTCCATCTCTCCGCCCCTCTAGATTACCCGCTCCAATGCTGCCAAAGGTGGTCACTTACTTTTTTGCTCGCTCTTGAAATAACCCCAAGTATGCGAAAGAAGACCTGCGGCTCTGTTTTCATTTTTTTAACATCGTAAGTTAAGGGTCAAGAAAAAAAAAGAAAAAAAAAAGGACTGTCAGAGAAGGTGCTTTAAAGCAGCGGGGCAACGACTTCATTTTATCGGCAGCCCATCAGAACTTCGGCGGAAAAAAAAAAGTGGGTGGGCGGGCGGGACGGTCGAAATGAGTCCTATTTATCGGATCCTGCAGGAATGCGCTTTAATGCGACGTTGACAGATTAGCGCCTTACTTCCAGCCGCGAGCAGATGCCTTACGAAGGAATTCAACGCCGCCTTCTCGTGATCTCTCTCCCTCTCTCACGTTTCGTTTTTGTGCACCCGATTCTCGCGAGCTCATCGCCCTTCGACGCTGGCTTGTGTATGAACCTGGCGCAGAACTGCTCGCACGAAGCACAGAATGCGTTCGTAGGAGTGAAAAACCCGTTCTGCATCCCCAAACGCGAAAAGTGATGCGCGGTGTGATATCAAATACCGGGCAAGATTGTGTCGTTGTAATGGCAGGGTGCGAATGCGTGAACAACACGAATGAGAGGTCGGGACAATGATAGGAAGAGATGCTCGTCATTTACATGAAGAGTAAGGATAAAAATTGATAAGCCCTTCCTCCGCTATCGGGAAAATGGAGGCAAGTGAAGCCTGGCGTGTGCGTGATGTATGCGCCACACGTGATTGAATCGTACCCTCTACAGCCTGGGCCAAGTTACGTGCATTGAAGCAATGTCACATGAATTCAGAGAGAGTGTCAAATTACATCCGCGTGTTGTAAAACGAACCTAGAGACAAAGCGACCCGCATCGAGTAGCCATTGTCACAATGTGTAACCGTCATGTCTTCGTAGAATTGTATAAGGGAGCGGTTAACTTTAACGCGTATGTGGAAATATCGGACGAAATACCTTTTGCCGTCCTCAGTGTATGGTATAAAAAGTCACGTGACCATGACTAAGACGTCATACAACGACGTCGTAATGACGCGATGTCGTGAAGTCACTCATTGTGAAGTCACCACCTGACGTAAAGCAATGACGTCAGTGATGACTTTATGTGTTGGTGTCGACGCATGAACGTCGAAATAATGTGTACATGGTTATACTGTCACTGTCAGACGCGCCATGCTTTCAATTCAGTGTGCGTAAGGGGTTAAAAGCGCGGCTCCGTGACATTATTGCCGTATTCTGTATCTTCTATAATAATAATAATAATAATAATAATAATAATAATAATAATAATAATATAATAATAATAATAATAATAATAATAATAATAATAATAATAATAATAATAATAATAATAATAATATACGCGCTACTTGTTTAGGTTGCATTGTTATTCGAACACGACTGAAAGGGTGAAGGATATTGGAGTAAAGGATATTGTTTCTAGGTGAACTGAAACCATGGAAACGATAATAGAAAGGAGAGGCGACTTTTCATTTCGTTGCACGGTTCGGGTAGTCTGGCGCAAATATGACTCAATCGTGCGGCAGAAAGAGAGCTCTCTTATTGGAAAGCTCTCAGACAACAATGGTCCTTCGAGAAGGGGATTCTATTGTGCGGCAAAGGCAGTGTGTATTCGGCGAGCTCGTATGGCCCTTGCGCAAGCTGCTTCAGCGGTGGCGCTATGTGAAGGTTGATGCAAGGCTTCTTGAAGTTGATTGAACACACGGCAAGGAATGAGGGAAGAAAAGAATGGGAGTGACGAACGGACAGCATAAATATTGCGAAAGTGCGGCACAACTCCCTTCCCCCCCATTTTGTTTGTTGTTTTCGCAAACACACAGAGACCACATCATACCCATCGTTTTTCGGGGATCCTTGCCAAAAGCATGTGAGCTTACGCAATAGCGTCACCCGGCGATGTGTAGTCAGGCGCAGCAGCCGCACCTAACCACAACCCGCCTTTCTGAAAGAACAGCTTACAGCTCTCTTACGAGTTAAACCGACTCTACTGTGTACGTTCAGTTCTAAAGCTGTTTAAAGGAAACGCATCTGTCACGGCGTCAGTTGCATTGTTAACGCTTCTTTCAATAGTTGTATTGTCACGGGGCTTGCAAGCAACAGCGTACTGAAATGCTTGTTTAAAAGGAGTGTTAGCGCATTGACATGCGAGTCTAGAAACAAATCAAGGTATCGCTTTTATGTACACCAGGTGACTACCCGTTTCACGAGTATGATTTGTTTGGGTTAGTCAAGTGACTAACAGTGACAAAAAAAAAAACAATTGCAGTCGGGCTGGTTGTCCTCTGATGCGCGTTTCATCCCTGCAGGCAGCAGTGTAATCATTGTGTCATTTTTACAGAACTGCATTTGACGGCTACGACAAAGGCTGAAGGAAAAAGCAGCGTTAAAGTCATTCGTTAACATAGTTCAAACCAGGCAAAGCCAAAGTGTCTGAGGGTTAAAAAAAAAGAAAAAAAGGTGCTTAAACTTTATGGCTGCGTTTTGCGTAACCAATTGTTTACACTAAGCGGAATGACGCACATATTTAATTTCTTGTGAATGTATTTTCCAAGGAAGCCCATTTAACCTAACGCCGTTTATTGCAGGAAGCGCGCGACCTTCTTTTTTTTTTCCAATCAGGAAGTCTGTTCCGAGCAAGAAATTAGTCAAGATGATCAAGATGATTATGCGGCATGTGTTAGAGATTAACGAGAAGACGGGTGGATTGGGAGGGGGGTGTTAAGATCGGCGTGGGCCCCCCATGGATGTGGTGGAGGGAGGCTGCTGGTGGTGGCCGTTGGATCTATACCTTTCGGGGAAAATGACCGTGGGGAGCGCGTATGCTTGCGTTCTCACGGATCTACATCCCTGGGCTGCCGTCTCGAGGAGACGAGTGCATTGTTTGACGCGGCAGCGACAGCCTTGTTCACCAGCCCGCGGGAGGCTCCCGGAATCCGCCTGGACCGTCGGTGTGTCGTGCGGTGCGTGTGTGCGCGTTTGTGTCGCCTTTGTGGCAAGAACTTCGCGGCCGCACCGACGCAGCGAGAGGGGTGCATCAGCGCACCGGCCGACTGTGAGCACTGCTGCCAGCGGGTGGCCTATGGCTTCCCCAGTGTGAGAAACGGCAGCATTCGTCAAAAGGACGGGGCCGGGAAGAGTGCTTTTATTTGTGCTGCTGTTGTTCTTCAGCAAGCCTCTTCTCCGAACCGTACCTTCTCCGGATTTCAGCATCGGCTGCCACCCGGGTCACGTCATACCTTGCCACCGAGAAGCAGCGAAGGCGGGGCGTGACCTCCTCTCTTCGAGGGCGGAGACAACGTCGTCATTGGACTCTTTTGTACATAGTGATGTATATAATACGAGCGCAGACAAGCGCAGAGCCCCGATCATCATGTAAAATAAACATCATCTCTAGCTTCCTCTTCTGACTCGTCATCGTCTCCGTGTCAACTTCGCACTCCGGCAACCTTCCCTTGGAGTCGGGATGGGTCAAACGTCGTCCTGATAGCGGTGGATCCTAGGACCGGCGGCCCGACTCCTGCATCTCCACCAGGATCCCAACATTTGGATGGCAGCGGCTGGGATGAACCTGGTGACATGGTACTGCATTTGCGGGTGAGCGTTTGGTTTTTGCTTTGAGGTTTACCAGGCTTCAAATTCTGGGTTAACAATTTGAATTCCTGGGTGTGTGTGTGTGCGTTCAGACGCAAAGTGCGCGGTTTTAAGCATCTGTTCGCAAGCAAAACCATCATTTTAAGCAGTGGCCATGGACCTGAGTAGGTTGCGAGGGGCAGAGCTGTTGCAGTTGTGCGACGAGTTGGCACTCGAGTGGGAAGAGTCGATGACAAAATGTGAGCTACTGAAATTAATAGAGGAAAGCGGTAGCAGTGAGGAAGACATTGAATTCGCTTGGGGTCTTGTTCAGGAAAATCTGAAAGAGGAGGAAGCCAAAAGAGCATACGAGAAAGAGAGGGAGGAAGCAAAGAAACTGTATGAAAAAGAGAAGAAAAAAAGGGAGAGGAAATTGTTGGAGCTCAAAATTGAGAGGGATCGGTTAACGCTTCAAGGAGGAATTGGCGGAACTCCTGAAAGAGCAAGCGTAAAGCGTAAGGAAAGTAAAGTGCGGGAAGCCTTGTTCAGGCGTACTGGTGTCTCCGTTAAGAATGAGACAGAGAAAGACGTGCTTGAGATGGCGGAAGATTGTGAGGCGTCCGCTAACTTTGCGCGCACGTTTCAAGCACAGGAAACAGTGGTTGATTCCGACTGTGAACAGCGGGCCCAAGTAGCCAGTAACTCTAAGCGAGAGGACGACTATGACGAGAGCGAGACAGCTTCCAGGAGCTGTAAAACGGAGTGCTCTTATCATAGCGAGGCAGCTTCTAAGGATTGTGGTCTAGTTGCGGAAGAAAGGGAAAACATCGGTAAATGCAAGGTGTCCGGAAGTGACAAAAGTGAGGGTATTGTGCTGGAGGTGGCGAAATACTCTAAGAATACCGATACATTTTTGATAGAATTTCAGCCGCAGCAGACAGATGTTAGTTGCAACTGTGAGGAACGGGGCCAAGTGGCCAGAAGCTGTAGTAAAGTGGAGCCTCAGTGGAGTGAAGGAGGTGTCCAGAAAATGAGTGACGAAAGTGTAGAGGCTTCCACGAATGGTCAGACCTTGGAGGGCAATGCATGCGACGCAGTTTGTAGCAGCGAGCAGCAGTACAAAGAACTGCATGAAGCTAATTTAGGAGAAATGGCCGAGTGCACGCGCAGTGAGGAGGAGGTTTTGAGAAGCGCTACAGATGCCCTTGAACAAGGAGATAACCTTTCCACAACTTGTGAAGCGAGCGAGTCTTTTGTGGAAAAGGAGGAGACGATCGCAGGGGCATCCGAACAGTTTGAATACCCGAAGCTAAGTTCAGTGGAAAGTTCAAGCGCGGCGGGTGTCCGTAAACACCGCCGAAAAAGAAAAAAGCGTGCTCGAGCAGCACCGCGGAAGCGCTTGAAGGAACCAGCGAGGGAGCGCGCGAGACAAAGGGCAAGCCCAACTCGCGGCAGGGGGAAATGCTCTTTGTCCCGTTCGGAAAGGCGAACTAGAAGGAGGCATGTTCTCAGTAAACGGATGCAGCCCCTCCGACGAAAGGGAAAGGTGATGTTCTGGAAGAGAATAGCGGGTCGAAGTGGTTTGGTCAGTAACAGGCACCCTGCACGGCCAAAAGCACTGGCTGGATTTTGTTTGCGATGCCAGCCGTGTCTAATTGGTCTCAGGGGTAAAGCTGCAGTTGAGCGTCCCGCCACAGCGCGCAGAAAGCGAGACAGAGCGACCTTCCATCTATGCTTCAGGTTAGCCCGTCAGAGGACTGAAGGAAAACGGCCGCGAAGCCGAATCATGCACGACAGCAGAACACAGGGAACAGCTTGCGCTTTGTGTCGTCTATGGCGAGCGAGAAAGCCGTCGGGACCGA
The DNA here is from genome assembly GCA_013339685.2 of Hyalomma asiaticum. Taxonomy (NCBI): domain Eukaryota; kingdom Metazoa; phylum Arthropoda; class Arachnida; order Ixodida; family Ixodidae; genus Hyalomma; species Hyalomma asiaticum. The sequence goes on along the minus strand of CM023485.1, from coordinate 42,853,633 downwards.
GACCCCATAGGGTTCGAATCAAAGGAATTCGTGTACGGGGAACGGGGAGCGGTCCGTTGTCGTCATTTCACAAGCGCATGCAAGAGTGTAGCTCTTATTAAGAAACGACTTGAGACAGTTTTAAGAAAAATGAGCAGTATAGTGTACTGAATTCAGATTAGGCTATTGTAAACGCACTTATTGAGGTTAATTTCCGAGGAAAGCTTTGTGAATTTAGTAGCTTGCATGTTTGACAGGAAAGGGTGTACTGTGTATTACACTGTGCGTAAATAAAGGCGCATTGCAGAGCTCGTTCAAGCGTAAAGCCAAATCAGTTTTGTGAGAATTTTGGCTTCAGTGGTGCAGTCTTGTCGTGTACTATTTTAATACTTAGTTTGCAGCGCTTGAGCAATGCCCAATTTTTTTCTTGTTACTTTCATGTGTACGGCATTGAAGATTATTTCGAGTAAATGGTGGCTGCTGTAACGGTTAGTAGGCGCGCAGCTGCGTGAAGTTGGTCTAAAGGGACAACGCGCGAGTTAAAACAGAACAAGTGTACAGTCAATTTGAGGCGCTATGATTGAGAACCGTGTTATGTTGAAGCGCTCAAAGTAAGGAATAGCGTTGTGGTGTCGGTAAGCGGCAAACTAAGCGAAGTGGTTAGTAGGCTGTACTTAAAAGGGTTTTCATTTACGTAGAGCTCGTTGCAGTTGTGACTAGTGTGCATTACTTTGAGGAAATGTTCATGACACTGTAGGTAGTGTCTGTTTTCGAGCTTCGTAAATAGCGACTTATGACCTTAAAGTTATTTCTTTAGTAAGTTGTTGGTTGAACACTTAATGTCTATTTTTGGAGAGTGGGCTTCGGCACCACAGATTAGTTAGGCTTATCAGCGTGAGTGCGTCTAGTAAACGTAAGTTGAAGTGAGTTTTGTTTGGGTTGAAGTTCTTATCCTAAGTGTTTGTTTGAAGGTTAAGAATGTTACGTTTTACTTCAAGACGATATTAGTGACAGGATCGGGCGTTAATTTCAAGTTAAATAAGGAGAGCACGGAGAACATTCCATTTCCTTTGAATGTGGTAAATTAGCTGACAGTGAGAGAGGATATATGTAGTGCGTTTGAAAAGTAATGTGTATGCTTTGTATGGGTGGCACAGAGAATTGCCAGTTGCGTGCACGAAGTGAATTTTACTCTCGAGATTGATCGCTGTCCGCTTATCGGGTTAGACGAAAGGCCTCAAAGGAATGGAAGCTTGCTCCGACGGATTCCGATCCTCCAAGGACGTTTTACCGTTCGGTATGGGAAATGTAACGTCAGTGGAGGTGCTGACGGACTCAATAGGCGAGTTTGAATTTTAAAAGTGGGTACCATCATTGTTAATCTTTTGCTCGACAAATTTTGTAGAACTAATTCTTAGGCAGTTCTGGAGTGGGAACTCGTCCATAACTGTCCCAGGTTTGTCTTGAGCAAAAACTTTGCGAGGGAAGATGGTCACTTGCTTAAAAGGAGTCCAAAATTTTTTAGGGGTGTTTTAATGAGGTTTTGATAAGCCTGGTGGATCCGAAGCAGATTCTGAATGCTTGTGCGTGGTGTAGTGTTGTGGCGCTTGGATTGTTCTGGCTGCGGATCATCCTTGCGGGATGTTCGAGCCGCATGTCCATAATTTTCATCAAACCCTAGATCTCTCTCATGGACAGCAATTGCGTTCCTGGCCATTCGAGAGTTTCCTGGCGCCGGAGGGACTGTTAAGATCGGCGTGGGCCCCCCCATGGATGTGGTGGAGGGAGGCTGCTGGTGGTGGCCGTTGGATCTATACCTTTCGGGGAAAATGACCGTGGGGAGCGCGTATGCTTGCGTTCTCACGGATCTACATCCCTGGGCTGCCGTCTCGAGGAGACGAGTGCATTGTTTGACGCGGCAGCGACAGCCTTGTTCACCAGCCCGCGGGAGGCTCCCGGAATCCGCCTGGACCGTCGGTGTGTCGTGCGGTGCGTGTGTGCGCGTTTGTGTCGCCTTTGTGGCAAGAACTTCGCGGCCGCACCGACGCAGCGAGAGGGGTGCATCAGCGCACCGGCCGACTGTGAGCACTGCTGCCAGCGGGTGGCCTATGGCTTCCCCAGTGTGAGAAACGGCAGCATTCGTCAAAAGGACGGGGCCGGGAAGAGTGCTTTTATTTGTGCTGCTGTTGTTCTTCAGCAAGCCTCTTCTCCGAACCGTACCTTCTCCGGATTTCAGCATCGGCTGCCACCCGGGTCACGTCATACCTTGCCACCGAGAAGCAGCGAAGGCGGGGCGTGACCTCCTCTCTTCGAGGGCGGAGACAACGTCGTCATTGGACTCTTTTGTACATAGTGATGTATATAATACGAGCGCAGACAAGCGCAGAGCCCCGATCATCATGTAAAATAAACATCATCTCTAGCTTCCTCTTCTGACTCGTCATCGTCTCCGTGTCAACTTCGCACTCAGGCAACCTTCCCTTGGAGTCGGGATGGGTCAAACGTCGTCCTGATAGCGGTGGATCCAAGGACCGACGGCCCGACTCCTGCATCCCCACCAGGATCCCAACAGGGGGTGGGGAGGTGAGCCCTTGGAGAACGACACGAACCTGACAAATCTCGTGGGGACTCATTAAGACTTACTCGCTTGCGGGCTCCAGCTTAAGCGATTCACGGCGCATTAAGGTACCCCGAAAAGTTTCTTAAATTACGCCGCCACGCTTCGGTTTGTGATTACGCTTCGCTCCCGCTCGCAGCGCGGGTTTGAATACCGAAATTGGATTATGAACTTCCTTCAACAGTGGCCGGTAGAAGTGCTTCGGCAATGCAAATAAGCCTAATTAGTGGTACGGCTCGGGACTTAGAGCTAACATTGTCATATATTTTAAGATGTTTCGATAAGATAACTACAATCACACACTAGGATGCTCATACGAAGGCGAAATTCCCGCGAGGAATAAGAATCTAAACAAAATACATTGTGCTTTTTTTTAAACGTGTATACCCCTATATTAGGAACTATATGGGTATATATGTTTTCGTGTAAGCGTCCCACCTTATTCTACAAGCATAAGAATTGGGTACATTACGGAATTAAACAAGAGGGTAGTCATTTTAAGTGGTCGTCCAGGCAACATTCCTTAAAACTTTAGTTTCGCATAGGCGTGGTATTAACTACACCCGAGCATGAGATAGTGAGCATATATCCCTTTGTAGTCGTGGTATTAGCGAAAGAACGCTCTTTATCAGAAGGCCTGATGCCGAGCTTTTTAGGGCGCTTTAACTAAAACAAAATCACTGCAACACCTGAATTTTGCATCCACTCTCAGTAAAGTCGGATGCTTACAGGAAGCTTATAACAATCATGGCAATCGTTTGTATATAAAACGTGTTAGTGGAAAACAGGTCGGCCTAGTTATAGCCTGTAATGCGTTTGTTGTCTTCTTTGTCTTTGTTTAATTCGAATACATGGTTTGTCTGCCTCCAGTAGCAAAGAGAGAGAGAGAGAGAAATTGCAACAGTTCGCGGCAAGGATTAACAAAGCGTAATTTAAGTCGTTCAGTGTCCCATTCCTGCTTGCATTTCCGGACATTGAGTATCAACGCGGCTTCATAATGCCATTCACAAATGCAGAGGGGGTGCGACGAAGCATCTCGCACTATAGTTTCTCGAACACGTGTTCGTTCTTTCGCGTGTTCGCATAATTTCGTTTTTATATTTATTCCCTTCAGTTTTTTTTTTAGCAACAAGTTTCAGGCTACGTGTTTAAGCAGCAGTACCCACGAATAGACGCAATACATAATAGCTCTAGAACCTCAAATATTGGATAAACTGGCTCACCGATGTATAGAAATAGCCACAACACAGCGGCATTCCACGGCCTGCGCGGCCCTGGACACCTGAACGGGAACTTCATACTGACTCCCTTAGCATTCCCGAGGTGACGTCATCAGCTGCCGCCCGGGCGCCACTCTGGCCTGCTGCTCTTGGCTCTAATCTGGACCTGTAAAAAGAGATAAGAAAGAGTTACTTTGTGCATGGGGCAACGCCTAGGAGCCAATTTGCAAGGATGATCATGGATTCCGCACCTTCGCACCCCCTTCCTTTTTTTTTTTGTTGGTTAGGTATACGTGAGTCATCCGGTGCCCCTTATGGGTCATTTGGTATCTTTTATTTCTTATCGTTTGCTGCATCTTACCACTGTCTACCTTCTATGTTATCCTTTGCATGTACTACTATTTCCTCTCTCTCTCTCTCTCACACACACACACACACACACACACACACACACACACACACACCTTTCCGCTTTTTATTTAAAACTGAGCGACCATTGTAGAGGAGAGAAAAGCAGTCCAGCAGTAAGCCCCTTTTGAGAGAGTGAGCAATGCTGCAATAGAGGTATCATCTGGTTGTGACGTCAATGAAGAATGCAGCAACCTAAGCAGGAAAGAATGCATGCCTTAGTTGGCGAGTATGGGCCTAGCGCAGCAGAACACTCGCAGTATAGAAAAGTAGAAAGCTAGGTCTTCAATAATTGAAAATCGGATCAACGATTTAAACACGTCAGCTATTTCTATACATTCTATTGATCTTTCTCGCGTAGTTTCTATGTATCGCGAAAAATATGTGACATGCAGCATGACAGGTGCCACGCGTGTAGTCTGATTGGAGGCAACAGAAACGACGATATCTGACCCATTAAGGCGACTCTTGCTCAGCGACAACATCGCAACAATTGATAGATAACAAAGGGCGGTCACAGGAAGATATAAACTAGTACGCATGCCATATGCATGAAACCGTTACGGAATTTCCAGGAAGACAAGACAGCGTCACAGATGCGAACACCGATCGCATGACTTGCCCAGTATAAAAATACACTTTTTTTCCGGATGGAAGCCGGTGCGTACACGTGCATACACAAATAAATACACATATGGGAGGACAAGAGAGAAAAGTGCGTAGCAAACTTTTTCGAGGCTCTTCCACTATCGGATAAAAATGCCTCGAAAAACTGGTGCAAACCGAGGCTATCTATACTACTTCGTTAGGTGGCCTGTTCGACGTGCGGCGTGCACCTAACGCTCTCTTGTGTCTTCTTGTAGCCCACATGCATTCCCCAACTGATATCGGGAGCCATGCCTGGAATACTTGCCTCTGTCCCCGAATCCACATTCTGCTGACCTCAACGATGGACTACATAGTGACAATGTGAACTTGCGGACGGGGCTTTTCTATCCTTTCCTTATGTCCCCTATTTCCCCTTCCCCATATGTGGGGTAGCAAACAGGATGCGCGTATTCTTGACATCCCTGCCTTTCGCTTTCCTTGTTTCTCTCACTCTGTCTTCTCTACACATACTCTCTTGCTCACCATCCTCTACATCTTCGTCTCCTCTGTCCTTACAGAATAATTTTCCAGATGTAAGCTGGTATAAGGTTCTGCTCTTAGCAAAAAAAAAAAAAAAAGAGATAACGAACTTTTACTTTCTCTTTTTTGTTTTGCACAGCCAGATGAGACTTTAGCAACACGATACTAGTCTGAATAATTGTTCATGACTGTCTTGAACATTGAACGAGAAGATAGCAATGGCCGGCTTTAAAAATTGCTCCTTTCCATTTTCTTCTCCACGCCCACACAACGAATATGATTAAGAACTTGGTGTAGGAGGCATGATACATTGCAGCATCCTCTATCTCCTACGTTTCCATGGCTAATGGGACTTGCGAAAACCGATCGATACAGCACGCGCTAGACAAATATCTTGCGTCGGTCAACGGAGGGCGGTGTCACTCGCAAGAACAAACGCTGGCAATTTCACGTTTGTCGAGAACCGCCTTGGGAAATCTATAGGGCTGGATCCCGTTCGCCCGGTCACACTGTTACCACGTTGCGTCATCGCCGCAACTATACAAGGCTGCCGCAACTTTGACGCGTTGCTTCGAGATGCACGTGTACCAAGCGGCAAGATCCCCAGCTGCGCAAGCAAAGACGACGTCATTGAGCAAACTTTAATACTCGCCGACGCCGTACAGCAAACGTGGTTACCAAAGCGACACCTTAAGGCATGGGCCTTGCGTACGCGTCAGTAGTGAGAGTGCAGCGAGAGAACACACGCGAGAAGACGCGCTCGAAATCGAGAAAGTCCACACGGGCGGGCTACTCCTACGTAAGCAGTCGCTTAAGCCTTCGAAACCCGAGATGCAGGCGCCTCTCCGGAACGTACAAGGAGGCGAAAGAGGAAGGCGGGTTCGAAGCGAAGGACAGTGTAATGCGTACGGCAAAGGAAACACTCTCCTAGTCTTCTTCGCGACGATTCCATTACTTTCCTCGACTACGAGCTCCTCCTTCGGAGCACGCAATCGTGTGCAGGGGCGAGTTGGAAGCCTTCCTATAAACGTGAGAGCAGCGCGTTCTGGCCCCGCCGAGTTCTGCACGCGCGCTGCTGGCCAGAGCTATACGCGCAGGTGGTTCGGTTCTCACGCCGGTTCGAGCGGACGGCCTTTGTCAGGGCCTCGCAAAACTGAAGACGAGTCGGCAGCGCTTGCGCGCGGAGGTATAATGGTGAGCGGATGGAAGACGGAAGCACAGCTCGCACCGACCGTGGTTCCGTAGTGCGGTTGAAAAACAAAGGCCAACACTTCAAAACAGGTGTGTGCGAGAGATCTGCGCGCTACCTCCTCTTCAATTCCTGAACAAAAGCGGAAGAGAGAGAGAGAGAGAGAGAGAGAGAGAGAGAGAGAGAGAGAGAGAGAGAGAGAGAGAGAGAGAGAGAGAGAGCTCAAACAGAGACAACATCCCTGCCACGGCTCTGTATTGTTACGTGCTTCGGAAACGCGATGGTGCTCTTGCTTTTATTGTTCAAGCACTTCTCCTCGAAAGCCGCCACTCCTGCTGATCTCTTCCTCGACTCTGCTTTCGTATGCCTACATGCTTTCACTTGGGTTGCGCAACGAAGTTTTTCGGAGGAGGTATTGCCTTGTCCCTTTCGAAGGAAAGTGAAGGCGGCTCAGGGGTTGTTTGCGTGTTGTCGAGTACTCGTGCGTCGCCTAGTAGAGCCGTCAATCCTTCTTCGACGAAGCATCTTTCACGCGCGCGCGCGTGCAGTTCTGACCAGATTATGTGGAGCGGAGAACATTGATGCCGGCGTGTATGTAACATGTTCGCAGATGTTCGGTTCGCTCTAGAGCGCGGTATTATGTTCACCCATTCTCGTGCGCTTGCCACACTCTTTCGAAAAAACAAAAACGAAAATAAGATACAAATGCGAAAAGAAAATCAACTCTACTAGGTGGCTCAGAGAATAGTGTTTGCGTATCTCGGAGTGAAGTATATAACGAATATTTTTGCGCATACGTCGAGGCGAAATTGAAAATTTTTACGCTTTAAAAAGAACGCTCCGTCGTAATTCTTCGCCTTGTCGGTTAACGAGGATGTTGGTTGATGGAAATGCCGACGTAATAGACATGTTCTTTCGCACGAACATCTAAACCATAACGCTTATTTCGCGTGGCTCGCAGCGATCAGGAAATGGAGTATTACACATATGCCGGCGGATTTCTATTCCCCGGGACATAAATTTGATTAACGCATGCAGGGGTTTCGTGTCGCCAACGAGGACAACGCTAACTAGCAATAGACCCTTGCACAAGCGCTTCACTGATTCCCGAACTAGTAATTTCTAGCGACAGCTGCGTGGTATGCATCATTTGTCGATAACGATGGACAGACAGACACAGCCGCGGCCCAGGTGGACATGACTGTGGCCGTGTCTGCCTGCTTATCGTAATACGTGCGTGCTTACGTCAATCAATCAATCAATCAATCAATCAATCAATCAATCAATCAATCAATCAATCAATCAATCAATCAATCAATCAATCAATCAATCAATCAATCAATCAATCAACCCACAACCAGATTATGGCACATGTTATGTGTCGCGCAGTCACCACACTGATATTTATCGTCGGACAGAAACCGTTGCGGTGCTACCTTTCTAGAGCACTCGCCATAAATAACGAGACGACGTTAGATTGGATGTACGCTTTCAAGTCACGTTGGAGACCGCAGAGCCTAATTTAACTAATCGGCCCAGTATTTTACATTTCTTCCAGACATACGAAAGCGAGTTCGGTGAAGAACAAGATGCCGGAACATCTGCGAAGTTCTCACACAGTTTCGCTTGTTCACCAGACGCAGTCGGCGCAACCAGTCACTCGCCCACGTTCCCAGGAAAGTTCCACGCTTTTTGATATATAGATCCGCAAACGTCGTGCGAATATTTTGCCTTCGGACCGGTTGGTCCTTCGGTTTAGTTCATAGCCGAAGACCACCATTATTCATAGCTGCATGCCTTGGGAAACGGTGCGCCTGCGTTTGCAAAGGGAGCGTACTTGATCTTTATTTCGCGTGCTGCATTGCCGTAGTCATTCCACAGATGCACGAGTTCCACAGGATGTCGGAGCTGCTACCATATTTGTGGTGCAGTCCAACTGTGGGCGCATGCGCAGCACGATCGCGAAAGGCCTCCCCTGAGTACTGCTGCAAGAACTACGCCGATGGAACAAGTAGGTGTTCGGCATTCAGTTGCTCGTAAGGGTGTGCAATGGTCCCAAGAAGTGCACCAACGTTTCTTCTATAAGATTATGTATGCACGGTGCGCTCTGAGAACGTCAAGCTATGTCCATTTAATATTTCACCATGCGTTGACTAACGCCGACGGTTTACAGGCTGTCTCGTTGGACGCGCCATTGGTACGCAACACACGCAACTCCACTCGTAGCGCTCACTTCATCAGCGTCACGGGCCGCTAGGCTTACTTTAATAAATTGTCTTGCATGTTGTCTGACATGCAAGGCAATTTAATCCCGCTAACATGGCACTTCCGCGTATAGTTCGGACACCGTACGGGCAAGGGAAACCCAAAGCCACGCCTTGCTAATTGAAGTAAGGACAGCGGGGCGATGTGATGTGACAGTATTATTAATAATTATCAAGAAGGACGCAGATATGGGAGTCGCTTTTAATCCTATGTAAGTGACAGCACACTGTCCTTATTTTTTACGTCTACGTACGTGGTGCTGTTCACCGGTAAATATATTAATAATCTTACTGTTGCTATGAGTGTTTCAACTGCAGTAGAATGAATAAATGGGCTAGTCTTTTTTGTGTAAACGTCCTATTTTGCGCTCTTGTTTTCCCAAAATGAGTGTTTCAACCTTCGAGTAAAATTGTCAGGCGTGGTTCTCGATATTGCTGCTCCTAGAGTCAAGGGTGTTTTCGTTGAGGTATACAAGCGCACAATTCAAAACTGAGCCATGATTTATTTTCATAAGCTCTAGGTCATTCGTCTTACCATGAGTCGGGAGGGCCAAGGCCGCCCAAAACATGCGAAGGCGAAACAAGAGCAAAGTAGAAGAAACAGAGGGATGGGGGAAGGATGTAAGTACCGGATGACCGAATACCTCGCTGTTTCGAAACCACATTGCAAACACAACGAGCACTCCTTACTTCCAGTTCACAGGTAGGCAAACACGTCGCGTACGCTGCCTCAATCCTCGTGCGCTTGTGTGCGTGGGACGTATTTAGGTTTAAAAAACGAAGAAGGAAAAGCAAGCTAGCGTCAAAACAACACGCAGGTTGTAACAATACCCCGAACGCATAAACACTGTCGACGGCTCTTCGATGTCTTTCAGAAGAACTTCCCGACGCGTCCCATGCGCGATAAATACATTCAACGTGAGACGCGGTCCTTCTTATAAAATAGCGGAACCGTTAATCTAGCTTAGAAAGTGAGGCTTTGTTCATGCACGGACGGCGTCGCTTCGCGTTTCAATAATGTCTCGCCTTCCACCTTTCTTCTTCTTTTTTTTTTTTTTTCTAGCGACGAGCGTGAATAACGTTAGAGCGATGGAAGGAGGCAGGAGAGGAGCACAGTTTTGAGGTAAGTTTGCCCGACAAACGGCGAAGCTTGGAAAGAATAGAAAGAGAATTGATTAAGCTAAAGGCGCGCGCTCGCGCAGCACTTTGGTCCACTTCCGCTTACCTGCACGTGTAGATAGTATCGTCCTATGAGCAACCGTGTTAGGCGGCAGTTCGCACAATTTCTTTCTTTTTTGTTTCTCCCGGAGCACTGTAGAGCCGTTTGAAAAAAAGAAATCTTCACGGTTTCAATATGTTAAAGCGACGAGACAACAGAGAAGCTGCTGCTTGAAGGCGCTCCTCTTTTGAGGGCCTTCAGCGAACGGGAAGAAGTGCAACGTGTTTCAGATGCACTCTTACTCATCGTTGACTAGAACAATAAAAAAAAATGCAAGCAAACCAAGAAGCGAACGAAGAGGCCCATACGGTCTTGTTCGCCTACGCTTCGCGCTGTTTTGAATATGGAAATGAGGTGTTGCTGTTATCGCACTCGACGCTATTCGCAGCTTTGATGCGAGCGAAGACACGGCAGTGGGACACAGTATTTTCGTTTCGTTGCTTCCTTACTGTTTGTGCGGGTTTTGAAACGCTCTCTCGTGTGTGTGTGTTTTTTTTTTATTCTTTCACCGCCCGAGTGTTACGACTTCTCCGCATTAAGAGTTTGTATGCGGAAAAGCCCACATTCCGCGCATTGTCAAAAGCGCTGTCTCTCTAGGAGTCCTAGAACTTCCTCTGAAAGGAGCAACGGTAATTTAGTAGTAAAAGCAGGAGTGAAACACAACGACTAGGCCGTCCTTCCTTGGTAATCATTTAGGCCAGCTGATTTTTTTTAACGTGTCTCTTTACGCGACGTGTTAAACGGACCACGGAGTTGGCAAGGTGGACGTTAATAGGAAGATAGGTGGAAGATAGCCATCCTCCTGCTCAAAAGGGCAGCAAGTTGTTTGGTTTGATTGGAGGTGTGGATACATCATGTAAGGCCTGAGAAGGTAGCGCAAGGTTTAATGTCCACATGGAAAACACGAAAGTGTCTTAACTCGAGCTTCCTTTAGTTTGTCTAAACCTCATCTTCCTCTGCGAATATCTCAATGCGTTCGGCGGACTACCAAGGCACAGTTATGCAGGCCGAAAAAAAAAAAACTGCATCCATTAATTTGTAGCACGAAGCTCCAAGAAAATCCAAACGGATTACTGAATCCGTATTGATTACGTATAGATTTCCTTGTAGCTTTGTGCTAGAAACGTTTGGATTCTGAAATTTTTTTTTCGTAAGCGTTGCTCCACCTTGCAGGTTTCTTCAGAACTCAATTCTCAGTATGCAGGCTGCTCTAGGCTACATATGTGAAACAAGCATGCCTGCTTAAAGCAGCTGTGACAAACTCGCGAACAATTGTAGCATTAACTCACCATCCAACTCGACACAATAAATGTTGCTTTATTATTTATTATTAATGCTGTTCTTTTCACCGGCTTTGAAAAAGTGGACTATAATTTTCATGGCTTTACGCATACAAGGGACATCAAAAGTTTCAATAAAAGAATGGGTTGACGAATGTGGAGATTATAGAATAAATAAGAAAGATATGGCGCTGTAATTACCTGCATTTGTGCACTCCTTTCATTTTTGCAATAAGTGCTCAGTGTTATGGTGGGAGTCTGCTGCGTTCTACGTGGCGAGGACGCAATCATTCGAAAAAGAACTCTTCTATTTTATTAAGTATGCACTTTTACTCAGTATCATGGACTACAGCTATTTATCAGTCTGCGAGAGACAAGCATATAAACAAATTACAGACGATATACTCAAGAACATGCAACGCATGGATATAGCTTGCAAGCAGAATTGTTTTCATTGAGCTGTCTAGAATCATCCATCAAGGAGCTTCCATATTCTGTCTCCCGGCTTTAAGGTAGAGGTGGTTGTTAGATATTTATTGTTAAGAGTATATGTTACCGTATAGGCGATTGTTGAGCTAATTTGAGGCAACACTGTTACTTACATACTTTTTGAGGGAAGTAATTAAGAAAAATGACTGACAAAAATACACGCAAAGTCGAATAAGGAGGCACTTAACTCACGTGTGAAGACAGCACGCGTGAAGCTTTCAAAGCGAAGCACATTTATCGCTCTTCTACACAATTTACCATTTAGGTATAATTTCATAGATGTCAGGTCCCAAAATCACGATGTGATTGTGAGAGACGGCGTAGTGGAGGGCTGTGGAAAGTTCGTCCACCTGGTGTTTTTTAACATGCACTAACATCACTCGGTACACTGACGCCCAGTACTTAGCATCCATGGAGATGGGGTCAGTGGAGTCAGCCGGGACAATTTAGGTCACTCTCTACGCCAATCACTATAAAAAAGAAAATAGTGAATTTGTGGATCTCTCTCTCTCTCCCCTCTCTCACACACACACACACGCACACAAACACGCGCGCGCGCGAAGGAGAAAGTAGGTCGGCCACAAGCGCCGCTTTGTCCAGCTTGTACCACTAGTGCAAGCTGTTCACATTTTATTTTGTAGAACCATTTCAAAACTCTTGTTTCTTTTTTTTTCAGGCTATATTTAGAAATTTAAACTTACAAATGACAGCCGCATAGTTTCCACAGCCTGTGAAATGAAGTTTTACGTCACTTGAGTTCACTTAAGCAAGCACAATGTAATTTCATTTTCCTGAGGTCAGGTAGCTATAGCGTGTGTCCACCGCGAACTGCGTGCCGCATAAAGGACGTGTTGGAATGGGATAGTTGAATTCAGAGAGAAATCGGGTTTAATCGGCTTTTCCTGAAAGGCGTTCAGGGCGTAATAAACGGGTTAAATCGGGCTTGACCCGAAAACGAACAACCCTATCTATACTTCACAAATACGGTCCCTTAGACACCCTCATTGCTTTCTGGTTCGGCCCTCACTCCCCAGCGCCTTCTCCTCATTGTAGAAAAATGAGTTAATTAATTAATTCATTCATTATGTAGTGAACAGGATCAAGAAAGAACGCTGTTGGATCTGTCGCTTCGCGAGGGATCAGCGTTCGCGTGGTGTTGTGCCTGCTCATGACTTTGCGTCGATTTATTAAAGGCTCAGCTATGATTTTTTATCGGGCACTATACACAGTTGAGACGAGAGCACAGTCGAGAGCTGGCACAACTCCAAACAAACGCTGATCGCACGTACAGCGACAGATCCAACAGCGTTTCTCCTTCCTCTTCACTACGATTAATTAATTAATTCCTCTGTACTGTGCTATGTAAGTGCACGTTAAAGAACCTCAGGTGGTTGAAATTTTCGGAGCCCTACACTATACGAGGTCTCTCATAATCATATCATTGTTTTGGAACGTAAAACCCCAGAATTCATTCATTCATTCATTCATTCATTCATTCATTCATTCATTCATTCATTCATTCATTCATTGTACCGGCGCTGCTGCGAAGCGCTGGCGAAACCGCAAGGAGCGACGTCGCTTAATCTAGAAACAATTCTTCCAAATGCTACTATTCTTCGTTCACGTCAAGGCCAGAAACTGCGCCGTACATGGTTGCACAGCCCGCAAAATACGGGGGGACGAGCCATCAGGCTCCGACCGTATCGCGTTCTCTGCTTCGGCCGTTCAGTACACAGAAGAGGCGTTGTTGAGACAACAACTGCGCTTCTTCGTTGCCCCGGAGTAGAATGGCCTCCCGGCAGTGTCGCTTGTCTAAGCAGCATCGTTGCAACCCACGCTCTTTCTTCCGAGCCGCCTCGTCCAACCGCCCACACACTAGCTTCCCAAGCGGCGTTGCTTGGGGTGGCACAGAGCTTCCCACAGCGTTGCTATCGACCGCGACTCCGATCGCTGCGCCACCTGAGAAATTTCCGCTTCATCGAGTCGAGCCTCGAGGCAGTGCGCGCGAAGAGTGCGGAAAGTCAAGCGCTGTACGAGACACCGTGGAGCGGCGGTGCGACAAAATTTTGGTGGTGGTGGGGTGGGGTTTGCGTAGAAAAACCCCTGCTTTTGACGTAGCGTAGAGAGAGAGAGAGAGAGAGAGAGAGAGAGAGAGAGAGAGAGAGAGAGAGAGAGAGAGAGAGAGAGAGAGAGAGAGAGAGAGAGAGAGAGAGACGCCGTACAGCAAAAACACATTCGGTGTTAAACTGCGCACCGCAGGAAAGGCACATCGTGGATCACTAAACTAAAACAACACCTTGCATCACTATATACTGTGTGCTTCCCGTTGATGCTTCACAGAAGAGGAAATCCGGTGCAGTTGGTTCATTGTTCTTGCAAAAAAGCAGTGAAACAATGAGACTAGAAGGGCGCGAGAACACTTCCGACTGCTGAATTACGTCACAACTGTGCTTTACTGAAGGCAAAACCAGGCATCCTTGGACTCGGCTGATGTTAATGTGCCAGTTGCCTCGGCACTGTCGTGGATGCCACTGGCATCATCCACTGTTTATGCCTTGGAATAGTAAGGACGAGCAAGAAAATTGCTCCAGCACATCGTCGAACTGCTTGTTATAGAGCAATTTAGGTTTCTGCATTGCTGGCAAGGCAGGTGATTCGCATCCTCCGCGTGACTGCAGCTGATTTCTTGCCGTACGAATGGCCTGTGATTTTTTATTGGAGACTGGCTTCGATAAATACCGTTGGATAGAGACGTCGTATGTGCTCACGTGCTCCTCTCCTTCATCGGCTGCTTAGTGCTACACGCTTTTAGAATGCCACGTCCTATCGCTTCTAATGTAGGAATACAAAGTTTCACTTGCGGTTTCACAGTCGGGGATAAATAGCGCGTGCGGTGGGAGCAGTTGGCAGTAGGAAAACCTGACAAACCAAAACGCATGTTCTGTGCTTCTTTTCATGGGCCCAGCCAGACTCCGCATTCGCGGCTTGTTTAAACAATAAAATGAATGCTAAAGAGTAGCAACAGTGAAATTATTATTAGTAACATTACTGTTATCCTAGAATGACAAATAATGCCACCATGCCACAATAAACCCCCCACGGTTAGTGTTACGCATGCTCAAAATGTAGTCATTCTCTGACACGCGGTAAATTCGTACACCAAAAATGACTGTAACTGCATCACACTTCACTCTCAAAGAAATAAAGGGAGAAAAAGAGTGAGCTATTCCATTCTGTAAAGGTGGACGACCGGAGAAACTGTTTAGCCCACGACAGGAAGGTGACATATGGCTATTAAACGTAAGCTTCTGAACGTGCCCATCAAGGTTCAAACCACTTTCGGAGAGTAGAATTTTGGGGCAGTCGGTCACGCATACTAGGTAAGTTGAAGTGAAAACCGCAGGACAAACAAGGCGGCCGTGGTTTGCGCTTCAACTTAACTTGTTCAAACCACTGTGCGGAGCCTACAGTCACATATCGATAGCGACACCGCCCAGTAGCTGCACGGTAAGGTACGTGTACACGCCAAGCCCGTATACAAGACCACATTCTCCGCTTTGCGACATGAGTAGACGACTTTTCGCTTCACGAGTGGCCTTCACTGCAACACGAAATGTGCGAAAGCCAGCTTGCAAAACCCGAGCTAATGCCCATCCTCTTAAAGTTGGCTTCACTTGTGAGCATTGCTGCATGCATTGGTGGGCAGACGTTTTTACAACGGCGATATATAAGCCGTTCCATATGAAGATATCACGACCCCAGGGCACTTTTTATTGTTATAATAATTGTTTGCTGTTTCTCGAGTGGGAAAGCCCGCTTACAGAGACCAAGCTAACGATGATCTCCTTAAATTCGGCTTTACTTCTAAGCACAAACTCATTGAAGGGAGGACATTTTTTTTTCCAGAGGCAATATAAGCCATTTTTTGTCAGAATACAAGGATTTTTGTTACTTGACTAATTGCTGCCGTCCCGAGGCTCGAGAGCGTCTTGGCAGAGCGTGGACGGCTATTGACACATGGGGCAGACTGAGGAAAATTTGTGTTCTAGCGAACTGAAACATCTACACCTGACACAATGCAAAAAGGTAAGGTGTTGATGTTGGTTTCAATAGGTAAAACCATTATCAAACAACAATACAAAATACCCTTAGGTAAAACCAAAACGCAATACACTAGGTTGCAATAGGTGAAATACCAACTAGCTCAGCTATACGCATTGATTAGCCTCAGCGAACGAAATATGTCGGCAGCGGATGCCGCGAAACCACGTTGTTTAACCATGTACATAATCGTTCTAAAAGGTTAACATATCACGCAATGCAGCTGAAACTCACATAAGCGATAACACAAAACCCGAAAGTGCTTCAAAAATGAATTCATCCTGCATAATTAAAAAAAGAAAAAAAAACTAGTGTAATACCCACGTTTATGTCGTTGTAAGTCAGCGAAGGCGAACTACACGTTCTTCTCAAGCAGATCTTCTTATCTCTTGTCTTATCTAAGGATATCACCGACTCGCCGACACTCGTACGCTCGCCGCTCAAAACTCAGCAGTCGGCGTGATAACGCGAAGGTGGCCACTGCGGCAACCAAGCTTGTACGACTGGTGTGCAAGATGAGCTTTTGCGAAAGCTAGCCTTGCGTATTAAACGTCACCATCTCGAGTGAGCCACGTCTAACGCGTTACTAACTGTAGCCACTTGGGGCTCGAAGGCGCGGGGCGGTCACTGATATTCTGAGCCTCATTTGAAGGCCCACGTTGATCTCGCGATTCGTGTCTGTGCTGTCGCAATGACGGTTGCCATGGGTTCAACTTCATTTTGACCTCGAGGACGTCACGTGACTTAATTTCTGACGCGCTGACGAGAGTATCTCCAGGAGCCGATAGAAAGCCACCGTGGCTCGTATCGACGCTGTGGGAATTGCCTGTGCCCGCTGTCCTTTTGCCACCGCAAACTTTCCGCTTAAGGTGGAAGGCACGCATGGTTGCTGGTGTCCTCGCATGAAGCCAGGATTACGTTCTACGCCACTTTCATCCCTGCGGGATGTACCACGTCAGGTGAGGCTTTTTTCTGCGCTAATTTACCGCGGACCGGGCGCTGTCTTGTGAAGCAGCTTGACCTAAGCACTGAGCGATGCACCTTGTGCTACTTTCAACGACGTTTTTTTTTTCTTCACCAGTCTAAGACGACGTGAATGTAGCTTGGAGTAATGTCCCAGTGAACGAATCCACGCACGTTTACATATCGGGATTGTTTATATTATGACGCTAAGAAGCGCGGAAAAAGATACGAGATGCGTTGTTCTCGCACTGTGACACATTGAATTGATCCGCGCTAATTTAGTTCTCCGAACACGCAGGGCTTGGCAATGATACCTAGCAATGTGTCATGATACGGACACAGGATAATGAGACGAGGACTAGTTGGGACGCAGATACAACGCAGTAGATTAACTAAGACGGGTATGAACCAATAATTCCTCCTGGTTGACTCTGTATGCTTATACGGAGGACACATTAAACATGCAGATGGCCATGACCATATCAAGGAATAGATAGATAGATAGATAGATAGATAGATAGATAGATAGATAGATAGATAGATAGATAGATAGATAGATAGATAGATAGATAGATAGGGAATCCAGACAGGATAAATATGATTACTCGTTTACGAGATATACGAGTCTATAGAATGCCTGCCAAAATGAATAATTCAGAACGCGTCGAGATGGGCAAAATATTGTCCACAAATTCAACCTTCGACCAGAAAACACATTTCAACGTCGTTGCTTTAACACCTGAAGTAACCAACAGGATGTCAAATTGTACAACAGGTATGAATATGTCGACCACTCTAATGCTAGATACACTGATGCTAGCTTGCAAGTGATGATGCGCACGATTGCACAAAATCGATTGCACAATTGCACAACAAGTAAAAACAATGATAAAATGAATAACGTTATACCCATGACGTTTATTTATGACTACCGGAGACGCAGACGGCAAATGCAAAGCAACTGGATCGCAGGAACTACCGCTTTTCATAGACGGATATGCCCTCATTCCTGTTGACATTAGAGTCAGTGTTACCCGAAGCGGTGTTGGCCTGAGGCTAAGCATGTTTATTTACATTACGCGCCACAACAGATGGAGTAGCCGACGCCTCCACAAGCGGCTTTTCGACCTCACTCCTTCTACAACCAATTCAGTGCATATCCTCCAAAGACGATGAACATAATAAAAATAATAAAAAAGACCTACATTTAAGTACGTGTAAACAGAAGCTCACGTGCGTTTATCAATAATAATAATAAAAAAAAGCAGAAGTGCACAGGTGAGACTGTGATTACGACGTTGATGCACAACACCTCCTAACTGCTCAGCGTGGAAAGAGCACCACTTCCGCTCCGCGCACCACTAATCTTCTTCCATCCCCGTCTGCCACGCGCACGGCGAGTTCTGTCGGGCCGCGGTCGCTGCCACCAAGAGTGGCTCGTCTCTCAGCTTCCGCTGCTGCTTCCGGCTCCTTTTCCGATTTCTCATCCGGTTCCCGACGATCACGGTACCCCTGTCTTGTTTCTCGTACGACCTACCTGTCTTTCGTACGTTCGGTGCTTTGCTTTGTTTCTTTTTTTTTTTTTCGTTACACTGCACTGCACTTGCCTGCGCTTCACCTGGCCCTCAATCTCCCTAGTTTCTCTTTTTTTTTCCCCCGCGCCTTTCCCCGCGCAGTCAGCTCGCTGCTAGAGCCTCCCTAAGTAATCAGCAATCCCCAGGAGGCCACTCGCGCCAGTTGGCCGATTAGCGGAGATTAGGTTCAGCTCCAACACTACCCTCCCCCCGCCCACTCACCCTCTTTCATTTTCTCCCATCGCGGGTCACTGTGTACGGCCTCGAGGCCTCTCGCCTTGCTGACGCAGGACGTATGTACCTTGCTTCGTCCTCTAATTTACTACCGAGAGACGTTTCAGAGCCCGTGTGCCTTTCTTTCTTTCTTTTCTTTTTCTTTCCTATCCACTGTTTTAACGCGATAGCTTTCTTGCCCGCTTTCGATCCTCGCTAGGCCTAAGAATAATTTTGCGCCCCCGTTGGAGCCTACACAGCCGATTATGAGATTATGGATAATGCCGATGCTGCAGTTTTCGATGGTGGTCTTGCGGGTTTAACTCTTTCCAGGTGCTCTAGCTCTTCTTCGTTGTCTGTAGCTCTTTAGATATAGCGTCGAGGGTTGTGCTCGCTCATCGCTCACGTTAAGAGCGACAGCAGCGTGCAGTATCTCAAGCAACGATAATAAGCAAAGAAAATAAGCAACGAAAATAAGATAAAACGGGAGATGCGTGCATTGCAGATGAATCTACCGTAGCGATCAGAACGGTTGCCAGACTCGCAGCGTTCGGAAAGTCACTGTTATGCTGGAGAGAAGGCCGTTTGTTTCAGTTAGAGTAGCCACTGTTGTCATTATTCTCTGACGCTCACAACTCTCCAGGGTGCCAAACAGCGTTCGCAAGCGGCTGATCCGGTTCCAAGAACTTTCCAGCCAGCTAGTCGTGTGACCGTTAAACTGCGATGCCTGAATAGAATATGCAGGAGCAGTCAATAATTCTGAGTGTCACCAAGCGTGGATTCACACGCTAGGGCAAAACACTGCTTCTCCGCGGAGCGAAAATTCACGTGATCATTTGGATCCGGCCGGCGCAGCCTCTTTCGGTTGATTCACATAGCCGGACGCGCGCTCGCGGAATCGGCGTGAATGCTCTCGACTCTGGTTGCGCAACGTTTGACGACATAAAAGATAAAATGACTATTGACTCGTCACTCGACGTTTGCCTGTGTACCGCACTCGCATTTATGTCACGCAGGCCGCGCGGATCGAGTGTAAAGCATAAGTGCGAACTGAGCCATGATTCGCCTTTCCTGCCGTCGCACAGCAAAAGCACGTGCACTCACTGCCGCAAGGCAAGAACACGTGGCTCAAGAAGACAGCGTGTCACAGCTTGCCGCGGAAATCCCGCCAATGTTGACATACTTGACGCTGATTGAACGCAGACGACCGCCAAACGGACGGACAGAAATAACAGCGAGCAATTTCCACTTGGAAAGCGAGCGGAGGCTCGCTTTCCAAGGCTTGTCTTCATCACGACGACGCCAGACTGATAAGTTTATCGTTGTGATGATATGTTGGAGGCTTGCGTCGCAAAAAATGACGATGACGAGAAAATTATCGTGATATTTGTGATGACATAAATCGCACGTTACGATGGATCGTTGGAACTCGTCAAGCCCGTGGGAAACTCCAAATGCCATCTTCGAATGTGTTCGCTCGTATTATGAAAACAAATTAGTGGAGAAGACAAAGAAATAACGGTGAGCGAACGCCCCTAATAAAACATCGAGTTTTATATGAGCAAAACATAGCATGAGACTGAAGCATGAAAACGCCTCTACATCTCTCACTCGCTGCAGATACTGAACATAGATGAAGCGCGCACATAAACGAGTAAACAATCTCCCCTCCACGCCAGTAGCACATCAGGAACTCGCGTTTGAGCATTCCCACGTATATTTTTACGCTGACGAGCCCTGAACACGCGCATGCAGATGGTGTTTCTGACGCATGAGCTCATCATAACTAAGCTTCGCTGTGGAGTTTTTTTTAGATTACAGCTATGCACATAACGCAAATGCGTTGAAGGGAGCAGCGAGCGGGGAAGCAGCGCTCCGAGATTAGTTCAGCACGCCATCAGAGAAAGAGATTAAGAAGAGGAAAATGGCCCTCTTTTGTCATTCCCCGGCTCGCGTGAGATTAAAACGTGTCTAGAATCAGTTGGCACGGCCCGAACAGCATCTCTCTTTCCCGCGCGTAACGCGCGAAACTTATTCTTTTTGCAACAGTAAACACGAAACTCTGTGAGCCCATCAGGAAAATGAACGGAAGGGTGCGGCTGGGTGGCAGTATAGTCGCACGAACAGTAGCAGAAACAAGGGATGCGAAACAAACGGAGCTAAATGATAGAAAGATAACGTACGGCGGCAAAAATGGTGCACCATCCATTCTAACGGCGCATTCCGAATACGGCGAAACCGAGTGAAGGGTGGCGAAAACAGAAAGATAGGCGAAAAACAGTAACGAAAGAAAGGAAGAACGGCAAACGAACTTTTTTTGCCGTCTTTCCTGGATAACGGTGCAGTACTGTAAGAACGCCGTCAGTTGGAATTGCACCTTTACCAACGCCGTTAAAGGCATAAACGTCGAGGTTCTTATAGGCTGTAAGCTTTAAGGTGTCTAACACGTTGTACCTATAACTATTACAAAAAAAAAAGAAGCGTTGAAGTACTAATATTTGTGTGTAAGACGTCGACGCTACGTCCATTTAATGCGCACGCGATATCTTCAGGACGTCTGCGGGTAGTCAATAACGACGTCATCGGCGTGCACCATACTCCGCATTCGTGTTATTTTTCGTGTCTCGCTGCCTTATGTGTTACCTCAACAGAAGTCTATAGACCGTAGGTGACCAATACACAACGACTACTCTGCCGTCCTCTGTGTGTATTTGCGTGGTGTACGTGTACCAATCCTGTACGAGGTTATCGGTCTAGAATCTGTCTGCAGAAGACGCTACACTCTAGCCCACAAACTAGGCTTTGGTGATTTCCACGACCCTCACATGACTTAGCATCACACTGAAAAGCTGCACAAGCACTCCTGCCCGAGCACAGCCTTTACTGTTTCTCTTCCTCTCTCCGCCCTTTCTTTAATCGCTATTTCCTCAACCGAGTACACGGTAGCAAACCTAAAACTATGATGTTGCTACCTCTCCCACATTTCCTCTAGCCTCTGACACTCACCGTGGTAACCTAGCGGATAAGGTGTTACGCAGCTGAGCTTGAGGAGATGGGTTCGACTCTCTGCCACGGTTGCCACATTTCAGCGAGATGGAAAGGCGAGGGTACGCCCGTGCTTATATTAAGGACGCTAAAGAACATCATGTGGTGCAATGTTAATCCGATGTCGCTCACTACAGTTTGCCTCGCAATCCTGTCGTGGTTGTTGGCACGTATAAACTCAAAAGTCATTAATTCATTACTCCTTTCTCTCTCTCTGTCTTTTGTTGAACGGGCCCGTTGGCGTGGTACCCCCTCCTTGCAGTGCGAGCGCACATAACCTGACTTTGTATCGGTGTGAATAGGATCCGACGAGAAATTCATATGACGTATGTGGTTGTTTGATATAGGATTTAAAAACACTCGCAAATAATTGTTGACGCTCAGGGACCGAGTTCACAAAAATTATCAGAGTTTTTTGCCATTGGCTGGTTGGCTTCTCTAATCCATCATCAGTATCGGCGAAATACTCTGTCACGAACATTTTTCTTGTGTGAATGGTGCTTTTGTGAATATATGGGCCCAGTAGTGTGGCCCATGGACTAATCTACACTCACTGAGGTCAATGTATCCTACACTGCGGTCTCTTAGATCCCATAAATTTCGTTACAGAAAAAAAGAAGTAGCCTATAACGTATGAGATATGCGCTACAGAGCGTCCATTTGCACGGCGCGATTAGTCGCCGCCGTTGGCGCTCCCCGCAATACTGCACGCATTTAATCGCACAGTGGAAGGCGAGATCTCGGGAAAAGGAAGCAGCGGGGCGCGCCATCCAATTACGTAAATGGCATTTCTGCCCGCAGCAGCAGTAGCATTCACAGCCTTTGCCTCCATTTCGAAGCCTCCGGCGTCTTTCTTAGCTCAGGATCGTGTTCTCGCTTCGATCTCCCACTCCTCCGTAGACTCTCGATGTCGACGCGGCAAAGCGCAAGGGGAACGGGGCGAGGGAACTAAGGAATGCCCAGCCGCCCCCGTGTCCTTGCGAGGCACGAAACCTTACGCGCGCCAAAATATTTCCCTATCCGCGCATGGCGGCTGATAAAAGTGTCGCCTCGCGTTGGAGGATCTGTGTACTCGACGAACGAGCCTAGACCCCCCTCCCTTTCCCCGCTCACATTGTTTCGTGCAGATGAAGCCCAAAGGGTTCGTCGTGCTTGCGCGTGCGTAGAACTAAGGGGTAGGGGTGTCTGGCTGTCACGCTTAAAGCCCTGCAGCTACTCTAGACGTTGTATGTCGCGAGCGCATCGCGAGCCACCCTGTTCTCGAAATGAAGAAATACATTGATGTCTAAGAAGACGCTTCGAAATGTCAGTGCGTCCTTTCGTAATTTGGTAATATTCGAATGGATGTTCCTAATGTATGGTAGGTCCCGTGAATACGAAGGACAAAATGGGCGTATGTATTAACGAAAAAGTATATGCAAGAAAAACGAAAAACAACAACAAAAGAACAAAAGAACAAAACAAAACAAACAAAAGAAGACCTTGCACAGGAAATTGTAGGGAAGATAGGAAGGCGGCTGCTTTCTGTCGCTTTCATATGTTCCTTACTGTTTCTTGTGCACGCCCTTTTTCTGGCTACCCGTATTATTTTTTTCGTTAGGGCAATGTACAGAGTCGCCAACAACGAGTTATATGGGCATCTGTGTTGGTTTGTCGTTCCCTTGTTTTCGCAGGCCACACCCCAGACAGACAGACAGACAGACAGACAGACAGACAGACAGACAGACAGACAGACAGATAGATAGATAGATAGATAGATAGATAGATAGATAGATAGATAGATAGATAGATAGATAGATAGATAGATAGATAGATAGCTAACGGTATGGTTAGCAATGCTGCAGCCTTTTTTGATGTAATCGACAATGGGAACTAACAGTGCTTTATTTAGTTACTGCTGTTCCTCCTCAACTCGATCTGCTGCGGAGTGCGCGCTAGCGACGACAGCGCCTCCCGCGTCAGCCGCTCTGCCGAGCCTCCCGTAGTGACATAGCGCCCCGATATCCTCACTGAGGTCGCCCGCCTCGGCAGTGCTAGCCCTCTGTAATAGAGCGCCGGCGACTCGTGTGACGCCGCCAGATGCCGCGATGATACCGTTGGCTGAAACGAAGGAGTACGTTGTAGAAGCACGTTGTTCGCAGCTAGGTTTTGAAAATTACGCGCACGTCACTTGGGTCGGGGCCAATCAGCGACCTCCCATTCGATCGCTCGATGGCGGGGGCGTTTGAAAACGCTTTTTGGCGAGCCGCTGCGACCTTTTGCGATACGCGTGTTCAAAACCTTATTGTAAATTACACACTTTACGCACAGCGCTAAAATCTGTCCTGTAATGGTCCTAGTGACCCGCTCTACCGGATCACCATGTTTGCACAAAATCGTCAAAACCGTTTCAGGGTCCCTTTAACCGTAACATTTACTAGCGCTGTGGCGTGCAACACTACGGTAATGCCATTCGTGCTTCCAAAAATGGTGCTGCGCTCGTTACGATAAAGCGTGTCTCCATGACGCCTGAGCAATAATGCCTGTGATTAAGCGCAATTGTTTCCTTATCGGCTCCAGAGCGGCCGGCCACGTACTGAGCACGAAGTCTGTTCGACGGAGCCTATTTCCTAATGAGTAAACAACCATGCGAACGCATTGTTCCTTAATGCGAGAACCTAGCGCTAGTGTTGGTTATGCAGCGTTACTAGCGATTTTAGACGGTAAAGCTGTATTATTCCCGGTAACTATTTAACAGGAACTGAAAAACAACAGCAAAAGAAGTTAGCCGGGACGGTAGAGATAACGTTTTTTTTTTTTTTCCTTTTGCAAGCACATTTTGTCTTTGGATGGCCGGCTTCGCCAATGATATGTCCAGCCCGGCGAATGGTTTTACGTTACGAATGATTCTAACAAAATACTTTTTTGTGAATGTCGATCCTGTTCCTTGCATCCTTTGAGTGCAAGGTAAATTTGCAACTAAAGCGGTCGTTTGTAGGCATGGTTGGCGTTTCTTTGGGAATTTGACTTGACGCGATGAGCTCCGATGCCGCTTTTCATTATGGGCCATTGCGACAAACCACTGTTTTATGAAGTAATTTACTTTTCGATATGCGAGGCGGGGATATTTGTCGAGTAGCAAGCAGATCGAGATTTCCGGCTAATTTACCACGTCCTTTATTAAGGCAGAGTTCGCTGTGCAAATATATGTATAATATGGCAGGCTCCAACATGGGAGGCTCCAGTCGCTAGAAAAAAAACCTATACACGAAGTGACACACGTTCTGGAAACCTTTTCTGTCAAGCACAGCGGCGCGATGCTGAGTTCACTCATAATGTGCTGGCTGCCGCTGTGCACGGCCGGCCTATTCAACATTAGCGGTTCCGCTGCAAAAGTGTGCGGAGGTCATCGACGGCTGCCTACATCGCAGTGTGAACGGGCCTGACGACCGGCCTAATTAATGTCGTTTCAAGCGTGAATTGAAGCTCCGCGCTCAGAATACCAGTACATTTCCTCTCTGTTTTGTTCTTTCTCTTCTCCAATTCCAAGTGGTAAAACGAAATACAGGAAGTGACTCATGAAGTATTCTAGCTGACTCGGAAGGCTTATTCTCTTTCGTATTTCTCCGAGCAGTGGATTAAATAACTCGAATTAAAGAAGTGCCATGTGTACGACGAGTCTGCGATATGCATTCTGAACGCTATATAGCTTGATACCTGTAGGATACAAATTTGTAGACATAGAATAAGGGCAAGTCTACTTGTAGTTAGCTCTTAGACGACTACGTTTTCGATGTATCTGCACGCGGTATTCGCGATGTACATGCTGCATTAGCTGATACTTTGCGCCTAGCCACCCGAATGAGACTGGCGCCCTTTATTGCTGAAAAATGGCGCCTTTTATTGCTGCCCTTTCTCTCTCATCTGCGACATAGAAGACATCTGATTACGCAAGCTCTTCTTTCCGCTCCTGTATGTATTTGTCTTTGCAAGTAAAGCACGAAAGACGTACGGTGAGTGCAGGCACTGGGGGTTTGTCTTGTAGCGGCGTGGTCGTGTGCGGGGTGCCGAAGCTTGGCATCACCAAACGTATGAAGACTAGGAGCCCGGAAACAAAGAAGGAACTGCTGGGGTCGATACGGCTACGAATCACACAGAGTTGGCAAAGCGCCATGCTGTCAAAAAAAAAAAAGAGATAAAAGAGGAAAAAAGGAAAGCGGATTGTTACGAACGAAACGCAACAAAACATTTTAAGTTTTCGAAATGTTGCTGAATGTCACCGTTACTCCCTCCCCTTTTTCTTATTCTTTGTTTTTTGTCTCCGCTGTTCTATCCCTCTTTATTTCCCTTTTCGCATCTCCTAGTGGTAGCAAACCGGAAGTATATTCCTGGTTAACTTCCCTGCTTTTCCTTCTTATTTCTCTCTCTCTCTCTCTCGCTGAATCGAAGGAAAGTAAGGCCGCACAAGAACCACCGGCGTAATACAAATCGCCGCTGTGAATAAATAGAGCTTACCATGTTTTCACATTTAAATAATAATAAAAGAAGATATAGAAAAGACAAGCAGTGTTCGTCCTGTGAGCTCGTTTGTTCGGAGATTGAAACCGGTACCATTATAACATACCCGTACCTTAACCTTCACTCGTGTAAACAGGCTTCGCGGTTATCCTGACGCAAGACGCTGTATGTAGTTAAAGGGATATAGTGTGAAGTCAACATGTTACGTTCGTGGAACGTTCAGTCACAGGCAGTCATATGGCGCACGTTCGCAGTATTGTGCCGCTAGCGCGGAGCGATAAAACGTATACGCACCGTATGCGCGCTGCGTCACAACAACAACGACGACGACAAAGACGACAGCAGTAACAACTACAACGACAAGGACAGCAACGACAGCGACGACAAAGACGACAACAGTAGTAACTATAACGACAAAGGATAACAAGAACGACAACAACGACGACAAGGACGACAACAGTAACAACTACAACGACAGGGCTAACAAGGACAACATCGACGACAGAGACAACAGTAACAACTACAACGACAAGGATAACAAGGACAACAACGACGACAAAGACGACAGCAGTAGCATCTACAGCGACAAGGATAACAAGGACAACAACAACGACAACGACGAAGACAACAACAACAAGAAAGAGGTTTGTCTTGCTGGCGAAAACGAGGTGTAAGAAGGCGACGTAAGACTTCGCTCGTCGGCAGGATTATCTGACGCCCGCTGTTCACGCAGCGTCAAGTGTTCGAACGCGCATTTCGCAGGTTAAGAGGATTTTCAGCCGCAAATTCTCGGTGCGGTGTAAAGGAGGATAAACATATGCAAACCAGACGGCCGTGCGCTCAAAACGAATTTGCATATTCGGTATGCCAGCTGCCTCGTGTTTGCACCTTAAGCCTTGTCTCGTGGAGGCCTGTTGATACTTGCCTCGTTGATTCGCTTTTGATATTTATTTATTTACTTATTTTTTTGCTGCGTTTACTCCTTTCGCAATGCGTGTTGCTGCTTACATTTGGTAAACAGTGCTGCGGTAGCGTGCACCGTTCTATAGCTGAATAATTTATCGAGTGTAACATTTTCCCAACACATAGTTTCTTTCCCCCTCAATGTGGCGCACTTTTTCACGTTGCGTTATATCGACGTTGTCGATATATATATAAAATTTGTGCATGAAGAGCCATTTGACGAAAATTTACAATGCGATGTAACAGCTGAACGCCTCGAGATCATATTTAGTTTATTAAGTGTACAGCTAGCTGGACGGTGTGCATTTGTCAAGGCGACGTTACTACAGCGCGTTTGTAATGCCGTTAATAAAAATTGTTGAAAAACATCGCAAGCTGATCTGTGCTGATTTAAAAACTACTAGATAGCTCCTTTCTCTCTCTCTCTCTCCTCTCACACACACACACACACACACACACACACACACACACACGCACACACACACGCACACACACAGGAACCAGAAGTTGCGTATGACGAAAAGGCTTACATTCAGTTACAGCAAGGGAACGTTACCTGTGCCGTAGCTTCTGGACCGTCGCCATAATCGCAAAGTCGTAGTTTTTTTTCTGTTGTGTACAACGCTCTTTGTAGGCTTTGCGTATTGTCCCTGCGAAGGCTTTTAATCAGCCAGGCATTTTACCTCTATATTTTTGCAACGCCGCCACAACATATTCGTAGATGGCTGAGGTACGATCTCTCTACGCAAAGGTGCCTGCGTATAGCCATGTATTGAGACACTCCGCGTGCCGTAGCTTTGAAACACACAACCGCAGTCCCCATTTATACGTGTGTTCGCAATTTTCATTGTAGGAATTTATTTTAGGCGTAAAAATGCTTACGCTTTAAGAGCGTGCCCTCACTTCACTCCGCTCCAACAAGCACTCGTCAAATCGTAATCACCGCCCTGCCTATTACGTGTTGGGAGGCAATATCTTTTCACGAGCCTTTCTCCTACGTTATTTTCCTACGCCCTGGGTGCAACATCGCCCGTGACACCTCTGATTAATTTTCCTTCTGTTCACCTACATCGTTCCTTTGACCTGGAACAACCACCTCCCAGGCTTATTTATACCTCGCAAATTTAGTTGCAAAACTGTATGAGTTCCAGCAGGCACCGATCGAAACGCGCAGGTCGGTGCATAAGTGGAGGCGGGCGGGACGAAAATGCGAGAAAGCTCGGGGAAGGGGAGGAGGAGGAGGAGGTAGGGAATGGGGAGTGGAGAGGAGAGAGGGGAGCGGCGCTCATTCTATCGTGTAGTGACCCCAAAATGCCTTCGGGGCTTGGCTGATTGGGGCAGCTTTTGCTCAAACGCCGGACGCGCTTTATTTATTGAAGCACCGCGAGAGAGAAGCGACGTCAGGCTGGGAGAGAGAGAGAGAGAGAGAGAGGAGAGGGGGGCAGGCGATATCGCTTTCATCAAAGCGTAAATAACCTCCGAGCTCATCCTTCTCTCTTCACCTGCTTCCGATCATAGCGAAGCCTGCCTCGTCAGGCGGGGCCGCCCGCGTTGGCGAAAGATGCGTCGTCATTAGGACTTCGTTAGCATTAAAATGGAGCGCCCATACAGCGCAACCAACGGCGCCATCCGAACCATACTCCCTTGGTCGGCTGACAGAGGCGTTCTGTATGCTTTTATGCCGCGGGTGCCCGCACGCATGGTGTAGTTAAAAGAGGGTGCTTTCGATGCCGATGCGATTACTCGGCCCGAAGCAATCTGGCACGGCCCTCTAGGCGCGCTGGTTACGCGCCTCCCATATAGGCAACTTTGCAAATTTATTCGTTAGTACGGTCGATGCCTTGCCGCTTGCGTTCAAGCACTTCACCTTGCGATGGTCTTTGGCAGGGAACGGTATAGCTTGTGAGGCCGGCTGATTGACTTGCACCGATGCTTTTATCTGGGGAGCTTAGGCGGCCTTTGAGAGAGGAACATCTGATAGACTTATTTAATAACACTGAGCGTTCTGTAATGTTACCTGGGATGAGATCGCGAGTCTCACGAATTCATGGTCACCTCCGCCGCCGTCTCATAGTTTCCTTTTGTTAATTCCCCAAACTGAGGTGGACTTCAGGTTATTATTATTATTATTATTATTATTATTATTATTATTATTATTATTATTATTTACAAATAACTTGATTATAAATTAGAACAGAAAAATACTTCGCCATTTTAACAGAAGCTTGGCGCCCTTACATGAGCGCTCGCTACGTCTGTTGCAAAGCAAGTAAAAATTTAAGTACGCCTATCTTACAGAAATGCCTAATAAGAGTGCACACAGTGAAATATCTCCGCTTGCGTACAGGAACGCCCTGTGCGTCAGCAGGACCTCTCAATATTTCTGCCCCCCCCCCCCCCCCTCTCTTACCGGTCGGAGGACTGCAACGTTAGAGAAATGAAATTTCTCTTTATAAGTAGATCGATCATCTGGAAATTGCTGTGAAAAGCGTTCTCGACTTGGTTATTACGCTGAAAGGAGGGCTCCTTCAGGTGGGCAGGCGATTTAGTTGAACGCCAGCGAGCCTTCTAACGGACGTAAATCGACGGGTGAGAAATGAGTGGTAAACAGAACGAAGCAATTTTGCTCCTGCAAGGTGAACCGGAAGGTTTTCTCGGCGAAAAAGTAATCATTACTATCACCAGCACCAGCACATCTTTACTATCACCACCCGGAAGCGGTGGTAGTAATTAGAATCGTAATGTCCTCATTACGATTCCAATTAAACTGCCCCATATTGCACCGCTTATATATATATATATATATATATATATATATATATATATATATATATATATATATATATATATATATTGTCATATGGAAGTGTTTTTTCTAGTTTAGGTACGATATATATAACGTAACGATGACTGTTCTACTATACAGTAAGGTCAACCATTAAGCCCACGCCTTGCGATGTTGTCATCGATTTCGCTTTGCACTTTGCAGAAATGAACAAGTAAACTAAAAATGAATATTTTGGTGTTACTGCGCACCCGCTTTTATTCGCGTGCTTGTGTACGCAAGATAAGCAAAATCTCAGTTGATTATAGTTAGGCTTAACTGCTGTAATTAATGCGCCTCCCTAAGAACGAGAAAACTTAGATCTCACCAACATCAATCGTTGAGATTTCCTTCGCTTAATCTCCTGCCTCCTGACCAGAACGTAGCTTCGTCTAGTACTGCCGGACAAGTTAATTATTGAATGATGTAAACATAGACGGTCATCCAACCTTTCTGCAATCTCCTGCTATTGCGAAATTTTCACCTTATTATTTATTGGGCGTACTAGCGCTGCAGTTTAGATGAGACAAACCTGGCGCAATAACGAAGCGCTAACCACGTCAACACGAATTAAAAAAAAATGATTAGGGCCGGCGGTGCTCATTACTTAGCGGATAATGAATACCGTTTCATGCGACTTTCGTGAATGCCTGCCGATTTCACTAAAACGCGTATTGCGATAATTGATCGTCGCTCACGGTGGAAAGTTCATTCATTTATGTAATGTAAAGTGCGATATCCGTGTAACAAGCTTGGGCATTCTCGCGGCACCTGCCTGTACACGAAGTCCACCGGGCAGCGTGTATGCAGGAATGTTATCATACCACTCATAATGTGCTAAACTAGAAGAGAAGCTCAGGGGAAGATGGAGGCTTGAATCGATGAAGAGATCGCTAAAAACGATGCCGAACAGGGAATGTCGCAGGAGCCAATGTTTCGACAAGTGGACTTGTCTTCGTCAAGGAGGTGACCTGACGAAGACAAGGCCACTTGTCGAAACGAAGGCGAATACCTGACGAAGACAAGTCCACTTGTCGAAACGTTGGCTTCTGCGACATCCCCTATTTTACATCGTTTTTAGAGATCTGTTTATCGATTCATAATGTGATAGGGATATAAGCACAACTCCCGCATTGACGGCGCTGCGAGGCTGTGCATTCATTCGCCAGGCCGTATGAGGCCTGCCTACGATACGTTAACTATGCCGTTTATAGCCAGGTCATTAGTTATCCGTGACTCGACTTAGTGTTGCGCGATAAGCTATGGCAGGCACTCAGCAACGTAACGCTATGATAGAGGACGCATTTGGTATTATTTATTGGGACTACACGGATGATAGTAGCCCGTGAAACGTTTTGCAACATCGCGATAAAGTTCCTGCTATGCGAGGCAAGCCGTAGGCGGAGACTCTGAGCCCATGACGCGGCAACGTTGCGGGCATTACTCTTGTCTCCAATATCGGAGCAGCCTACAGTGACACTGAGCAGTAGGAAGGCGGGGGGGGGGGGGGGGGCGGGGGGACCTACAGCAGCCCTAGCCCAGCCTGATTTTGTCCGTGGAACACTGAAGACAAATTTCGCATGGGAGACCGAACAAACAGGCACAGCGGGCCGCAAACTTAGAAAAATAGGTGCACTGAGGTCCGCTTTGCAGAAAAAGAAAAAGAAAAAAAGGGGATTTTTTTATCTGGTATAATGTCGCGCCGAGCGCATACGGGTTCCTTTTGTCGTTTTGATGGCGCCCATCTGTTGAGAACAAAGTCGTCAACCAGAGCATACACACTTCGGATGGAGCTGCACGCAATAAACTTCATCGCAACATTTACATATTTGTTCATCCGATTGCTTACATATTTATTTACGCGTGCCTTACAAGCCTAAACTGACGAAATGACACACACACACACACACACGCGCACACACACACACACACACACACACACACACACACACACACACACACACACACACACACACACACACACACACACACACACACACACACACACACACACACACACACGCACACACGCACACACACACACGCACACACACACGCACGCACACACACACACACGCACGCACACACACAAAGCTTCACATTAAAGGAAAACATTCACTTGCTACAACACTTCATTCTCCCTCTTCCATTCAAAGGGCATCGCCCGGAGGGCGATCAATGGCCGACAATGGGAAGCGGTTCCGGTCCTGCGCTGTGATTGGCCGAAGGTGCCCGTAGCCTTCCCTGCAGTGCATTGAGTCGGCGAGACGGAGTACACATGTCAGACGCGCTCTAGTTAACTTAAAGGAAAGGACACGGCCGCGCTTTTGTTTTGAGGAAAATAACTGTCATGTCTCAAAGGCGACGCCGTGAAAAACAGCGCGGGTGCTGAAAAAAAAAAAAAGCGTGAGAAAAGATACTGCAATAAACACCCTGCGCATCGGCGCCCGTTTCCGGAAAACAATTGGATACGACTTTACACGCATTTCCGCGAGCGCGCGCGCGTGTGCTTGTTTTCTGGTTGTCATGAAGGAAGCGAAGTGCTTTTGTGAACGGTGATCCTGTCCTTTCTCGTCAGTCGAATGAAAAATGCGTTATCGAAAGCATCATTCGGCGACGCTTCTTCAGTGGTGCCACGCAGAGAGAGAAAGAGAGAGAGGCAGGCTGCGTTTGTACGTATTTTTCTCTGCTAGCTGGTGGGCCCATTCGAAACCCCTTTTATTTCGCCTTTCACCTAAAGGCCACAGAAAACATATGCCACTGTGAGTGCGAAGAGTGAGAATGGAGGTTCTTTACGGCCGTCGGTGATGGATGTTGGCGCGAACGTGCAGACGCGGACCGGCACTTATCCCTCGATCGAACCCCATCAAAGCTGCGCACGACTGAGTGTGTGTGCGTGTGTGCGTGTGTGTGCGTGCAAGTCCCTTGTGTATGCTCCTACATAACGGAGTCCTTAGTGGCCCTCACATTGTTCTCGTTAGTTTTAGAGGTGGCAGTGATAGTTGCTGTACTGTTCAGAAGAAAACACGCGTGCTTTAGTACGACTGTAAGCGAACGTTGTAGTATTATATGGTAGGCTTAATAGCAACGTTGACGACTTACGAGATGATTAATGGAAGTGAGAGCTATCGTAGTGTTAACAATAGCGGCGCTGATGGTGGCGGGCTGTACAGCAGCAGCTGCTGGTACTACTGTTGGTTTCTCCGGTGGTACATTGGCTATGACAATGGCTGCAGATGAAGCCCGTTTTGGTGAAGAAGCTCGGGGTGTAGGTACTGATAACGATGACGTTTAAGACGCACTTTGTCGTGAAATATCTTGCACGCTGGCTAACAAGGGCGGCTTCAATAGCACCACGACTCGTAACGAGTTAAGCGACTGAGGATCAGTTGATGCTTTCGGTAACGTTCACGTTCCCTCTCATAAAGGCGCTAGACCTGTCTTCCTAACTGTGGCCTATTAGCGAGAGAATTCAGCTGCTACGCAGTTAGGCCGATGTTCGAGCCCGTCATTTCTAATGCATTTGGAGAACACAATACGCAAACTTAACGCACTTTGGCGGTATCTAATAGAAAACTTGACGTGGGCTAAGCGTAAGCCGTCACTCTAATAATGGAAATGATGATTTTACTATTTATGTGTATTCCCGTACCCTGCTGCTGATGATATTAGATGGCGAAGCAATAAAACTTTTTATTGAAAGTTAGCCCTTGTGTTGTGTCTTCCCTATCCGTCCTGTGTTGCTTTGCGCTAAACATCATTCATGTCTTACCAACAAGGCCGAAATTCTCCCCCTGTGCAATAATATTGTTACGAGCCACACAGAGCCACACGAGCCACACAGGTGGATGTGCTGGGTAAGACGAACCCAAAGACGGAAGCTTTACTGTGCATAGATTTCGCCGCAGCCGCCGCCTTGCTGGACTCCCGCCTTCGCCGATCGAGATGTCCCGAGACCAGACCATCCCTGATGCTCCAAGGCCTGCCCCTGCTGGGCCCTTCCCGTACTACCGAGTGCCTCCGAACTTCGGCGGCACCTCAGGGGAAGATGTCGATGAATGGCTGAAGAATTACGGAAGGGTGAGCGCGAGCAACTGTTGGGATTCGGCAGCGAAACTCAGCAACGTTATGTTTTCGCTAACACCGCGCTCATGTGGTATGAAAACCACGAGGACATGTTTACCACTTGGGATCGCTTTGTCGAGAAAGTTCAGAAGTGCTTTGGCGATACTAACGCGAAGAGAAAATGAGCATAACAGACGCTGGCCCAGAGAGCACAACTTCCAGCTCAGACTTGCACGATGTACATTGAGGAGATCTTGAAGTTGTGCAAGTTAGTGAACACCAGAATGACTGAAGAGTACAAGGTTGGACACCTCCTTAAGGGGATAGCTGAAAACGTCTATAATTTTCTGATTGGAAAGGAGAACTTGAACACCGTGTCCGCCGTGGTGCAGCACTGTCGCACGTTTGAAACGCTGAAGATGCGGCGGATTGCACCGAAATTCGGCCGTTTGTCCAACGTTCCCACAGTGGCTAGCGTTGACACAATGTCTCCCGGTGACCTTTCCTCGACAATACGGCAAATTGTGAGAGAAGAATTCATGCAATATCGGCAAATTTCTCATTCTGCCGACGACATTGAAGACATCTATGCAAGGGAAGCTGAATGCGTCCGAGTTCCCGTCACTCCGACCTCATGGCAACCATCGGTTAACGCAGCAGACGCCGATGAACAGCGAGAACTTCTCCCATCTGGGTTCTCGCACCGTACACCGTCGAACAACGCAAGACGTTTTCGCTCGCATTGCTAATAACCTAACAATATTTAGCTCACATATTCGAAGTAGCTCCCACGAGTGATCGGCATCGTTTTTAATTTTTTTACTACGTTTAAGAAGTGTTGCAAGGTCCCTTTAAACAGGACAAAATTATCTTTACGTTCAACGGAAATGACGCCTGAAATGACAACTATGCCTTGTTATTGATGTCGT
Source organism: Hyalomma asiaticum (assembly GCA_013339685.2). NCBI lineage: Eukaryota > Metazoa > Arthropoda > Arachnida > Ixodida > Ixodidae > Hyalomma > Hyalomma asiaticum. The sequence goes on along the minus strand of CM023485.1, from coordinate 42,818,666 downwards.
CACGTCAGTCATACGTTCGTACCCTTCCACGAATATTTGCGTATATACCGAGTGAACGCGACGAAATGGCGTCCTCATGTTTTTGCTAACACTCATGTTGCCGCCGACGACTCCGGCCATTTATCGCGTTTGAGGATGAATTTGAAGAAATCGCATTAATAAAGCCAGTAAACAACGACGTTGTAGAATATTGCTAGCATGTAAGAAAACTTGCTTGCCTTTCTCATTAGGCCTTTGGGCGTTAATAACTGGTGAATATGTCTCCCCAGAGCTTGCAAACGAAAAGGATGAAAACAACTCGAAAGAGACAGGTAATTTACAAAGCCCATGTATACAGTGAAGCCGCTAACCATTTTAATTTACCGCTCCTGCGCTGGTGCTCCGTGACTTAGCAAACGTTAAAGCAAAGAGCAGGTAAAAAATGAGAAATGAGCAGCCCATTACTCAAGGCAACTATGTTGCCTAGCGGAGGGAGGAAGTTAAGCTTAACGAGCTTGCGTTTGGCGCACGAGATCGTTTTACATAAAGAACAGTCGTGCGTTATGTATTTGCGCGTGTTCATCTCCGACAAATGATGCGTCAGCAGTGCGGGCGCCGAGTTAGCGCTTTTCTTTTTTTCTAAGTGAGCCTGGTGCGATACCCATCGGACAAGCTTGAACGCGTATTGCCGTCAGCACCGCGTGCAGTGCGTTTATATTTGCGGGGCTGCTAACGTAACGGCTTTAACGGGAGCAATTCCAAGAGTGCGCGTCGCGAGGATGTGTTTTCATACGCACTTCACACGGCAAACTTGTTCGTCGGTTCGCTTTAAATGGAGTAATGATAAGTTTGGTTCCAAGTTCTTTTACACGTGTCCCTGTGGTGCTTGCCATTTGGGAAGCGGCGAGAAATCCGCAATTTTTTTTTTCTTTCGTGAGTACTTCTCTTTATTAGGTTGTCGCTATCAGTAGTGGTATGTGTATCGTACGTCACCGTAGGGACATTCTGATAGTCCGAGCGCAAGGGGAAGAGTGATGTCATGTTTATTGCGCGAGGGTTTATATACACGCCTGGATCGGGAGAGGGCAACACAAGGATCACTTGTACTTATCGGCACGTGTGGTACATGCCGTTGCTGTATCGTTCGATACAGTATAACGATACCAGGATTGCTTGCAGTTTTCTCTTGCGAACACTTATACAGTGTTAGGTGCCCCGCCATGGTGGTCTAGTGGCTAAGGTACTCGGCTGCTGATCCGAGGGTCGCGGGATCAAATCCCGGCCGCGGCGGCTGCATTTCGATGGAGGCGAAATGTTGAGGCCCGTGTGCTGTGCGATGTCAGTGCACGTTAAAGAACCCCAGGTGGTCGAAATTTCCGGTAACCTCCACTACGGCGTCTCTCATAATCAGAACTGGTTTTGGGACGTAAAACCCTACAAAACAACACAACAACAACAGTGTTAGGTACTTTTTGTGAATGCGGGCACTTGATTACAGTGGTGAACTTCCGGACTCGAAGAAGCGGAGTGGCGTTGAGCCCGCTGCGCATAACAGCTTGTGTTGCGGGCTTATTGCAGTAGCTGATTGGGGCTGCGATTTTGTTAAGAAGAAGAAGAAGAAGAAGAATAATGAAACCCTACTGTTTCAAAATTCATAATTGATTCAGGCCGGTTCTTTTCATAAATTCATACTCTTCACTGTTAATTTCATCTTGATTATTCGATTCTGATTGGTATTCCATAGTACCTCAGCTTAACTATTTCAACTTCTACATCTTGGCCAATCCCCCAGGGTGGGTATGTGCCAGACTTGAAGGAAACAACAACAACAACAACAAAAGAGGGTTCTGTGTTCTGGTAACCGGAATTTTGTGCGCACATTGGTGTTGTCGTGTGACTATTCCTTACATGCAGAGAGCAGAGGATTTGCGTCAACACATTTGGTGTCCTCACGACCTTATTTTATGTGAAATGTAGTGTTATACGGCTGGGAAAAATTTGTGCCCCCCTTTCCTGTGGTCATGCGAATGGACTTGCTACATCCGCAATTCTTTAAGGCTTCACCTTTTCATGCGAGCGTACCTTAGTTGCAGTGATCTGTACTTTATCTTTTCATGTATAAAATATGTGGCCCTTTTCTTTCCCGTAAAAAGGAGTAGCTGTAAATATATCAGTGTTAGTATTTCTTAAGCAAAATATAATAAAGAAAAGAAAGTACCGAGGGAAGAGAATGAGGGAGCTGTGTTACGCAATTCGCAAGATACCTTACACAACTCAAAACACCTGCAGTAGTGCAAGAATCAGTTTCAGCAGTGATGCAGTGTGAGACGCTGACGCAGCGATGTAATAAGCACGAAGGTAACATTATAGATGTCTTTTCATTTTCTAATTCTTTCGCATCATATGAGACAACTGTTTGCGGAGCTAATAAAAGTGATATGAGGATAACACGCAGGCAAGTAAACCTATTTTATAAATTGATATAACGCTTCTGTTGCGTCTTGCATTACTGAAGCGAGTAGTCGTTGTTGAAGCCTCTGATTTAAATTAATTGCCGAAGTAAATGGAAATCCACCGGAACGAAAACATTATGCGTCCTTGCTTTAGGAATCGTTGTAACTATGGTGACACTGCCTTCTATGCATGGTTGTCGGACACAGAGTTAGAAACAACTATGGAAAATGGAAACAATGTCATCGTTAAAGAAACACTGCGTAATATATACAGATTGGCCACTGTCACGACCTGCACAGTCAGAATATTCTCATTATTTATTGCAATAGTTTTTCTATATCGCGAGATGATTTATGTTTTGTGCGCCATTTACTTGTCAATTTCGTCTAGCATCGCAAATTTAATTGCTCGGGTTCTTTGTCGGCCTGACGCAAGGCGTGTTCTGCCCGTTTCATAAATTTTGTGTTGTCGTTCTTTGTAACGTCGGCGCACCGTTACTGTCGCCAAATATTCAACCGGCGAAGTGCTGCGTGAAGTAACACCTTGCGATAAAGCGGCTTGCCATTTTTGTTTCCTAGGCACTTCACCAGACAGCTTATTTTTCTCTCATGCCACGCTTATAAATGTCTCTGGAGGAAGAAAGTGTCATAGCACGTTAGTTCCTGTCGTTCTGGCTAAAGATTATACATGTTAACTAAAAAAGCGCGAAGAAAATGATATACTAGCTTCTTTGACAGTGTGTCAAAAATAAAGTGCACCGAAAGAGGGACACCTATTAAATTTTCGCAAGACTTCCAACCTGATTTGAGAATTGGCGCCACAGGGCAGGCTATAGGGAAGGAAAGAAGAAAGGAAGGTAGGTACATCAAAATCAAAATGATACAAAGATGAAAAGGACAACTCCTGAATAAATCGTTACAGACGCTGAAATCCCGGCGCTGGTTTATTTATTTATTTTTTCACCCTTATTGCCTACAGCTTCGCAGTGTAACATTTCTACACAAATGGTGGCAGCTTTTCCCAAACCACCAAAAAAAAAAAAAGGGGGGGGGGGGGAGAATAAGAGCGACAAGATGAGACGTTGCTCCGCTGCCGAAGGAATAAAACGAAATGTTTCACCAATACCGGTACGCCCGCCAGATACACACAAAAGAAATATTTACGAGCTAAGAAACGAAGACAAACAAAATGTGATGCCCGCAGAATATGTGACGCGTCAAACAGGCCACTTCGACGTGCGGCCTCTGACTTGAAATTGACGCCTGCGTCCCTCGGGGAGGCGCCGGTCGAAGAAACGGTGAAGGGAATGGGGGGGGGGGGGGGGCTTACAAAAGATGGCCGTAACACACGCGGTGAGCGAGGCCATCGGTTGAAGGAATCGGTAATCCTAACGACGTTGCTACCGCGTCAGACGCCACCCACGCGGTGACAGCTTGCCGTGCGCGCGGAAAGGAGGCGCGCCTCACGGTTGTTGTTGGAAGCGAGCACACGGCCCGGCAGCTGACCGCACGATCGGGAATAACGATCACCGCCACGTGCACCGATGCAGCGGCCGGCTGGCCCCGCCGTTTGTCCGTTCGCCTTGCCCGAGGCGGCGCTTCTTTGTATAGCCGTGACCCCGTGTCGTTGCGCTGGTCCTTTTCATTTCGTTTCTCCTTGTCCTTCCGATTGCGACAGTGCACGTTTGCATTAGATTGATGGTATAACACGTGCATACTGGAACAAGGCATTCGTGGGCCGCAAAAGCGCGTAATGTGGCCGGTATGTGACCCGAGGGACGTGCGTTTAACGTGGAACGGTGTCGGGGGCAAAACCGAGCGTGGCCGTCGTCTTAATATAGTGGGGTGTCACAACGGCGGTTTCACAATGCTCAGCAATGTTTCGCTGTCTCCAGCGTCTCTCTTAACTATCTCCTTCGTTGTCTCATTATTCTTCATTCTTTTCTTGAGCATGCCTATCATTCTAACAGAACAAGCCGCGGTCTTGGTTGTCTCGGGACAAAGCGTGGAGTTGACAGCAAAAATTGGCGAGGCACTGTAGTAAGTTACGCGACCTCGTTTTCACAACGCTCACCACTATTTCACGCCCGTCTAGCGTTTCTTGACTATCTCCTTTGTCATCTCATTTTATTTCCACTTACGTTTTCCCTCGTATATCGTAGGCCGGACAACCAAGCTTGGTTATCGTTAGGCTTTACACCTTCGATTGATCTAACTCTGCTAAAATAAACAAACAAAAATCGCTCTATGACTACGAGGCACACCACAGAAGAGGACCCTAGACTAGGCTTTACTAAGTCGGGGGGTTCTTGAGACGTACCTAATGCACGTTAAGGAGCTCTCGCATTACATCTTCACCGAAATGATGTAGCGACCTCGATGCAACCCGAGGACTCGCATTCAGCCTTGGACACTCAGCCACAGCGGTGGTGGGTAATTTTTCTGTCTGACTTATGGTATCGCAAAGTGTCCCGAGGGCAGATTTGGGGTCACGGGGCGCATGCGCGAGTGATCTCGGGACAGTCAAACAGACGTTGACTAGTTGAAAGCCGTGTGCGACTCACGACGCACGCGTTCTGTTTACAGAGCTAGACAACCATGCAGTGCTTTGAAGGTTTGGGTGTACGAGGAGCTTTCGACCAGGTAGAACGCAGTTTACCCTAACATGGACCTTAGGTCTAGCTAGTATCCTTGGGCCATAAAGTGATGCGGTTGCACTATGCACCTTAGAAACTTCTTTTTTTTTTCTCCTTTTCAGGGGTGAAGGGGAGAAAGCACGGATACAAGCAGTTTTTAAAGGGTGCCATTATCTCAGTGCCTGCCGAGGCACGACGCCGCCGCCAAAGAACGTTAAGTGCTGTCTGACGCGAGGCACCCCTTGCGACAGATGTCGGCGGCGTGTGTGTTTGCCATGGTTCGACATTTTCAAAAGCGAAAGAACGTTGATCCTGAAGCCACGTCGCTTTGAGGATATCTCCTCGAGCAGTATGCAGGCAAGGATGTACTAATTCTTGCAATACAAACGTGAGCGCAAGCTCGTTAACTGCGGTTGTTAACGACATGTTGAAGTTATTAGCAAAGAGCAAGACACGCACGCAAGCACACGACACACACACACACACACACACACACACACACACACACACACACACACACACACACACACACACACACACACACACACACACACACACACACACACACACACACACACACACACACACACACACACACACACCAAGAACCTTTCACGTTCGAGGGTTTCATGAGTGTCACTGTATATTCTCACAGCTAAAAACTTACGAAATCTGGCGCTCGTTGGAGACTAGAGTTTTGAAAAGTCAACACCTCATTCCACAAAGGCGTCGATTGCCTTGATCAATATTTTCCGTGGTCGAGAAGGGGATTCTAGGGAAAACTGGACCGTCCTCCGTCAAAGACAGGCAGGCTGTCCACTCCTGAATCCGTTAGATCTAAACCGTAAACACGCCTCACATACAACTCGGGAAACCATAAATATAGCAAAGCCGTGAAAAGCGACCAGTAGCAAATACGAAGTTCTGTCACCGAACGAGATTTACAAATACGTCAAAAGCTGGCTTCTTATTCCGGAACAGAAAAGTACAGGAAGGATGCTATAGCTTCAAACAGCTTGCCACTCGCGAACAGCGGCAAGAGTCGATTCAGTTTTTGTGGTGACGTCTTTCACTTTAACGTTGAGGCAGCCATGTGGCCTATTACTGAAGTTACGACGCTGTTCTTCACGCATTCTATAGGCAAACGATCGTTCCCGTGCGAATCGACAAGAACAACAAGAAGAACTGTACTAGCGATGAGGAAAGGCAATCTCCTTGACGGTGGGGGCACATCTGGCTGTCCCGGGGCGACGACGTGTTACTTGAAGAAACAGTACAAGGGAGCCAAATGGGGGGAAGCAGTAGAAGGGGGGGGGGGGGAGTGCGGGGGAGGCTCCATTCTTTCTCGACCGACGATTTCGACACGGCGTACGTCTTGCGGCGCTAACATCTGATGCGCATGAATGAGCAAAGGGTGGCGGAGCAAGAAAGGGGGCATCGTCAAGGCGTGGCCCGATATCGAATGGTGGCCACGACGCTTCCCCGCCAGCGCAAACTGCCGAAGCCTTATTGAAAGGAGCCGCGAAGGGTACGCGTGGCGGCGGGCCAGTGGGGTCACTCGCATCCCTCATCCTGCGCAGATGAACCGTCGTAGCGCTGGCAGCCTGTCTCATCTTTTCCTTCTCTTCGTCACCAAGACATCGCTCTCTCCTTCTGTCTCTCGCGAGAGTTTTCAGGGCACTACAAAACATGTACGCACAGGCAGGCACCGGCCGTTGAGAAGAAGGACGCTTGAAGCTTCAAGGTGGCAGAAGACGCAAATCAAGAATGAAGAGAGAGTGGAAAGAGAACCAAGCGGGCGAGAAGTCACGGATGGAAGGGGCGGGCACGACCGGACCTCGGCGAGGAAGAGCGCCACTATGGCATACAACACTACAAGAAAAAATAGAAGCAGCAACGCCAGCGGGTGAAGAAGAACGAGCGGCAGCGCCACCGGACGCACGAGTTGGCGACGATGCCGTCGTCGGAACGGCGGATTCATTCTTCTTGTACCATGACAACGGGTTTTCAGCTGCACAGCGCGGGACGACAGCTGCCGTTGCTTGCACCAACGCAGGCTGCTGCTGCTGTAGCTACGACGACGACAAATCGACGCCCGTCGCCGCCTCCTCTTCGCCGCCCTAGGTCTTTCCTCCACGCAGGGGCGGCGCTCGATTTTTCGCCATATTCTGACAGCTATATTTTCTCCTTCTCTCCTCTTTCTTTCTTCTCTCTCCCTTTCTAGCTCGACATAAAACATTCACCTCTGCAGAGCGTTGCCAGTGTAGCATGCCGCTTCTTGGCATTCGCTGTATATGTGTTTTTTGGTCGATCTCACCGCCATCGTCTTCCAGAGTTTGCTCTCTCGGGCTTTGGCTCTCCATCACACACGCCGTCGCTCTTATCAGCCACGAATCCAACCCCCTCCTTAACCTCCTGTAGCCTTTTTGCTTCCGCTTGCAGTTTGCCATCCTAAAGCACGCTTGTCCTTACGCTGTGTGCGGCCAGGTTGCAGGCTGTCGCCTATATGCTCGCTTTTTTCTTTTTTTTACTTCTAGGCGATATTGCGTTAAACTTATCCCAATTACTTACGTATGACGCTGTCCTGCTTTAAACTGCGTGTGTGCTTTTGGAATAAAATAAGGCGTCCGTGCTGCCACATGAGAACGTGAGAGAGAGAGAGAGAGAGAGGTACGAGTGCAGATAGATTTGTATTAAGAAGATGATAGAGGAAGGGAGGCACATAAACGCGTGGATAGATAGATAGATAGATAGATAGATAGATAGATAGATAGATAGATAGATAGATAGATAGATAGATAGATAGATAGATAGATAGATAGATAGATAGGGGCCCAGCTTTTTCTTTTTCACCTTTGCACAGACTCGACTTCATCTTCGAGAGTCCATGTCACAAACACTGGAGTACATATACCCGCTTAAGCAAAAGCCTTTCAAGCACTCAACGAACCGCAAGAGCTGAACGTACTCAATCAGCAGTGGATACGTCCATTTTCCATTAGCCAAAATTATGTATGCTGGTCGGCGACAAATAAATCATGTGGTCGCCTTGTGGTTATAGTCAGAGTCATTGGCAAGAACCTGCTCAGTATGAAGAATGAGCGGTAAGGGACCAATGTTTTCTTCCGCAAAATTGTACAAGTGGCATGATAGACGAGGCAGTGCCGCTGTTGCCGGCTTATAACGAAGTTTTGTCACCACCGTACTATATGTTGTTGGTAACTTAGTATGTAAGGTACAGGCAATCAAAGCGCACATCAGTCAGGCTGTGTGCTCCCAAGGACTATTCCGCGCTCAGTAAAAGTATACGTGGCACAACTGTGCGTAGATGACAAAGTCTCTTAACTTTATCTGAGGCGCACTGTGGAGATAAAGAGCGAGAGAAAAAAATAAAAAGAAGCGAGCCAGTTCCTTCGTGAACAAGTACTGCCCTACGTCCAAGTAAACGCTGACATGCAAACACCCCTGACAGGAAGGACGAAGAACTGCACAGAACATCGATATACGCGCAAATTGCTGAAGTGAGAACAAAAGCATTCACACTGCTTGGAGGTGCGGCAGTGCCATGGAAATTGTCGCACGGAGAGGTGAACTGCTGTTAGGTAAAACAAGGCAAGAAGAGGAACCTGGAGAGGAACAGAACGAAACAAAATTTGAAGGTAATAAAGAAACCAAGGACAAGAAGGAGGTGTCAGGGACCACCAACCTGGCAATATATATTTTTCTTTCTCCGCGGGCGGCCTTCTTCGGGTACCATTTTTTTTCTTCATCCCTTTGCACCTCAAAAGCGAGGATTTCTCGGCTTGTCTTTCTTTGGGTCGGAGGCCCCGCTGGAGACCCAAGCGGAGACGGTGGCGCCGGCGAATTTCGTAGGCACGCGTAATCAGCTTATCTTTGCAGCACGCACGGCTGCATCGGGAGCTCGTTTGCTCGTCCAATCGTCTAGCAAGATACGACGCTTCGCGCCACGGACACGGACTCCCCCGCGGGCACAAACTTCACGGGGGCCTTCCATCCGGAAGCTGATTTCGTTCGGCGCTCCTTCCTCCTTTCCCATTATCTCCTATTCCCCCCTTTTCACCTCCCGAAAAAACCTCGCGCCCTATGACGAAGGGAGGAAGAGGTTCGCGGACTTCGCCGTACCGTGTACTCTCGACTAAGACCCGTATTCCCAACCAACGAAGGGAAAATTTCGATCCACCCATTTCTAGCCCGAAGCTACTGGGCATACACAGTCCTCCGTGGTGGTCTAGTGGCCATGGTTGGTGACTGTGGATCCGAAAGACGCGCGTTCGAAATCTGTCGCAGTGGTCACATTTTCGACGGAGGCGAAAATGCCAGAGGCTCGTGTACTGCGCGTTATCTCTGCACGTTAAAGAACACAAGGTGGTCAAAATTACCGGAGCCTTCTTCTATGGCGTTTCTCTCCTTTCTACTGCTTCATTCCCTTTACCGTACCAGTGCGGTTGTCGAGCCGTACCCCTGAAAAGGTCCGCAAAATATAGCGTCATTTCCTTAATCGAGCCACAATTATGCAGTCCGTTTACCTCTCGCAGGACGTAGACCGACCGCCATGGTTAGGTGACGGCTCCGTTACATGGGCAAATAGAAAGCCTTTATTTCTGTTAAATTCATATAGATTTCGCTGTAGTCTTGTACAACAGACGGGTGAACAGCAATATCTCACTTCATAACTCTTTATACGACTTGTGGGATTCCCTAGAACTTATTTTCATTCCTAACGAAAGCGTTGCTGCACTTTCTGAGCGCTGCTGGTCTCCTTGACCGCCTGCGAGGATGGACAAAGAACTTTCATAACGTCAGCAACCCTGCAGTTCTTTGTGTTCGCTTTATTTTTGCTCTATCTTCTCCAACTTTTCCTTCTCCTTTCCCTGCGCAGGGCAGCCTGTACTGGGCTCAGCCTAGGTTAATTTCCCTGCCTTTCCTGTTCCTTTCTCTTCGTCCTCCCCGAACTAGGTAGCCCTAAAGTAAGGGACAAATGTGGTGTGTCGTAGCCAAATTTAGCCGGAAAGACAAGAAAGCAGCCGTACACTGTACCTATACCGTGTTTGGTCATCTCTGCAGCTTTCGCTAACAATGTGCTTGTGCATCGGTGACTCGCTGGTTAAAAAAAAAGGAGGTTAACTAAATGTTAATCGATCAAAACATTGGTAAACTTCAGCTACGAGACCTATATTGAAGGTGCTGACTATCCGACATAAATTAAACAATGACATTCGTTCCACCGGTACAAAGCATGCGAATCGAGCACGGAAGATGAAAAAAAAAAAAAAGAGTAAGGAGCCGGCCTTTGTGTCAGGCAACACATCGTAGAACTTGCTAAAGAAAAGAAGGGCGCGTCCCTTATTCGAGCTTATACAGTATATCGTGGATAGCGGCAGGAATCCGAGAGGAACTTTTGAATAAAAAATGAAATAAGATAACAAAAACAAAGGTGAAAGGACGCACGAAGCTCGCATTTCGCTACAATCACATTTACGCTAGCGCAGGATCACCTTCCATGTAGGAGGCTCTCTATATAGTACTTTAACATTAATTCCATTTTTTTTTTTTGGGGGTTTCTTTCCTTCCTTTACCTCGGTTCGCTCCGGCCTCGCAGTTCGGAAAGCGGATGCCGACTGCGGAGACGGAGACACGCGGCCGAGATCACGCCGTCTCCTCTGAGACGCGACTGCCTCTCACTGCAAGGATAATTTGCTGCGCTTGCATCTTCGCGTGCTTTGTGCGTGATGCGATATTTGTTGCCGCCCCAGTTACAGATTGATCACCGCGAGGAGCTCAAGCGACGTCTGAAAGTGAGCGGCTTCAGCGGAGGAGCTAAGACAGGGAGAAGTCGCTCCCGCGTGCGACGCAAAATCCATTACGCATTCATCTCTGCGTGACATATGGCAAACGATAGGAGAGAGAGTCATCCATGTGTAAACGCATGAAACGGAAAAAAAGAAACGGAAGTTGCTTCCGCTTGCTGGAATTAATAGAGAATGCTTACGATGCCACTGTTATGAGTCTTCTGCGCAGTCCTTGGAGATTGTGCTTACGCATTCGGTGCGAGTAATCATTTTACAAGATGGAATTATTTGACGTGCACATACATAATGACACGCGGGTGCCCTTGCATTCTGCCTCTACCTTGATGCGGTCGCAGTGGGAAGGAATGGAACCGGCGGTGTCATGCTTTGCAGCTTAACGTCATATTCTATAAGCCACCACGACGGGAAACATTTTCATTTGGTAAAGGTGGAAATGTGCTGGCTTGTGTCGTTTGAGCGGCTATAATAAAGACAAGCGAACACGGCTTAATGTTTGAGCGAAGTGAGTCATTCTGCCTGGCGCGTCTTTACTTTGCCCTTGCCTAGGCCCATTTCAACTGCTTTTTATTTGTACGTTAATAAAAAAAAATGTTTGACGTCCGGCCGCTCCACCGGTAGCAACAGAAATGGCGTATTAGCGCTACCCGCTGCCGCTTAGCATGGTGATTGAAGGGTTATACGTGTTTATTTAGTATTTTATTTTATCCACTCAAAAAGTGACACGTAGAGCAGAGCATATAGCGCAATTAGGCTTATTGTGACGGCTTATTAGAATCAGCCAACGTGGATATGGGCTGTAGAGGGCCGTGCTTGCGCGATAACTTACGGTGCTTTTTTCACATAGAGCAAACCAACTCGCACATTGCTGTCCCGACCTCGAGTCCTAGTAAAGTTGTGACTGCTTAGCCGAAGTCTTACATGACTAGTACTGCACTCGAGTTATCCGTTCAAAAAAAAAAAAAAGTCAGCTCAAGTATCAGATGCCGTACAGTCAAAACTATATCGGAACCACATGACACTGTGATTCGGAAGATTGATAGGACGCCAAGGCATCTCGTGTAAAGCTTTACAAGGTCGCACGTCTCTAGCTGAGGCACAATGCTTACAGTTATCGGTAACGAAACATGGCCCCATGGCTTCACTGCGCAGTGCGTTTGGAGTAACGTAGTAATAGCGGGGGTGAATGAAAACATGTGGGAGGTGAATGACCGCCCCTATGCTTGCCGTGGCTTCATACGGTTGCGCCTAAGAAAAACAGGCCCCCTGATTCATCGCAATTGATTAGTTTATCGCACTGTTAAAGTACGTCGGGAATGTTCTGCATATACATACATGTTTTTTTTTCTTCTAAGAATACAAATTCTCGGGCTTCAGTAATCAAGCGAACTAGCTATGATTTTGCTCCACCCACGCAGTTACGTTCTGCAACACCCACTGATTGTTAAAAAAAAAAGAAAGAAAGGAACCTCATACTACCTTTTTGAAATCACCCGGCTAATTTCTGTGAAGCGAAGCATATATTGGCCAAACTTTGAAGCCATTATCGATGGCGCACGAAAAAGCAAAACAAAAATAAAACAAAAATAATCATCACCGAGAAAACAGTGCTCACGCACTTCTTTCTTATCTTTCACTTCGAGTAATAAGACATACAGAAAACTTAAAGTGCTCTTGGGGCTGAGGATTCGAACCATCGACCTCCGGGTAGTGGCGCCATCCCGCTAACCGATTCAGCCACTCTCTTTTTTTTTTCTTTATTGCATGGGAATATTTCCAGTAAATGCGTATAAACTGTTTGTACTACAGTTGCACACATATTAATTACACTCTAATGTACAAAACATGTTGCACTTTTGAGTTCATAGACACGTCAAAAGTCAGGGAAACAGACACAAGCGTCCAGCATTGTCGGTTCATCAGGCGCGCCCTTTCAAGCGGGTTTTCGTGTGCATGAACGAGTAAACGCCCGTGAAACGCAAACGTCCAGCACTCGACAGACAGACAGACAGACAGACAGACAGACAGACAGACAGACAGACAGACAGACAGACAGACAGACAGACAGACAGACAGAAGACAGACAGATAGCAAAGACAGAAGAAACGACAGAAAGCAAGAAAGAAAGAAAGAAAGAAAGAAAGAAGCGCGCACACACCAAGCTTCGCTTGCTCCCATTTTGCAGATGCATGAGGGCCCCACATCTTTTCCTTGTACTCTAATACCGAGTTAACTTTTATGTACATATAATTCTATCTCAAATGAAAAAAAAAAAGAACAAATGATCTCGAGACCGCTGCTGACTTATAAGTCAGTGCCTATAAGCACTGAAGGTCAAAACTTACCGGGCTTAACTTGAGTTACCCGTACGGGTGTTCAGTGCGGTTAAAGCAGAAGAGAGCAGTGCTAACGTTATGCCAGAACTCATAGTTAAGGTTATGCCTTTTAATGCGACACACCGTAAATGTCCATTAGCGTTATACTTTTTCAAGTACAATATTTCCCTCTCAGCTTGCGCCGTTGCATGCTCTCACGTATTAAGCATTCCACCGCCTGTTAAGTTAGCGAATGATTGTATTTAGGTGAACACTTGCTGCGGTGGCGCTTTTGTCCTATTCAGCCTCGTTTTAACTCCTCCGAACTGGAGGTTCAGTTAGTGAATTTGTGCGTTATAACCATTGTCTTCGCATTAGTGTGTAAGTAAATTGCCGTGGGTTAAGGGGGCCGCAAGAAAGCGAAACGCAATGAGAACAACGGTTAAAAATGAAATAAGGGTTATCTGAATACGAAAAAAATGCAAATTTATGCACGCTAAGTTTCTGAAAGGTCGAAAGAATTACCTTGTTTGCCGGCATTCATCAGACTGCGGGGAGGTAAGACAAATTCACGAGAACTAGATTATTCTTCCTGTTATCCGATAAAGCTAGACAAACTTTAACAAAAAAAAAAAAAGAAAAAACGAGAGAGGTAAAAGCAGAGACACCAGCCAGACGGCGCGGTGGGTGACGGGTAGAAAAGAAAGAGTTTCCCTTTTTCGTTACGGACTCTTGTTAATTAGATTTCGATGAAGGCTCCTTTGTCCGCTTAATTAGGAAAATGGGTCTGTACCAGAGCGGCGCATTTCGATTTGCGGCAAGGCAAGGTAAAAAAAAAAAGAGGAGAGAGAGAAACGAAAAAAAAAAAGCTGAGGAGTACGGAAAGGTTGAACAGTTACCGCGCCCCCGCTTAGTCCTAGAACAGCGCTAAATCCTGAGACAGGCGCCTCAATTTATGCTAAGCGGCCAGACATCTTGCGCAGGCCAAGTCAAGGGTTTTCTCTGTGTGCGTGCGTTTTGAGAGCTGCGTCTACAGATGTGTTTCTTTGGCTGGTAGTACTTGAGAGGATTACAGGAGCAAGCGTTTACGAGCAAGGGGGGGGAAGGGGGGGGGGAGTCGAAGATACTAGAGCTCTTTGTTGGCGCTCCAACAACGTGTGTGTCTGTGTGTTGTCGGTGCGGCAATACCTGTGCCGGTTGTGAATTGAATTAGGCACTGCCCTTCGTCCGGTCTTTTACTCCTTTTTTTTTTCTTGACGCGGGATTTATTCAGGCAGTTTAGCGCGCTCGCACGTACTTTCTCTGTAGTGGATTTCGCCTCGCTTTCCTTCAAGCGGCCTCCAGAAAATAAAGTTTTCTTTCCTCATTATCCCAGGCGTGAGTAGGTCCCGAAACTGGCCGCGTACCTTAAGAACAGCGTCCAATCCACTTTACGAAACGAAGCTATTGTTGAGAGAGTACAAACGGAAGAGCTTTAGGACCAACGATTAGGTACTTAAGCACGACCTCTCTGCCCTTTCAAAGATTGAGGCAGTTACATGCTGGGTTGCAGTGAGCGGTTGTTGCGGGTTGTCATGCTAAGGCTCTTACTATCGGTCTCACATATGTGTGACAGACAGACAGACAGACAGACAGACAGACAGACAGACAGACAGACAGATAGATAGATAGATAGATAGATAGATAGATAGATAGATAGATAGATAGATAGATAGATAGATAGATAGATAGATAGATAGATAGATCCCCTCTGGAGGCTGACCCATGTTTCCAACAATGGCTGCAGAAAATATCGTTATTTCCTTAATAAAATGCCAATTATTATTATTATTAAAAGCTACGAATCTCTGAGTGGGCGCATCGACACTATCTGTTTTGTCACAGCCCTGGGAGCGTTCCCCGGCTTTCAGTGACGAAATGAGCTTAGTGCGCTCATGGGCTAATATTATGGTGTCTGCTGAGCAACTGCGCGCTCACCGGATATTATGCATGAAATGGTACTAGAGAAACGAACACGCAAATAAATCTGCCGTCACCATTAATTACACGGAGTCATTAGAAAATAGAGCCAGAAGAAGCAATAGAATATGTATAGTGCGGCTTCATTGCTAATAGGGAAATGAAGCCCCAGTGAAAAGCAGCAATTAGCAGTAAAAGGGGAAATGAAACTGAAGGAATCGGGAGAGAGAAAAGAAAAAGACAGCGAGACTAACAAGTAAACGAGTGTAAGAAAGTTATTACAGTGGCCGAGGGAGCAGGATCAACAGTCTTCGCATGACACATGCATGATACATGCGTTTTCAACAGCGGGAGCTTGGCAAGTCGCACCGGGTGTATTGCCGACCCGCCTTGCTCAAGAGTGGACGGCAATGAGTAGTGAATGCGTCCCCTCTTGAGTATGCGTACTGAATGCAGCCCTGTGTGAGTGTGTTAACCACCGTCGCTCTCGGCCAGGGCGTTGGTGTGCCGGCTACTCCAGCGCAAGGGTTCGTTTAAAAAGCACGCGTAATTTCTCACCGACTTTTTTTCTTCGTATATATTGTTGTTGCTGCTGTGTGAATCTTACATGTTATCTTGTAATTCGCGGAGGTTTCCGAGAGTCTCTAATTAAGAAACAACTTCATTAACGCCGAAGATGAAAGCTTTTGTACACAGTTTCAAGAAGTCGGAGCGCTCTCATTATCGAGCCAGGCAACGCTTAGTTCGAAGCTAATTTGATTATTGCGCGATTCTTCAATGTTTGCGCAAGAATGCACGAGACATCTTTCGTGGATCTTGGAAGCTCCTTTTTTTTTTTAGTTTCCTTCTTTTAAGGCTATTAGTTACTTTCACACAGGAGAAATGAAGGAGGTGCCGTCCATTTATGGACTCTGGTTTCTGAAATTTTGCATTCATCTGGCATCCATCTGACCCTAATGCACCAAATGCGATAAGTGCGTTACATTATTCTGTGTCCTCGCGTGCCTCGTTTGTTTGTAGACTATCCAGTACCAGACATGGCAGTATGCGAGAATGGAAGGTAGCGGATCTACACTTTTCATTTTGGAATTATCTCCAGCTTTTAACAGCGGAGGTGTATCAGGTGCAGGCATGTGCCTTGCGTCGGATGATCTAGCTGTCACGCAGGATAGAAAAGTGGAGCCTCTTTCACACTCTACACCCAGTGACGCGCTCGAACCACTCTTGCCCCCTGCCCAACGCTATGTGAATGTCATTACGCAAAGGCCAGTGTAGGATAAAGTGTGGAAGTGGTTCAGCTGGATGTTGCGGTTTCTGTCTCCGCTGCCGCGGCTGCGTTCCCACAGAACGAAATGCAATAAAATAACAGAGGAGGAGAAAGAAGTAAAGAAGGGCATGAACGCATGAGTAAAGATGGTATACGGTCAGTAGATACTGAAGAGGTGTGTTATGACTAATATTTAACCGATACGTCAGGGTACCAATAACTTCGCACCCCTGTCAGTTACGCCACGATAGACGATACAAAAAAAAAAAAAAAAAGGAGACACGTTTCGCTGTACCGACGGATTTGACGGTGTGGATGGGGGTTGAATTTTTCGGTCACTAGGTTATTTATTCATTCTCTGATTTTTTCTACCATGATCTCCAGCGTAAGTACGAGCAATATAAACTCGAGTTTCAGTGGCAATAACTCGCGAGAAAAACCACAAACGAAAGGCCAAGGAGACTGCCCTATTGTCATATTGCACGCATGACTAGGCTTATGAATAGGTTTTTGGAGGAGCGTGTGTATCATATCGTTTAGTCCATAGAGCTATTGTTCAATCACTCTATGTTGAGAACCATCACTGGCAACGGCCATGCTCGGACGAGTTCCCGACACAAATGTTGTTGGACTATAATTTCGAACAAGCACGCACTTTTGCAAGTGCCTGATTCACCGTTTGTTCAAGCTAGTGTTCGTTTGTCTACTTCCTGCCTTTTTGTGGTGTTTTCCGCTGAAAATGTGCTACTATTTTGTGAAGGTTGCTGTTTTGATACTGTATTTATGCAGAATGAGTCACCTGTTCGAGTTAGGATTTGAATGAACGTACACTCATTTCGTGTTTTAATAAGTGTAGGAGGGGAGACGACAAGCGGGAACATGCACAAATACAGCTTGTGCTGGGGCGACAACGTGGTTTCATATGAAACTGCGATGTCACTACGAATAAAATCAACAAACATAGACCTGCTTAGAATAAAACAACACAATGACGTAATGTCATTATTCGTGGCGTGGCCGATTGCGCAACAAATCCTCGACGCGCTCGCGGTTGTGCGTAACAAAAACACGGCAACAGGCCAAACGCAGGGCATCCGCGTCAATACTGCCGACTTCGTTGACACATATTCGACAAACACTCCCTCATTCACAACATCTGTCTTTCTAGAGAACGCCAGCGAGTTCGGTCGACCACATTCGAAGTCGGCAACATTCCCCGAACATTTTCACCGAATTAACTCTTTCCCCGTTCGCTCACTCCACCGGTCCGCGGGAGACCTATGTGCAACACAGTCCCCACTGGTCGCGCGCCCACTCTTCCGCCGTCCGTTAGCCGGTCGTACGGGAACGCTTCGACGCAGAGTGTCGGGGGGAGGCATAACGGGCCTAAATGGCATTAGCCTAATCTTTGCTTCTACCGGTGCTGTCTCCGACCGAGCGCGCACCCACGCGCGGGCCGCGTTTGCTTACGTAATACTCCGGTAGCGCAACGTGTAGGTCTGTGGCCGAGCGAAGCTCGCCAAGTGTAGTGCCTGCTTGTGGAACAAGCGCGACCACGCGTACCGCAGTCCCACTTCCGCCGAAAAAGAAGATACGGAGAAATGAAGGACAGGAGAAAATATTGCTCCCGGAAAGATCGCGAACGCGCGCACCGGCATTCGCGTAATTAAATTGCGTTTCTACCCGAGGCGCAATGCGCACGCACGCACGCACGCACGCGCACACACACACACACACACACACACACACACACACACACACACACACACACACACACACACACACACACACACACACACACACACACACACGCACACACACACGCACGCACACACGCACGCACGCACGCACGCACGCACGCAGGCAGGAGGTTGTTAGTGCATGGAGTGAGCCCGAAGCGGGACGGAAGGTGAGGGAGGCTGAAAAGAAGAAAGAGGAGGCTGTCCATGCACGATAGGAAGTGCAGAAGTGCAGAAGAGGACGAAGGAAGAGGACGAAAGCGTGGGGCGAGTGGTCGTACTCGAATTGAGCCAACCGGAAAGTCTCGCCGCCGCAGTCACGCGGATGTGTGCACGCGCTTCCGATGGCTGAAAAATCGCGCTCCGTAAATTTCGCGGCCGTTTCCGAGACAGCCACGCACACACACATACACGCACTTTAGGAATGAGAGCGGTGCCTTTGCTGCGCCACCAGGCACTCTTTCTGGTGTTGGGACGTGGACGGCGGGACGGAAGACGAAGAAACGAGTGGGAAGGAAACGACTGTAGGTCGCTAGAGAAAAAAAAAAGGAAGTAGTAGAAGGCGCGCTTAGAACGGGCACGGAAGAACCGGGAACGTCGTGTACGGGCGGCGCCGGAACATTCGTTGCGACGCAGCGCGTGAACGTAGAAGGCACGAATTTGCATGCTTTATGTACCGTTTGAGAAATGCGTGTAGAAAATAAAGATGACAACAAAAAACGAAATAAGACAACACTGAAAGAACAGGAAGATAGGGAAGCGTAGGTCTTGGCCGGAGGGCGCAGATCGCGGCCGTAGAAGAGGCATTCGAAGAGTTGGCGGTGGAGGAGGACGTTACGCGACATCGTTCGCTGCGACAATGGGAATGGTAGACCACGCTACTACTCCTGTAAAAAAGTTTAAAATAAGTGCGAGAAAACTTATCATGGAAGACAACGAAGTGGGGAGTGTGGGTGAGTTTTTTTTTTATTTGCGGATGGCTGGCCGTGGGCGAGGAGATATACTTCTCCTCGGGAGAAGAAAAAATACAACGATAGCGTGGTAGCGATAGTCGGTTTTTGCGAGCGCTCAAAATGATGAAGTGAGAGAGAAGATACAAAATGTATAACGTGGTGCAGAGACACGTAGTCGAGAGAAAGAACACATATAGACGAATGTGCAGGCACGGACGTGTGAATGAACGCATGGCCGACTACTACATTGAAGCATCATGATCGTCATTATGTATCCTCTATACGCAGTGAACGATGTCATAAAAAATAGAATAGGCCGGAGGGGGTGTGATGATGGTGGTGGTGGTTAGGTTGAGGAAAGGACGCTAATTTCTGCAGCTCATATCGGGAGCACGGCTAAGCGTCCGTGGGGGTTAGGGAACGGGAGTGAAAGAGAGAGGAGAGAAAAGCCGTCGTGGAGGGCTCCGGAAATTTTGACCACCAGGGATTCTTTAACGTGCACCGACAGCGCACAGTACACGGGCCTCTGGCATTTTCACCTGGGAGGGGATGCGCGTGGAACGTGAGTATAAATAACCCATTCAGAGAGTGGTTTTGGATTGGCAGATGAAAGTTGGTGTTATCACCCGGAGGCCGCGAGGGAGGGAGCAAGGTTCATAAGCAACCTCTCTCTGCCTTTTCCTTCCATTGTATTTGGGCTCACTTTCAACTAGTCACGAGAAGCTAGAGACCATGCCAGAAAAGAGAGACGAAGGAGAGAGGTGCATAAGAGAGAAACGGAGGAACAGAGACGGAAGGAAAGGCACGCAAGTTCGCGAATGCGAATCAGATGAGAGGCCAGAGATGAAAGCAAATGAAAAAGCAAGTGGCAGCGTTGAAGTGGTCGAAGGGTGTGCGTAAGGGGTGTTCGTATAGGAAAGTCTCCGGGGCCATTTCACGTCCGAGGGAGCGACGGCCCGAGCTCGTATAGATCCGTTTCGGTATTCCGAGCGAACTCTGCGAGCTAGCCCAGAGGCCGCCGGGCAGACTGCAGCCCAGGGCTCGTTGTGGCAGAGATTCGGCGTTGGCAACTTCCGGTGGTCCACCGGCCGGAGCTCTCCCCTCCCGCGGCCTTTCCCACTCGACCCAATCTAAGTTGCCCAAATTTCCGCCCATCCATCTCGCGCCCACGTTTTCTTGAGCGTGGCACGCCGCTAGCCTCCATCCGCTCCTCTCTCTCTCTCTCTCCCACCAAGGCTCAGTGGTGCCTACATGACCAGGAAACAACGGCCACATCCGAATCAACGGGCGGATCGCTCGCACGCCGCCTGTTTTGCGGCCCTGGATTACGTCGGCAGGAAGCAGTTGGCGAGTTGTAAAGAAAACGAAAGCAAATAAAAAATAAGAGTATCACGAAACAAGCGGCATATGGGTCCCAAACTATGGCTTTTCCTTTGCATCCCCTATAAGATCGGAGGAACAACAGGAAGTGGTAACAGCAACAAAATAACGAAAATGAAAAAAGGGGGAGTGGAGAAATGAACAAGAGAGAGAGAAAGAGAGAGAAAGAGAGGGAAACGGAAGTTTAAGAAAAGAACGCACGTTCGGAAAGAAGCCGGAGAGCGTATAGTGACTGCGAAAATGACAAAAAGAAAAAAAAGTGGAGAAAGTACGAAGAGAAGCAACATCAAAAATTAAAAGAAAGGCAAGAATGAAAGGAAGCTTTGGAAAGCAGCGACAACAATAGAAAAGCCTAGGCGCTGCGAGTCTGTGGAATCAAGAAGCAGGCAATCAGCGCAATTCCTCGCCGGGATCACAGGCGGATATGGTGTGGCCAAGGATTTGTGGGTCACTCTACGGTGGCCGAGGCGCGGTCGATGTTGCAGCCGACGGAAGAAAAGACAAAAAAAAAAAAGAATGGTAGCGGATGGGCGCGAAGGGAGTGAAAGGGTCTGGTCTTCCCGCGGAGTGTCTGGTGTTTGTAAGGATGTGCCTTCGTTGTTTGCGCTGTTCTTATTGTTATTATTCCTCTAGTTCTTCGGCTGTTGCAAACTTTAAGAAAGAGCTTGATTTCGAGCGAACGTGGCGCGCTTTGAGGTGAAACTACAGACCGCGGAAGCAAGTGCATTGGAAGGAAGAACGGGCGTGCCAGAGAAGGTCTTTTTTTTTGGATTTTAGAGCGGGTGCCTCGGCTGTAAGCACCGCATAGATTTGGAATTGCAGCGGAAATGGTTTAGCGGAAACGAAGAAGGGTGTCTACGTGATAGAGAGTTGCTATTGGTGCCCGAACAGCAAACAAGTGAGGCATACATAGTTTATCCCAATGAAAAGAAGAGACTGGATCTTATATACGGGAAAGCGCAGAGGGATAGCGATTGCTCTCTGAAACGTAGCCTTCATCACGTTTGTCTGATCGCTTTTATGGAAGCGATGAAATGATGCATGAAATGCTGCCTTGATTCGATGGTTAGGCGAGTGCAAATGAATTTCAGACGCACGTGATTATGACTTCTTTAACCTAAGAAAGGTCGGTAAGAATGAGAATGTGGAAAGGAATGCCTCAAGAGAATGAGCGATAGAAAGAGATGAGATAGTAAGAAAAAGAAATGCTCCAAAAGCAACAGGAAGAACGAAACGAAAGTAAACAAATGACGACTCTGACGAAGCACCAGTAAGACGTAGTAGAGAAGCTGGGATGCACACGTACAAACAAGGACAGGACCACCGCTGGCAGTGTCGCTAGGAGCCTGGTGGCAGCACTAATCCGACAGAAAACGCCAACGCCACAACGGAGAGAGGTGCGCTACGGGACAACGGGCTTCCGCGTACCTTTCGACCGCATGCAGGCAGGAAGATAACGACGCACAAAGGGAACCCCGGAAACAGACCATTCGCGAGGATACAGGATGAAAGTTACCAGTCTTTGCCCACCGCTTTCGGCGAAAAAAAAAATAAAGAAAAAATCTGACTAGACTGCGCTTTCGTCGAGACCGGAGTAATCCAGCGGCTTTTCTCCCGATTAAGCGGTCAGTCAACGCCACTACCTTAGCGTCGAACCGAGTGCGCGAAATCGAGACTACCAGATTCCGGCCCATTTTACTTATTTCTTGACTCCACTGCGGTGACAGCCGGCTTGTGTCTTCCAATGGCCCGCGGCGACCAAATCCGGATCAGTGGAATTGGAGTTGCCGATCACGTCCTTGCCTTCGCCATCTTTATTTCTTCAAAATAAAAAAATAAAAGTATCAGTGCGCGCAGGCGTAAGAAGCTCAACTTTGGTCACCGGTGTGCGTGGGTTTTTGCCGGTGTAGCGCTTGAATTACGAGATGGTATTGTTGTAGCTCGTTACTCGACATGGATTTTCTGCCCGGGTATCACTCCAGATTGTTTTTTTCTGGTAAATAAAAGCTGAATTGAATCGATCGTCTACGGGCTCATCTGTGCTCTAATTTCTCCGTGGTGTGTTGTATACGCAACGACGCGACAGTGAGATTGGTGTAGTTGAAAGGCAGAAGGATCAGTAATCGTATTGCGTTGTTTTTCTGGAATAGCAGCTGTGAAGGCGATCGCAGCTTTAGAGCAGCTGGCTTAGTCCGACCGACCAGACGCGCACTGTGCGTCAAATAGGAACCACGGGCACGGCCCACGCTGAGCCGAGTTCGTGGAACTCTTTCAACCGTATCCCCGCGGGAGGCAATGTAGCTGCGAGCGACATATTTTTTCTAAGTCAGGTATACCACTTTACATTTGTAGCAGCTGGTCCCCTTTCACTATATATCTAAAGACAAAGATAAATATAAGAAAAAAATTCAGAGCATATCCACGGAGTGAATGATGATGAGTGGGCGAAGCTCCGGAGGTTCATCGTAGATCGTGCCGAGTTCCGGATTAATTTAGTTAACGCGCACGCTACGAATCCTTATGGTTCAACTACGCACAAGTGAAATCTCCCACCGGCACTTCATTGCAAATCAAGATCCAGTGCCTATATATATATATATATATATATATATATATATATATATATATATATATATATATATATATATATATATATATATATATATATATATATATATATGGGTGGCCTGTTAACGGTTCTCCAGCGCGAGCAGTCGGTATTTTTCAATCAAGAAACTCGCTAGAAGACGCTGCCTGCGTCAAGCTTGTCTCTCGCGGGTGAGGGCGCGTTCTCCTTCTTTGCGAGCTGGTAGCACGTTCATCGAAGAATGAGCGTTTCCATAGTCAACGCGCGCCTTCCACACGCGCCCTCCTAGTAGCGCGTTCCTAGCAGGTAACGCGCTACTACAACGGACGGACAGACCCAGACCTTAAGGAACTTCGCCCCTAATAATGTCACGTTTAAGGAATGTTGTAGTGGAGAAAAAGAAAACAAGAAAATGAAGGGGAAAGCATGGCGACTAACCAAGCCCGTGATGATTTGCTACCATATAAAGGGGGCGGGGGTGGTTCTGAGGAGAGGAGTCATAACAGATCATATAGACGAGTGAAAAGAAACGCGAAAAAAGAAATAAACAAAGGAATAGTTACAAAGAACACAAGCACTATAGTGGGATGCAAATAAAAAAAAACGAAAAAAAAAAGCGCCAGCAGTTGACAGTAAGGCAGACGCTGCGCTCGGGTCGGGTATGTGTTACTTCGACAGCCAATCACAGATGCGACTAAAATCGACGTCATGCAACCATTTCAAAATGACGTCGTGAAACACTTTGGCGTCAGCTCTATAGAGAGTTAGCCTTTCCACGTTCCACTATAACAAGTGAAAATATATACAAATATATGAAGTTGTAACATTATCTCTACAGTTATCGCATTATTTAAATTGCATGGATTGATTGAAGTAAGGAATATATGGAGCCTCGCGGAGGAACAGGGTCTGTTGGCTATAGGAGGCCATGGGTGGGGCTTCAGTGCATACTTGTGTCAGACTACAGCACAGCTATAACTGAATTGGAATTGACGAAGGGCTCGGGACACAACCTAACGAAACGAAGAGACAATGAAGCCGACCGAGGTGGGAATAGGGGCCACGAATTGTTTTTAACTGCATTGTAGTAATCGCGACATGAATGTGAAGGAATTAAAGTGGACGAAAGAACACACCTGCAGTCGGTGTGTTCCCTACGACTTTCGGATAACGCCTCCGATGCTCTGCCAACCGACCTACGATGGAGGTCGTTCCCCCGTCCACTTTATCGGGTATTCCTGTACATTTAATCGTGGGAGTGTTGGCAAGGGCCACTCGCAGCTGTGGCGGTGAATGTGGAGCACCTTTTGTTTGCCATTTTCTTTTTTTTTCTTTGTCTGAAGGCGTCACGTAACGCGTGATCTTCTTAAGAGCTGGCTGCTGACCAATAAACCTTCTCGTGCTACCTAAGGACATTAAGGCAGCCGGAAAGAGACCCTCGCTGTGGAACAACGATCAGGGAAATGGAAGAAGGGCTGGGGGGAGCAATAAAGAAATGAGGACCACGAAAATGAAGAAATACGTGTTATCGACGTGCCAATTGAACGAAAGGCATTAGAGATGGATAATTTTTTTCGTGAGGGCCTTTTCAGTGGCATCGCAATTCGCTTTCGGAACATTTGTACGTGATTCTTCTTGGAAGAACCTGTATTTGACGTGTTCAAAACACTGACTTCATACTTGCAAGGTTCTCTGCCGATGCTAGTAAACTTAAATTAGAATGGCAGAACACTTTTCTTACGTTCTATAGGCACGAAGTAGAGAGTTGCGCAACCAACATGAGAGACACACGAGAACAAAATTTAATTAACGTTCGTTTCACCAGAAACAGGCGCTGCCCACTTTAGTTCACCAATAGGCGGTAGACACTCGCTACCTTAGGATTCAGGTAATTAGATTGTCCACCACGAACAAGTAATGGCATGGTGGATTACATCAACTGCGTTGTCACAAGACTTGCTCCAGCACTAGTCGAGACGAATGTTCATTGCGTAAATGTATCTTCGGTACCTAGCTAGCCCGAGTCGTGTCTGTGTAGCGCTTCCTCAATTTCACCCCGAAACGGCCTTTTCCCGCATTTTCGTACCCACCGCAACATCGTTGTTTTTACGTTGTAGGGAAAGCGAACCGCGGAAACGTCCCTTCTGCGCCGTCTTGGAAACGCGAGCGAAGATTACTTTCGCTAGCTGCGTGCCGCGTAAAGGTTTCCCTTCTAGACATACCTCGAAAGGTAAAACGCTTAAAAAAAGCCGTTTACCTTTCGCATTACCAACTGTAATCACTAACTTTGTCCCGAAAGAAACGATATACGCTCTCGAAAACAGCGGTTTCGCAAACGTGAACGAAACAGGAGTGCTCGAAATCTCGGCAGAACGAAGACACGGTATACGGCGTTCTCAAAACATCTGCCATACACGACAGCGAAACGTCAGCTGACGACGACAGGGCCGAAATGAGTCGCGGGAAAACGCACATGATAGACGTAAAAAAAAAAAAAAAGACGCAGCAACAAAGAATGCGTGCTCGTCTGCATGCCCGCGCACTCGCGCACTGGCCTGGACTTTCGCCAAGCAGATATCCGCGCTCGCAGAACGGCCGAGCATCGTGTATATGTATGCAGGCGTTCCGAAATGCGAGCTGAAACATGCAAGAAGACGTCGCCCCGCTCCGGCCAAGGGAATCCTATATGCCCGACTGAAGAAGACGTTTTCTTCTTCCGCCTCAGCTCTCCTCCCCATCTCGGCCGCGGCGCGGCAGGACGAATTGGTTCGTTGACGAGATCTCGCGTTTCTTGCGCCCGGGAACTGCGCGTTTTTAAAAGATGCAGCAGCAGCACCGGGGGGACGCCCGTCCCCGCGCTGATCTCTTCGCGCCGGTGTGGGGAAAGCCGATCCGATCCGAGACGAGACGGGAGATGTGTGACATCTCGACGCTGGGTACCCTCCGATGACAGCGAACGCGCGCGCAAAGCGTCTGCAGAACGGGAGCCGTATCTGCTCGGTCCGGCGTATAAGAGCGCCGAGACAACGACATCCCGCTTCTCGTTCGCTGACGACAGTGCCGCCGAGGCGTATCGCGGGAGAAGAGGGAGAAACGGCGGTAAATTTGCGTATGGAAAGAAGGCGGCGACGAGCAGCCTGGCGCCATTTGCTGCTTCGCTTACATGCTTTCCGATTTTTCTTTTTGTACTTCCGCGTTCCGTGAGAGCTGAGGGCTGTCCGGATGTCATGTATAATGAATTGAGAGGATGACAAACTTAGGCGCGAAGTAAACGAAATAGAAGTTCTCGAATCTGGGCGACGTTCAGCTGCGAAGAGCACAGACACGGATATTCACTCGGCAGTTTTACAGCTAATTAGGCGAACGAGGACGTGATTTTCGACAAAACTCTCTTTTGCATCGGCGTGTACGGAAGGGTGGCGTTAAATGAACGTTTGGAGATACTGTGCAGATGAACAACAAAATATCAACGTTGGCGGTGAGGACTGCGATATATTGGTAATGATTTATGCATGATGCGATAGTTGTTTGGTTGCCTTATACGCGACACTTAGCATTCATGTTCATAACATCGACTCTTTGCAGTGAGGTGCGTGCTTAGTTGTTTGCTAGGTCCAGCAGGGGACATTCTGCGTGCGAGTGATACAGCACGCTTATAATTTCATTAGGGTAAATTACAGCAAACTTATAGCGCGAAAACGTAACGGCAATTAAGGAGACGACACACTGCGCTGTATTACGGCACGGTTCATCAACACGGCCGTATCGTGTGCTTATATGCATAATGTGGCGTGCGCGGTAGAATGAGAGAAGCGATGAAAAGAAAACAGATAAACTTTGTTGTGACTTCGCGCTGTAGGAATAATAATAATAATAATAATAATAATAATAATAATAATAATAATAATAATAATAATAATAATAATAATAATAATAATAATAATAATAATCCAAGTCCCAACCCTTTCATTAGGGTAAAATACTGCTCATTAACACAACAGTAGATAAAAAGGTCATGAAAAAGTAAGATGTTGTTTTCCCCCGACCAAAGATATGCAATTTCTTAAGGCGTCGTTCCTTTGTTAACCAAGGAGACAGTACGAAATGCAATAATTAGTTGCTTTTCCCTGCAAGTATAGAGCGTGATCTTTCACAGGAGTTGTACATAAGCCATGATGGACCTGTGGAACACTTTTTGAACATAGAAAGCACTGCCGGTCAGCAGTCAAGCCTTCCGTGAACACGTGAAGAAAATATTACATATTAATTTGCACGAAGTACGGAATATGTAAGTTCGTTTCAGAAACACCATGAAGCTTCTAGCTCTTCTCTGTGCAAATTACGTAGACTAGGGGTCTAGTTGTGTGGGCGGGAAGTAAGACACGTTCATTGGCCGATTTCATGATCAGTGATACACTCACAGCAATACTTTCTCTTGGTTTCCATTTCAATAAATAAGAAAACCACACGTCTGTTTCCTTTCACACACACACACACACACACACACACACACACACACACACACACACACACACACACACACACACACACACACACACACACACACACACACACACACACACACACACACACACGCACACACACGCACACACACACACACATTCGCGCACGCACGCACACACGCACGCACACGCACACACACACAGTAACGGTTGCTCATGGTTCATAGTAACGGTGGCTAGCTATGTAAACGGAATAAGGCTGCACAATTCGCCTGTAGCACGGATAAATACACAAGAGAACCACACGAAGTCAAGGCTGTGTATCTTATATATAAACGCATTTTATTACATGATCAATAAGTAGAGTGTAGTGTACCAGTGTACTTGCTCTTGAGCTGCGCGCGATGTCTACAGGGTGAATTTCTTGTTCCGGTGTGCATAACCAACACGCCGAAATTCAGATTTTGCGCGGGAATGTCCATGTTGCAAAATGAGCTGCCGACTGTTGTTGCAGCCACACTGCTGTCGGCACTCCTGCTGGGCTGTCGCGACAGCGTTTCGACATCAGACGTATGACGCAGTAGCCTAGTTCTGTTTATGTCAGTTCAATCAACGTATGTAACGTCGCTGGCGTGGCAAAAGGCGTTGCGCTCGACGGCACTCCAAATAAGCGAGGAAGGCAGGCTTCTGTGAAGCACGTTAGAGAACCCAAGATTGTCAAAATTTCCGGAACCCTTCACGGCGGCGTTCCTCTGCCCTCTCTTTCAATCTCTTTCCCCTACCCTCACGGATGCTGAGCCGTGCTCCCAACATGAGCTGCAGAAAGTAGCGTCCTTTCCTATAACAGAAGCACGAACATCATCATCTCCGCTGTTATCATTGCAGATGATAGTCATAATAGACAAATTTTGCGAGAATGTGCCAGCTTCCTACTTGCCTTGCACCGAGGAGTCGCTTGTATTCTTGAATGCGCGAAATAAAGTGCACCACCAGGCACTGCACAGGTGAAGTACAGCGCCAAAGAGACAGCGACGTATCTGCACCAATGCTGTGCCAAACGCTTAGAAATATGCGTGCTCCCGTTAGTGCTCTGAGGAAAAGAAAGTATAAGCATGATTTAAGATTACCCTCCATAGATGTGAATATTGTAGAGCACTGCGATGCGCTGACATAATATAGCCCAACTTCGTAGATATTTCGTATTCCGCGAAAGCCAATAACAAATGCGAAATTTCATTCTCGATACGGAAGAAAGTAGGTAGGCGGTGAGAATAAGAAATAAAAATGAGAAAAAGTATCAAAGAAAGGAATGAGGCAGGTGGGAAATATAGAGTGGATGGCTTCAGAGAATTACTGAGAGAGGCAATCCCTTTCTCGGGTTATTACCTGCATAAGAACGGCCGAACCAAGATGTAAGATAGAAAAAGAGAAATCAAGAGACATCGTTGACGTGCGCTTGAGTAGAAGGAAACACAGGAAAAAAAAAAAGGAAGTGTAGGGCGCGAGCTGAATCACGCTTTTCAGAGCGAGCTTCGCACTGCGACCCACGCAGCTTCTCTAGGGGCTCCGAAATCTCGTTGAATAATCTTTCGGGCTCTCTAAGGGACGGCACCTACGGCGGTTCCTTCCATCGGAAGCTAGGGGCTTTGGCGGCGGTGTATGGGGGATTGCCGTAACGACGTGCATATAGAGTTCGTCGCGCTTCCCGCACACTCCGATACCTTTGTCCTCTCGAGCTACAGGTGATGATAAGACGAGCGCCGAGAGGGATGCTTCGCTTCCCTCGCGAGATCGTCTCCACTAACAAGTCGCGCTCTCTTCGTCGGAATCACCCATTTGAAGGGTAGCAGGCCGTGAACAAAGCGCAGCGCGGTTACATACTTCTATTCCAGCGATGAACAGAGAGAGAGAGAGAGAGAGAGAGAGAGAGAGAGAGAGAGAGAGAGAGAGAGAGAGAGAAGAATGAGAAGGGAAGGGTCGCATTTCGTTCGAGCGTGACTCCTTGCTCGTCTCACGGTTCCTTAATCCTGGTTCACCGTGGCGTGCTCGCATTTTTTAGGGGCCATTTTAGCGGTGTTGTAATAATCTGACACGGCTCACATTCGCTTTCCCCTGCAAGTTTATTACTTTAGTGGATCTCAGCGGCGGTGCAGCATCGGAGCGGCTGCGGCGGCGAGAGTCCTGCCCGGCAACCAGAGAACCCCATTCTCGGAAAAAGGGACATAACGCTGGATATTACTGCTGTTTCGAGAGACAAAAACTCTCTGTCGGTGGTAGTGCATGCCCTCCCTTTCCATAACTGCACCCCCTACCCCTCCTGATTCGTTCACCCATGGCTACTTTCGACGTCTTAAGTTCGGGATATTTGCGTCTCTGTCTGTGAATTTATTGTTATATTTCTGTTTTTCTTGCACGGGACGAAGGCTCTCGAGGTCTACGTACACATTGACCATTGCTTGCAATGGCGGTAGAGAGTCTTTTATTGTTACATAGTGGCGCACTTGAATGCATCTTTTTGGCATAGGGGGGTAATTATAAAGACAGGTAATTATATTTCAGTGTAACGCCGACATTTTTGCCTACAAGTAAATGACCTGTGACATACTACGCTGCACAGCGAAGGGCTTACATGGTGCGGTGGTTGTTCCGAAATGATCGCAGGGGGTGGATTCAGAGCGGACTGCATGAGCATGCAAACATAGTCGTAGCGAAATGCAATATGCCAAATAAATTTGGAGGCTTAGCGCACTAAACCACGACCTTATTTTGAGGGTTGGAAACATGATGGTGACAAACACTGGCCATCTTCTTTTTTTCGCACCCAACGCGGAATACGCAGGGGCATTCTCATTTAACCTAAAATGGGTGCCGCTGTCGCGATTTCATAGTCGCGATTTCATGACCAGGCATTTAGAAGCGCAGGTTATAGTATGAAATCACAGCGCAGGCTGCTCCACCTCTTCACGGGGCATTCCACCGTGGTGAAGGGAGAACATCAAAGGGCGATGTAAGCGTGGAGGAATAGCTTTAATACGTATTCACCTGCGGGATATCAGTGCCACTTTGACGGCGACCTGTAGCGCACGGACCCTGGTGGCGTCTTCGGTCAGCTGGACGACCCAGAATAAGTTGAGACTGAGCAGTGCACCGGCCGTAGCAGTACGGTCTCCTACTGCTTTTCACAATTTGTTTTGAGCCTACCTGGGGTGGCCTCAGGGCAAGCCCTTGTAAGATGCAAAAGAACGCTTCTTCAAAATGATGGTCAGATAGGCTAAGTACTACTGTGATCGTCTCCTCAAACCGCGCGTTATTCAGCACTGAACGTGACTGCTTGACTGTGTTTGTGTGCTCTATAATGTGTTTTTTCTCTCCCTTGCCTCCCCTTATTTCAACCTCCCTCATCTCTTTCCCATGCGTAGCGCAGCAATCCGGTTGCCTGTAACTCGTCAACCTCCCTGCCCTCCCCTATTAATTCTTCTTCTTCTAGTGTTCAGCTACATCTCAACGCGAGGTATCAGTTCTGATGTGCCTCCAGGATGAAGTGTGCGGGTAATTTTAGGCCGACTGCGATGCTGTATTTCCCAAAACTGGTGCTAGCGCCTCACTCACTCACTCACTCACTCACTCACTCACTCACTCACTCACTCACTCACTCACTCACTCACTCACTCACTCACTCACTCACTCACTCACTCACTCACTCACTCACTCACTCACTCACTCACTCACTCAATAAATAAATAAATAAATAAATAAATAAATAAATAAATAAATAAATAAATAAATAAATAAATAAATAAAGTTGCGGTGAGAAGGCCCCAAGCGAGACGCGGAAGGTACAAGAGAAATTAAGAGAGCGCTACAGAATGCAGTTAAAAAATATGCATAGTAAGCTCGAAAATAGTTTTAGTGCATTCATCAACAACACTGTTGCTTTGTTTTCCTCACCTAGATGTGTGCGCCACAAAGTAAGGACTAAAACAATGCTCACAAAGAAAGGCCGTGGGCCCCTATTATGTGCCGACCGTTAAGGATGCTAAAGGAGCCAGCGAGTCATTAGTGTGGCGCGCGCGTTGTGGAATCGCAGTTGACAGAGACTAGAGTCGCGCGCATTATCTTTCATGCTTAAGACTGCGCCCAACCCATTTTCCTTCCGGCACAGCTATGAATGGGCTTAGTAATGAGGCGCTCGTTGCAGTCGAGCTTTTGACGGCAGGTCATTATCTGAGAGCTGTGACTCGAAACAAAATATGGAAACTTGGGTATTCCGACCGTGATGCGCTTCGAATTGCTCCGGGAATGCTGTGTAAGCGATCACGTCGAGCGTGCTTCGTTATGTGGGCGGCATAGCTTACATCGCGGTTTTGATTGGTCTGCGTCCGGATTAAGGTTCACGTCTCAATTAGAGCGTTGATTTAGATCACATGTAATACGGGCTGCCACGCCTCTTCAGCTTTATCGTGATGCGCTGTGACCAATGCGCCTACCCACGGTGATGAACGAGTTTCTCGACGTAAGATGAGACAGTGTACATAACTGTAACTCGCTTTCAAGACCAATCAATCAATCAATCAATCAATCAATCAATCAATCAATCAATCAATCAATCAATCAATCAATCAATCAATCAATCAATCAATCGTTTCATGCAAGTTTGGTTGCAATGCGTAAGGTATTTGCGAACTATTTCTCGTAAACATTATATTTCTCCCTCCCGCTTTCACTGTGTTGCCTTCTGATCAAAACTACCAGCCAATAATGGAATGATTGCACAAGCTTGTAGGCCAGTATTGTTATTACGGTACGTTGATAAATGAAAATGACGGTTTTAATTTCCAAGGGCATCGCTATATTTTAGAGCGCTGCTAGAATTCTCCGGCTTTCGTTTTGTGCACTGGAAGGTACACTTTCTTCGATTCTCCTTGGCCTTAAAAAAAGTAATGAAGGTCAGCTGACTGAGGCTTGCACATGCACGGGAAGAGGCCACTACTAAAGGACGAAACAAGGGACAACAAAACGCTGTACAAAACATCTAGATGTTGCACCCTATTTGTGTACTTCGGGAACAGGAGCTAGCAACCAGAGACTGATAGCTCGTTCGACGTACCCACCTGCTCCATCGTGACTCGAGTTTGCGCTTTTCACTTTGACAAGTCTCTCAAATTAGCCGTAAACAGCGGCCAAGTCGCAAGAACGAACTAAGCTGCGTACTTCTGCTATATATAGTTTCCATGAACAGCGGGAAAATCACGCCGGACCGTACAAAGAAAGTTACGCTTTAGGAAAATAAAACAACGAAACAAATTTAGAGGAAAAAGATAGCGGTGCATCTAAAAGAGGCATGCCGACGATACCCTGGCGTGCATTGATATATAAGAAATATATACAAGAAATATATAAAAACAAAGTCACGTAGAAGGCAGGCACCGATTGCATTATCCTCCCTTGACGGTGGTTTCGAGTAGAAAAAGATGCCGCGGGCCGCTGCTGTCAGTGAGAAGTCTGATAAACAATGGGATTCCGAGGGAAGAGAGGAGAGAACGCCATGGAGGGAGAGTGGAAGACGGCGAGTAAGAAAAGAGTTCTGTAAGGGGCTTGACAATGAACCCGGAGATCAACGTCAACCTGTCAAGACTGGGTTATACCCGCGGTTTCGCCTCCTACGCGCTTACACGCATCCATCACGTTTGATTCGAGCTACAGGCTCGAACCTATCTTCGTGAGCTGCTGCACTCCTTATTTTTTCCGTTCTGTGCGTTTGTGTTTAGCTTTTTATACGATATATGGTGTACCGCTTGTACACGGTGTCGATCAACGGCTGTTTACGTATGTATGTTTCGGAAGGGCAACTTCAACTGAAAGAGGAGGGAAAAAAGACAGAAAGAAGGGATATTGGCTGATGCCATATTGACAGGTATGTAGAACAAGACTTGGAAATAGTAAGGTTCACACCGCTAGGTTCTCTCGGTCGGACTGAAGACGATTCTGACGTCTAGATGTTGGTCTATTTCTTTTGTACTTGCGTCGAGTAGTACACGAAAATCATATCGCAAAGAGGGAGAAAAAGAGGTTTTGCTGTAATGTAGTAGGAACAAAAATCTAATGGGTGAAATAAAAAAAAAGCGCCGCTTCAGATATTACGAATAACAAAAGAAAGCGTTTAAAGTAAATAGCCCCCAAGAGATGTTTACTTGAAAGTTGAGAAATAATTTTGCGAGAGAAATGTAAACAAAGTGAACGAGTTGGACAGACCGCCCGCAGAAGAGGCAGGAAGTTTGGTGCCGTCAGCAAAATCTTTCTTCTTGAGCGCTCGCTTTTGGTATTTTGGGTGCATCCGAGATATGCTTCTTTTTTGAATACTAACTTGAGCTGGTCATGTAGTCAAGCTTCGTTAACCTCGGAACGAGACAGACGGAGGTGCAAGTCGAAAGGAAAATGCGGCTTGTGTAACATTCCCTGTGACACTTGAGATGTTATCCTGCAGTGCATTTGGTAGTGCATTTAGGCATACGTTAGGTCATAGTTTTGCAAGACTCATTTACGGGAAGACATTTACGACACCTGGTGAGCCTCAATGAACAAGCACTCGTTTTGGAGTTTAGGTGGACACTATGAACGAGGCAGGCAAGAATTTAAACGTTTTTATTGCATTTCTAAATGTGAATCAGGCTTTTCCTCTCGGCAAAAGAAAGTGTGGCGCATGCGGACATGTCCCTTGGTGGGCGTGCTTGTTGGGGGACCTGCATTCCATCGCCTCAAGGTCACCGCTGGCATCAGGTATGCTTGCTACACGTGGCAATGTATAGGCGTTTGCGGGCACTTATATACGGGACACGTGGTACTCTTAAATTTTTTTTTGTACTACTGGGGCAGACGGGCCGGGGGTGCTTTTTTCAATGTCACCGTGCAATGAATCACCTAAGGCTTTCGCCATAATACAAGTTAGGACGCACATGTATGTTCAGATGCGGTCCAGCGACTTTCTTCGCGGTCTCTCTTAATGTAGTCCCGTCAACTTTATTTCAAGATTGCGCCTGGCCCTCCAAGCCATATGAAAAGAAGTGAGAAAACATTGGATGTCGTCGCTTTTTATCCTGTGAGATATAAGTAAATGGACGTTTTTTTTTCTAAGGTGCTATCACAAACCGCTGTCTTTAACCCACTCGCAAAAGCCTTCGTTAGCTGGGTTGACTCTATGTTTGTAAATGACCTTTCGAACAGCCAGGTTTGTTAAAGTATAGTATTGGTATTTCTAGGGACAAAAAGTTTTATTCGTAATTTTAATTTCCACTTTTCGTTCCAGCATTGTACCGTTCCCAGTAGAGAGAACAGCGCGAACGGTTTAATTTCAGTGATGCATCGACTTTGTATACGCGGGAACCGTAACTAGAACAGCTCAACTGTGAACAGCAATAACATAGGCGAAGAACGAAAACAGACAACAGAGCGTCGTGTCGTGCTTATTATTTTTTTTCGACTGTGTTCTCCCGCGTACCAGTTCCGTTGTCTGACATGATGTGCTAACCAAGCCACATAATTGTGCTGCTGAAGAGAACATTAAAGAAAGCAAACTGCGACTCTGTGAAGAACAGAGCAGTTTGCAACAACTCAGAAATTAGCAGATGCGTTGAGTATCAGGTGACGCGAACGTTTGTCCTCTCATGTACGTCGCAGCCCGTGCCCAAGTTTGCTCGCTCGCCTTTCAGTAACATAAATGCAGAGAGAGAGGTTAAGGCAAACGCTCTTAAATAAACAGGAATCGCCGCGTTTGGGAGCTATAAGCGCTATGCACTATTCAGCTAGCCGCCAAAGCAATGGCGGCACTGACATGAAAGGGGTATTTCTTCAAACATACGGAATGTGTATATTTTATATATGGCTAGCTTGTTCACGTCGCTTTGTTGTTAACTTTTCTACATAAAATTTTAAATGGCATGCGGGTGCGCTCGCCTGAAATGGAAAAGACTTCCTGTCGACCATTTTTATCACGTGAACGTTTTGGCCAAAGCAAAAATTATTTTATAACTTTCGTCCCATTCTGTATGTTCACATGCCTTTGAGACAAGAGACCTAAAGGAGCTTACGCTTACAGTGGCACTAAAGGCCTGTACTAGTTGAGTTCGGACTGATAAGGTGTGCTTGGAAAGCCGCACTGGTATTTTGGTAAGAATAGCGGATGATATGTAGATAAACAATCCAGGAGGAAAAAAGGCCGGTGTTCCTTTTTTCCTCCTGGAAATGCGAAGCAAAGCCACGGTGCCAGTGGTGGTGGGTGTGCCGTCAAAGATTTGAAGGTATAATTGCACTCTTTTACTGCTATGGCCGGGTAAATATTTAGAACGGCTTGGGAAATTCTCTGTGGCTTCACTATAGAACGTAACCAATTTTTCAGGTAAATCACGGACTGAATCCAGTTGGATGCCGTCAGAATTTCATTTGCCACAGCAGTCTGGTGAGTGAATTTCACTGTGGCGTCGCCACGTCTCCTTCGTTTCTTCTTAATAGCGCTCTTGGAATTGCCTAAGGGTGGCTCACTAATGCAGCTCACATGCTTTCTTTTTTTTTCAATGAAAGAGGTGTATGCACTGCAGGACAATCTTCGTGTGCTTACAAGAAATGCTGCGAGTGATTTTTACTGAGGACAGACGGCTTTAAACTAAAGTTGAATCTTGTATTTACTGTAACATGCTTACAAATGTACCTTGACGAATATCGATTGTGTTTGAATTTTAAATCGGCTGCTGCGTAAGCCGTGCTTGTGCGAACACTGTTACAAGTTTTACTTAGAACGGGAGGCATAAAAATAATTTATTTGAATTTTGCAGTCCGAAATGTAGTGTGGCTTCCTTTTGTACACTTACCGCGCTACCCATAAACAAAAACGTCATTGCGAAAACCCAGAGGTGTGACGTGAAGGATGTGCATGCCGGATAACAATGACGTCTAGTTTCTGGCATCCGAGAGAACGCGCATTGCTGATTTTGTTGGAATGCGGTGGCGACGGCACGGCATAGTTTTGAAGCCGGCAGGCGCAACAGCGCGTTTAGGCAGTAGCGGTTAAGTTAAAGGTCAGTGCGGAAAGGGGGAATATGACACATCGGGATGTTATCGTCACTGATTTCATAGACAACGTGTTGTTGTCGCGTCATGACACTCCTCTGTCGTGCCGCTAATAGGTTCTCCATGATATGACGTTATTTCTGGAATCGTGAACTGCGTCATATAAATTGCGTAATGTAAAAGCACTGTTACGCACTCGGAAACATGCAGGCTGTTACCATGGTCCCAGATAAACGGCCGTCACACATAAAATTATGATAAGATAGTTTGGTGCGTACGCTTGTTTAAAGGGAACTTCACAGGCAGGCTGACAAACTTTGGAGCACTAGTCAGTATCGACTAATGATACAATGTATAATGAGACATGACGAGCACGGAGAAAGGTAAACGCGTGCGCTTGTGTGTGCGTGTGTGTGTGCGCGCGCGCGCGCGTGTGTGTGTGTCATGTTTCCTTTCCTGACCTAGTTCGGCCCCTTACAAACTGCGCTACGAATTGCGAGGAAACGACACTGCTGCTCGTTTAGGTGCCTGTAAAGCGTGCACTGCCTCATTTGAAATAATTGTGAGGCAAAGCCAACTCTACAAAAACGACATACAGTTGGTGTTTACTGTGAAACTCCGGGAATCCGCCTTTTGCATGGTCCGAGTGCGCATGCGCGAATCCGGCGCAAACGATCCGTACGGCATCGTAGCAGACAACGCAAGCGGCGCGCAGTGCGGAACGGTGCACCCGTTACCGAAAGTAATGATACTCGGCGCCAGCTGGGCCGGTACGCCATCCAGACACAGATTTTTGGTAACGTGAAGTTCTCTCACATCATCGTACTGTGCAGGCAGGCAAATGCCGCGTATCTGACACGGCCTTAGCAGCGAAGGGCGCGCGCCGAACACATCAGAGCTTTTATTTCAGTGAAACCATTGCTCCGTATTTCCGTAGCCAAACAGTTTTTTTTTTTTGTAATAACGACACGGATATAAAAAAAGCAGACATCCGGCAATGCGCATGGTCACTCGGATCATCATAATAACGAAAAATCTTACCCTGCAAGATAGAGCTAGGTGTTATTCCAGCACGTTGCCTCTCGTATCCGATGATGGAAGACGAATACTTCACGTAAGTCCGTGAGTTGACGTGGGGTTCAACTAATTAAACATTGGATCGCACACACACACACATCGTCGCCGAGTATTCCTCGTTCGTTGCTGCCATGAATTCCTTCAGTTGCGCTCTTAGCGTTTTTGATCCATGGCCTGTACATCCGTTCGTGACTCCAGTCAGGCTATGCTGGTGCTCCGTGGCTTGAACAAACGCTACTGGCAGCAAACCTTACGCGGATTGAGATCTAGTTATCTCTCTGTAGGCTTAATCGGAGAAAAACTTCGGAGTTGAAAAAGACACGACACGTCCGTTCAGTTTAAGCGCACCAGGACGACTGATTTATTTTCGAAGGGAGAAACGGAAAGGGGACGTATAGAAAAACAACAAATAACAAAACACAAAATCCAGCAGAAGCGATCCTCGCGTTTCTTGTGCAAACAGCGTGAGCTTGGGCGCAGCAGTGCAAACTTGCTTTTGACGGGACTGACCCGTCTGTAGTACCGCATGCACGCCCTACAGGTGTCTGTACCGGGTGCTTTCGTCCTTTCGTGCTGCGTTCCCACACTCGGTGTGGGCTATGTCGTTGAACTAAGAGCATGCCGCTTTTTTTCTTTTTTTTTTCCCCAGAAAGCTTGCCCTTGGCATAGTGGCATACAATGCCGCTCTTCAACAGAACGTCGATGACAAGCGAGCGGTGTTTGCGTGTAATCGCGCTTGTTGTGTCGTCCTCGTCGGGTAGCCGTGACCCACGGCACTCGTAGCGGGAGAAGTGACGGCCACTGCCACCGACACCGTAGCAGTGGCCGTTGTAAGAGGCAGGCCCACGGGCTGTGTTGGATGCAGGGGCAAGTGCCATACGCTTTCACGAAGAGTCACCGCCCCCCCCCCCCCCCCCCCTCTTTTCCTTTTACGCACGCGGTCTCAAACAAACTGGATTCCACCCCTCAAGTGACCATGTGCACATGGGAAGCGAGCGGCGCCTGCTCGCTTCCGTGCCTTTCCCGTTCGGACGGCATTTTGCGACTTTTTTAGACACCCAAGGCTTTCTCATGGTCGGCTGTTTTCGTGTTCACCATGCCGGAGAGGCCTCCCAGAAATTCGTACAGCGTTTCAAATCGAAAATACCGCAACGCTCACTTTGTGTGCCGCTGCCCGACCATGTGGTGCCATAGAGAAACGCTGGGGTAGCGCACGACAGGTTCGGCGCGACGCCGTACAGATTGTTTCGTGCCGTGTCCGCGAGAGGCCGCCACACAGACATGCAAAAGGCGGATTGAGCCATACTCTGAAGAATAATCAATAAATGTTAGGAAAAGACAATTCTATTGAAAAACAAGAAAACACGTGAGAAAGAGAGAGAGAGAGAGAGAGAGAGAGAGAGAGAGAGAGAGAGAGAGAGAGAGAGAGAGAGAGAGAGAGAGAGAATTACGGTGGAAGGAATAAAACATTGGGTATATGGTGACTATGTACCAGAGGTGTGTCGACAGCAAAAGTAGACGTATGTCATTGGCTCGCGTTCTCCTAGTCTTGCTATTGCTGCAGCAGATTACGTACTCGATAGTACCCATGATAACCCATGACCACCCTGATAACCCATGATAACTATGTATCCCATGACAGGTTCGAAGGGTACTGCAAAGGGTACTACACTTCGCGGCTGCTGGGGCAAATCCAACAGGGCAAATCAGCTACATAGTAAATATATAAGAAAGGTCGCTTCCTGTTGATAAAGCCTAAACGCCAGAATGTGTACCATGGTTTTCTGATACAGCTAGGTAACTATGTTCTTCGAATATAATATGCGGGAGCGCGGTGAAAAATTTTTGGTAATTAAAACACCTGTAGCATTTCACCCGAAATTGTTTCTGCCGTGTGTTTCGGCATGCGAATTAGAAAACAGAGGCCCTTTCCTTTGTCGAAATGTATGACACTAAATGAAGAAAGCGATCTTTAAAGTGACACTAGAGGAGAATAGGGCGTTTGGTTAGAATGATAGGTTATCTGTGTAGAGTACAATACCCACTTGTTTAGGCGCCAGTGCGGCAGATTAATGGCGTCGAAAACTACCGACAAAGGTATCTTGTGCCGATCCTCAAGTGATATCACCCGCAACCCAAACGGCGTATATGGTGTTGCCATCTCCACTGCCGATTTCTTCGATTCAGTGCGCGTCTGAGAGGAAGTTACACCTCGCGGCTTCTTTTGAAACGGTGCACAGAATTTAGGCTGTCGGTTTGGCCTCCAAGAGCGTTAGCTAAAGTTTAGAGTTGCTTAAGCAGCAAAGCACCCACGAAAATGCAAGACGTGTCATGAAAACTTGGCTATTAACCAAGCGACAGCGCTAGCGCGGCCAGCAGGTCTGACCGAATCCAGAAATGGTGGAACATACTGTAGAGAGAGCTCCTACCATTGTGCAGTAACTCTGACCCAGTAAATGCGTGCTTATCTTTAACATTTATGTAAGTTACTTTCTCCTGCAACTTCTAGCTGTAGTTGAATAAATGCGACGTAGAGATTCCTAGGTGACTTTGCGAGGTTGCGCCGCGAGCGACAGCGGGTGCTGCTCAGATTTCTCAATTTCTTCGTTTTAACGGTTACAAGTATCCTGCATTCGTAGGGAATCTTGAAGTTGTTTTTACAATAGATCCGTTTTTCATTCCGGTTAAACAAAATATTTTTCTTCGCTGTCATTTTAGTGAGCGTTGAGGAGGTCTACATGATGACGCGTTTTGAGCGTCGAGTCACGCATGAGATGTTTCTGACGTTGCAACCTGCATTTATCTCTTGTAGTGAGAAAAGCATTTCGTTATAATTCAAAAGAAAATATGAAACAGCCAATCAACAAACAATAAAAGACATTTAAGAGGAAACTCAAGAAGAGAAATGCACAAAAAAAAAAAAGGAACCACCGAGACGCATTGTTACCTAGTACAAGCTCTAGAAACGAAGTGATGCTGAAAAAAAAAGGGGGGGGGGGGTATGAGGGGGGCTCATGAATGCGTTCGAGAAAGTGAATTATTGCAGGAAAATCCTTTTCTAGGTTAGCAAGAAAGACGTCACAGAAGTTAGACGCCTGTTTACGAAACACATTGCTGTGTTCCCACGCTTCAGCAAGACTGGGTCCCATTTAATTATTTTACTATTAAGCACAGACCAGACCGAACAAGAACGATTACCTTGAGGGCCAGTGCGTTGTTTACTCGCATCACTCAACCCCCGAAAAGAAGAAAGACCTCTTGGGGCAGCGAACACGTGTAGAGATTAGACGAAATATGGCCTGTCGGAACAAATGAAACTGGGGACTCGCGCAGTTTGTTTCCCTTTTGGTGCGTCGGGAAATGTTTGTTACACAGACAAGCAAACAAAGCGATCAGGAAAAAAAAAAACATAGGCAAGACGCAAGAAATCAGTCTTCGATGCGTTGGGCTGGTTGTCAACAAAATCGTAAACGGCAGGAATACGAGAAAAAGAAAAAAAAAGGCGCGGTGCTGAGCATGCACACGTGTTTCGTTCTGCGCAAGCGCCTGTCTAGACGTGTTTTTCGGGTAATGTAAAACGATGTGCCGGCACAAATCGAACTTCCTGCTTCGCTTTCAAGAAAACGCTTCGGGAAAGAGGTACCACGACAGAGCGTATCAGGCGTTCTCCTTCATTCGTGCCTACATCGAAGTTCTTTTGATTTTCGAAACAGGCGCGCGCTTCTTCCGTTAGCAGTCCATTTTCGCGAAAAGAAAAGGAATGAAGCGCTTCCGGAAGCGCTGCTTCCTGACAGCGCGAATCGCGTCGTGACGATGCAGCGAGCACGCACGATCGCGTCGCGCACGCCATATTGCTCTCACAGCCTGGATCACCGCATCACATTTTACTGAAACTCTCCGTCAAACTTCACAGCACGTGGTGCTTCGTGCTCGTGCGTTCTGCGTTGTGCCGATGGAGAACAGGGGAAAAATTTGTTGTGCCGACTTCGGTGACGAGAAGGAAACGAACGCATCTTTGCACCGCCTATCGGAAGTCAACATGGCGAACATCTTCTGGATGGTAGTACTGTGCCATGTTGTTAGATTCGCTGTAATGCACAAAAGTAATGCTTCTTTGTTGCCTTGGCGCCCTATTGGCTATACCTGGCGCTTGAACCAATAATAATAATAATAATAATAATAATAATAATAATAATAATAATAATAATAATAATAATAATAATAATAATAATAATAATAATAATAATAATAATAATAATTCTGTGAAACACAGAAAACAACCCTGCATTACAATATTGGTCTATGACCTTGTCGGGGGGCAGAATCAAGGGAATATCAATGGCGGCTCCCTGAAGGTAAGCACGAAAACAATATCATAAGGGCGCAAGCAATAGGGAACGACGCTGTACTAACTATGCCCACTTGGGATTGCACCTCAGTTGTAGCGCAAGCACGTTCTTACGCTTTGCTTCT
Organism: Hyalomma asiaticum; assembly: GCA_013339685.2. Taxonomy (NCBI): domain Eukaryota; kingdom Metazoa; phylum Arthropoda; class Arachnida; order Ixodida; family Ixodidae; genus Hyalomma; species Hyalomma asiaticum. The sequence continues at coordinate 42,776,497 of CM023485.1, read as the reverse complement.
CTTTAAGTGATACTCTCGTGGGTGCCATCGAATCATGTATACCGTGACCGCAAGCTCATAAATCTATTTGTAGACAACAACATCATTGTAGGCTGGATAAAACACATACACGCGTTCTAGATAGATAGATAGATAGATAGATAGATAGATAGATAGATAGATAGATAGATAGATAGATAGATAGATAGATAGATAGATAGATAGATAGATAGATAGATAGATTAAGGACCGTGTTGGGGCTGTGTACTCTTGGCCAAAGAGCTCTTTGAGTACACGTGTTCGATGCGCTCAAAACTTCTAACAAATGCTCTTCCATTCATAGGCAAAAAGTGATAAAAATAGAGAACAAGATATGCGAAAGTGACAACACGACCGCTTACGTTGCCTGGCGCTGTTCGAAAAATGCTTTGCGCAAAACAGCCAGATATAGAGACACTTTGGGCAAGACATGTTACGAAGACAGAACACTTATGTGAATGCCTATTATTTTGTATAAAGTCCCTGAGTATACTTGGCGCACGACCTTAAGAATCCTCGCTAAGTTGCGCGAACTCGTCTGCTTGTTTCTCCGGATGTTGTTTTCCAAAAATAATGGCTGTGCTGTTTTAACTGGTTGGTGCTTCAGAATCGAAAACATGCGCTTAAGCTGGGGTGATCTGTTTGGTTCGTTGGTAACGTGAATGAACTCGCGGCTTTTCGAAGTGCTTGTGTCGGCTACTAGTTTGCTAAGAGGGTACCTTGCCACTTTGTTCACTTTATGGTTGTACTAAGAATATTGCACATGGGAGTCAGCAAGATAATATAAAGACGCGGCGAACCTCTTTCTAACTCCAGGCACGGATGTCCGAACAAGACAAGCACGCTTTAAATTTTCTGTTCGCGAATTACAAAACACAAACATGTTACTAACTCATTCCTTGCTCCCCTTTCTGTCCTGTTCGTTTTTCGTTACATCGGCGCCGCCTAAAGAAACTGGTCATCAATGTTGAAAGCCTGCTTCCGATACATAGTCTTCACATGCACCTCAAGGTGCCACCGTCCTTGGGAAAAGGAAGAAAAAAAGAAAAAAGAAAGAAAGAAAACCACTTCTAGATGATGGGCGCTGTCGCGGAAACGAGGAATCAATGCTTTGGTTGCCCGCCCTAAGTATGCGAGCTCCACGTGCAATCTTGCTGCGTAAACAGCTCGCCTCTCTTTATTCTTGCTTCTCCCTTCTCGCAGAAAATCCTCTCTATATTCACTCAGGCCCGTGAGTATTCCAGCTCGGTGTAGCCAAACCCTCTTCAAAGGCAGTACGAACGACTTCACGCCTCATGCATATATATTTTTTTAGTCCTTTCCTGTCGTCTTTCACTCGGCGCTCGCCAACTGCAGCTGCGATTGCCGTATTTCTTCATTTCTGCAGATTATGCGCCTGCTCAGGAATTGCTGACGCCGCCCCTCCTGCAATCCTCTACCACCCTCCTTCTTTATTTATTCAGTTATGTTTTGTTTTCTTTTTCATTCCTTTCCCGCGTACCCCTGGAACACGCGGCAGACCTCTCTATCCGTTCTCCTTGCTTTTATTGATTTATGATCGTGGTATTGAGCACGAACTGGGTCAAGATGTGCTTCACAAGCCCGTATACCACACCACGACCGCGGTCCGTGTACACTAGACTTCTGCGGCGTTGGTCCAGCCAAACCGTAGAAGAGGGAGTAAAACCCCTTCGTACCCCTCCAGTTGGTCGGAAATTCGGCAACGGTGGCATCTGAATCCTAAGCAGGCGTGTATCTCATACTTCTGTATTGCCGCTTTTTCTGGACCCCTTTCTTTCTTCTTCTTCTTTTTTTTTTTGCGTGATCTTGGACATCGCCTTGTTGTCATTCACGAGAAAGCACTCGCTTGGTCGCCGTCGGGAAAAGTTGTTTCTTTCCAGGATGGGAGAAAGGAAATAAATGCCAGGAAACAACGGGCACGCCTGCCGAAGGTTTTCACGGCAGAACGCTGCTGTGGACAACGAATGCGCAATGGGTGACGGGAAGGAGAGAAGTGTAAAGGGACAACGGGACGGCAGTGAAACAAAGAAAAAAAAGGGGAAGAAAGCAAGGAAAGACTGGTCAGTATACGTTGAATAGAAGAAGAGACTCGCAGGGGACAAAAAAAGAGGAAAAAAAAAAGAAACAGTTGTAAGTAAATACGCTGGAACAAGGCTCAAGCAGTGATCATAACTCACGCTGGACTGCCAGACGGGCAGGGTTTTCGACGTCTCAACGACAAAAGCAAACTGAAGGAGCGGAAGACGGCGCAAGTTGGGACGTGTTTATTAAATTTGCGCCCACGTCGTCAGGCTTAAGATGAATGTGACAGAGCGATGAATGGAGAGCTGTAACAGTCCGTCTGGTGGATGGAGAAGAGAGAGAGAGAGAGAATGAAAATAAAAGAAATCATTCAAAACAATGAAGGGCGTCCCCAGAAGAAAGGATGACACATGAGACGGACGCCGAGGGACAGCATTAAGTGGCGATAGTGCACAAACGTGAAGAACACTGTAAAACGTGGCAGCGACGAGACAAACAAGAGTGGATGGCTGGTTGGTACGGACGGTGTTTTGAAATGGGAACAAAAAGTCACGCGATGTCTTCTTTTACTGGTTCTATATCAAACTAAAAAAGAAGGCTTTTTTGTCTTCTTTTTGTCTCAGTAGCTCATTCTAAGCACGAGACACCAGTCTCCTTGGGAGTGCTTGGTGAAGAGTGATTAGGCAAAGTTATCGTTATTGAATGCCAAGTGAGGGCTGTGCCACATCGAGTAAAGTGTCTGTACGAAGTGCTGACTGTTCGCTTTTGGATACTTGACTGTGGTTGTGAGTGATTCCTTTTTGGATATGAGTATACATTCGTGCTTAAGCGGAATTGTGTGCTAACAGGGAATCAAGGTGGATACTTCAATACTGATATGTTAGGTTGTGCCCATAATATACAGTGCTACATTTTGATATGCTCTTTTTGAACGAAGTTACCTGGGTATTCATCATTATGCCGAACTTGCGCAAACGTGAAGTAAGTTTCTACGCTTTGCACATCTGTCAGTTAGGGAGTGCTATTCCCGAAAGGCAGTATACGGAAACTGATTGTGTTCGCGAACGAGCCTCTCGTGGCGGAAAAAGAGCTTTATGGTTATCACACCATTCCATAGTCATTTGGTTAATGGCTGGTTTATAGAATTGCTCTTTATGAAATAGTTTGCGTCTCTCTGTAATTTTTAAGGAACGCGCAGGAAAGGAAGACAAGTAATCCGCAGATTTCAGCGATTTTTCTGGCTTCTCTTTCGATACGAAAAGAGCACTTTCTCATAGCAGACTTCGCCACCTTGCTTTTGAGTTCCTACAATAACAGTACCGTTTTTTTAAAAGCTATCCATTAGGAGGCTCGCAGCGCCGTCTGACTTCGCTAAAGGATTGTATGAACATTTTCACATCAGAAATGCATGTACTGCGCTCAGAGTCCCAGTGAAGCACAATACCTTGCACGCATTTTCATGCGAATATGTGTGGTATCACAGTGGCTATGATTTGCACTTACCAACTGTACAATGAATCCAGGGCGGGATTTTAATACCCAGTGGTGGTGGTAGTTAACATTTCTCTTTTCAGCGTTCTGTACTGACGGTAAATATGAATGCTGCGATACAGCCTGACGACCACAACGCTGTAGCAACAATGCTAACAACGGCAAACAATTTTCACAGACTCAAACGAACCACGGCGGATGGGACGAGGAAACTCGCATGGGCCATAGTGAGATGAGATTCTAAAGATTTCTTAAAAATAAAAATGGGGCAATATCGACTGAACGCTTCAAACAAGGTTACCAAACATACTTACCATAGTGTCTGGAGAGTTCATCACCGGCTTCGACTAAACGTAACGTCCCTGAAAAGTCAGCTAGACTATGCTGGCTAAGCCACTCCCGTTCGTGGAAACTGTGACGCCGTAGAGGACATGCCGCTTGAGTGCGGAAGTTACAAAGCCAAGCAACAACATTATCTGATCAACATGACGGCTGACCAGGACCCTCGGACAATGATATGGATGCTGGGCTTCTGGCCCTGATTTTCTCGCGTTCGCACTGTGTACTTTACAGAGGAATACGTAACGATGGCGATAAAGACATCTTGCAGGCAGACTTAAATAATATTAGAAGTTGCTGCGATAAATGACCTAATAGATTAAATCCTAACAAATGCAAGCTAATAACTGTCTCACGGCAGTACGATGGCTCCTCAACATACAAACTCGGTGGCATTGATCTTGACCATGTGTCATCATACCTCTACTTTGGCGTTACTATTTCTTTCAGTCTAACGTGGAATGCTCATATTAACCTAACCACGAACAATAATACTAGCCGAACATTGGGATACATACTTTGTAATTTCAGAAAAGCTCCACATTCCCTCGAGATTATTCTTTACAAAACTCCTGTGCGCTCGAAATAGTATACTCTGCTGCAATCGGAAACCCTCAGCACGACAACTTCATTAGATCTCTTGAACTACTCCAAGATAACGCCGAACGTTCTATTCTGTCCAATTATCAGTTTACATCAAGCGTAAGAGTAATGGCGCGCCGTTTGTCACTGCCCCGTTTACCAGTGCGTCGCAAGTACATCGGTCTTTGCTTCTTCCATAAGATCTACCATCATTTATTGGTGCGTGTGCTTGTGCGTGTGCGTGCGCGTGTGTGTGTAGGTGTGTGTGTGTGTGGGTGTGTGTGCATTGACCTTTCTGTTTCGCTATAACTTGACGGCTGAGCAGAACGAGGACCGTGTTACTTCACCAAGCTTTGCTGCCCTCATCGAGTAGGACGCTTAGTGTGCTGCTTACTTCCTCTACGTCTCATTCCTTGATGAGGACCATGTAGGCGAACAAGCTCCAGTTAACCCCTCCGCCTTTAGTTGAGGGCTTGCTCTCTCTGAGAAGAGCACAGTGATTAGCGCTACTTCAGGCGAACGCTGAGGATACTTCAAGATTAATGCCATACGTAGCGAATCTCTACACTCGATTTTTCGACACTCAAGTACACCATCTTCCTGACCCACAGGTCTCTTTTTTTTTCTTTTCGGGACTGACCTTCCGTAACTCTTACTTCTCTCCACTGCTGCGTCCCCTCTATTACTACCAAACTTGTGCAGCTAGTTGCAGGCATGCTTTGAAACCGTGCGCCCCTCCTCTTTGACCAGCGACCCGTGCCTTCTCTGGTAATTAAGCATCTCCGGTCCGCGCAGTCGTTCTTTCTTTCGGTTGTCCTGGTTGAATAGCGGCCAACATCTGCGCGATTCCCAGGCATTTCCTCGTATTGAACGCTTGACTGGACGGCACGTCACCATGCGTGCAGCCGGGAAGTAGTACTACTTTCTTGTTGCACCTCCTCCCCCTCTTAGTCTCCGAGTGCTCTCTCACCCAGCGGAAATCTCAGCCGGTCACCAAAGAAAAAAAAAAGAAAAAAGAGGAAGCATGTTCAGTCCCCGAGACTGTTTCGGAGGCGACGAGGCAATCAGGGCCTGCCGTCCGCTCTTCGATGACAGCGGGAGCGATCCCAGCGGATCGCTAGGTAGCATCGCGGGCCGTGACGAATAAAGCAAAAACGAAGGTGCGAAAAAAGAAAAGCTTCTTTTTCTTTCGCCCCTGAGGCAGAAAGAGTATCCGGTTCATCCCGGCCTGCTGGAAAGGAGGTACCGACATCGGCAACGGAAAGAAGAAGGGCTGCTTTTGCGGCACACAGAAGGACCGCTCGCGAAAGAGAGATCTTACAAGGAGGAAGCAGAATAAGAAGACGCGTGGGACCTTCGAAGGTTCGGGACCTCGTAGTGGATACCGGCGGGCTCTGAAAGCGTGCTTTCTGTCGCGCTGTTTTTGGCGCTGTGTCGCCAACAAAGCGAGCGTCACAGGCAGCTGCCGGACAGCTATCGGGCCGCTAGTGGGGTACCTCTGTTCGGCGTCGGCGACGCTGCCTGTCGGCGTCAGTGAAAGCTGATTGAGAAGAAAAAAAAAGAGTAAAAACGGAGCTGAAAGGGAACGTGTGTGTGAGAAAGAGAAGAAATAAAAAAGAAGAAACGGACGTCGAGAGAGAAGCACAGGAGAGGAAGGTAATACGCGTAAATTAGGTGCGCGTGGGATGGACGCAGCGAAAGGAACATGTACACGTTCCACGTGGCGCGTGTACGCTGTGTACCCGAATACACACGCTGATGGACACAGGCGGGCGAGGCACTCGTGGATAAGACATGCTTCCTGGCCGGAATCTCTGCCATACGAGCGGAACAATGGGCGGTAAAAATAGGGACCGCGAGGCAATCTTACTGCAGGCACCCGAATGGCACGCGAGCGCGTGTGTGTATGGTATTGTGTACCTCAGTGCCTAGCTCGAGCGCGAGGAACTGTATTGTGGGATGGTTTCTCAGGGGCCGGTTTTGTGGACGTAAACAGCTTCTGCACGTGGCTGTTTGTTGGATACAGGAGCGGGGAAAATGAGCTCTTTTTCTTTTTTATTCGTGCGTTACTCTTTCGGTATGGGTCGTAATAGAAAGCGAGGCTGTGCCACGAACTGCTTGGCACGACGTGAAGGCGAGCAGCACGAGTGATTTAGATATAGGTTTTCGCGTTACTGGAAACGGCTCTTCCATATTTCAACCTTGATAAATGAACAACGACAACAACAACAAAAACAACAACACGAAAGACATCAACAACTTGGTCTGGATGGTTGCGACGTAAACTGTGCATTAAATGCGCGTCATATATTATTAGATACTACCATGTTTCTAGAGACGCAGTTTGCCTGTGCAAAGACGCTAACACTCACACTTATTAGCAATTCTCGTTTTATATAACGCTTGTCAAGTTTTGCACGCGTTCCTCACGCTCATGTGATGTGACACGTACATTGACAATGATCAACATGATATATCAAAATTGGCCTTGCTCAACGATATTGCATTAAGCCAGAGGAAACACACACACAAAAAAAGGGAACGGTTACCGACAACTGATGACGATGCACTAAAAGTACGATGATGCAGAGGCGACGATGACGATGTTAATAATTAAAACATGACACCTACAATGGTTAGATAGAGATCGTGAGTCGAGAGGCTGGACGCAGACATACGTTGTTCAAGATGAGCTGCTGCTGCTGCTTCTGGACACGTACAACCCTGTCTTCATCATCAGAAGTATTGCCTGCTGTGTGCTACGTGTGGCTCATAATTTTCCGTGGCTCATAATGGCTCATTTCCTAATGGCTCATAATGGCTACGTGTGGCTCATTTCCGTGGCTCATAATGAACTAAATAAATGAGCTAATGAACTAAATAAACACACAGTTCTGAACCGCATCAGCGGGAATGTGTATTGGTCAGCGTCCCCGCTCTCGGATCGCAAATTTTGACATGAGTTTGCCAAAACTTGTGACATGCATACATTTTTTTTCGCTACCTTATGCGTGAGAGCTAAGCTGATGAGGCACAGGTTGCCGTACCGTAACTTAACGATGACGACTCGTTGAAAAGTACATACAAAGAGAGCACGTTCAGCTTTCAAGCTTTCGAACCTATCGTGCACAAAAATGTGAACCGCTACATTGCTCATCGCAAAAGAGTTCCCGGAAGAAATAGAAATAATCGACTCTCCCAACTTACCATAGAAGAATGGCTCGGCAGCAATCCTGCAGAAGAAGAAAAAGAAATATAAGGAAAGGGTTAGTTTATCTGTTGCAGGGTCACTAGACATGTACCATTCACAATGATCTAATATTCACAAAAATTGGTCACAGTATTATTTGACTCGTGGTAGTGTGAAAAAGTACACACATATTTTGTGCATGCTGGGTGGTGGCTGGTGCGAGGCTTTTTGAAGCGGCAATTTATTTTGAGTTAACTAAACGAGATGCTAAATTGAATGCAACGTCATGTTCTTCAAAGCGAGGTTCCGCTCATGTGTGGGAAGGCTGCGCTCTTGAAATATGCAGCTGTGGAAGTTGAAGTGGATTAAAATTTATTGTTTTACTTTAGCGTTTGCAGAACGGTATGCAGCGAGTGTAGTACTCTTTGTCAGTACTCGAAGTTTACGCAATGCCTCGGCTTACATCGTTTGGGCTTATATCTACTCTGAATGAAGAGTACAAAAATCAGCTGGGTCCTTTAGTAATTGTAGCATATATAGCTTTCAGTGGCTTCAAGCTTTGCCTCGTTATGTTCGCTACATTTACTCATGGTAAAAAACAAAACAAAGCCCTGCTGTGGTAGGCGACTAAGGCGGCTAGATGCTGGGCGCGAAGTCGCAAACCCAATTACCTGCCATGAGAATTGAGTTCTACTGGTAATCGTGTTACAAAAACCATTGCATGCCATGATTTGGCTGAGGGTTAAACAGCCACAGGTAATGATAAATAATCTCAATCCTTCTAAGATGTCATACTTCGTTGCCTATCCGCAGTTTTAAAACGCTGAAGCCAAAAATGGGATTTTGTTTTCAATCGTTTTTGTAAAAGATTGTGGGAGACAGCGTATTCGTACTGGACAGTCGAAAAAAATCAGCAGCACCTCTCCTTTCGAGAAAATGGAGAAGGGGAGAACGGGGTCCTTGGAGTGCGCGTGCCAACATGGTACGTTTCTTTCTTTCTTTCTTTCTTTCTTTCTTTCTTTCTTTCTCAGTGATGTTTCTTCTTTGTTGCTCTTCGAAAGTCCTAAGCACAGTGGTACAAGGCATTGGTTTGGTTCAGATGTGTTCATTTCCCGCAATGTGGGCGTGTGGTCTTAGACGCGTTGTTTCGAAGAGCGGTGCCAGTACCGGTAACGAAGGTTTTCCATTACAATCACGCGCACGGAATCAGGGAGGCCATGAGACAATGCATTAGTTTCTTCGGCCACTTCACAGAGGGCGCCAGGAGTTCGACTTTTTTGGGATCAACTGGTTTATTTTTTTTTCAATTTGTTTATTATTTACAGATACTGCTGCCTCATATTTAAGAGACATTGCAGGAGACATTGCAGGAGAAACATGTAAAGAAGCAACAACAAAGAAAGGAAACATCAAAACACATGGTTGGACACTTGTGTTACAAACTGCGCGTGTGGTAGTAGCTTCAAAGAACAGTCGATACCATCCCATTGATTGATTTCTGGGGCTGTACGTCCCAAAACCAGCTGTAATTATGAGAGACGCCGTAGTGGAGGGCTCCGGAAATTTCGACCACCTGAGGTTCTTTAAGGTGCGCTGACATCGCACAGCACACGGGCCTGATCATTTCACCTCCATCGAAATGCAGCCGCTGTTGCCGGGATTCGATCCCGCGACCCTCGGATCAGCAGCCGAGTACCATAGCCACTAGACCACCGTGGCGGGGACGAGACCATTTCAAAAGTCAACTGTAAACGAAAAGGAAAAAAAGCATACTTGTAACAATCAACAAATGATCTAGATGGTACAATGTTCAAAGGATCGTATCGGCGGGTCATGTGAGTAGCACGGGTGGTGAAAGAAATGGGCGTAGATATGCGCACAGATTTGTGCACAATGTTATGTAGTATGATAAGCCGATCGCACGTGCGTCGATGTTCTATGCGATCCAACAGTAGAACTTGGTAAGCCTATGAAAGGGAGAATTTTCGGTCGTAGCGATTAAAGACGAATCTCATTGCTTTCCGCTGGACGGACTCAAGCTTATCTATGTCCTAGACTACCGCGACTACGTTGAAACAGGCTACGCAATACAACCATCGCTTGAAAAGAAAAACAAACAAACAAACGAACAAAGGAACCCCGCAAGAAACACCAGCACTACTCCTCATCTGCTTGAGCCGTGAGAATCGGTGCTTTATTTTGCTCGTCTTACTTTTCTCTATTAAATACACAACGGGAAGAAGAGGAGAGTAGCTCTAAAGAGGCATGTCATTAGCCACTTGCTTTGAGAGTCTGCAGAGGTCTGGAAGAGGAACCTGTTTTCCCCATAAAGCGTAGGCTGGCCGTGGCGCTTCGCAAAACGTTACGGCGGGACTAATTATCGTCACTGGTGTATATATAATTACCACCAGAGATATTGCGCCTCGTTTTCTGTCCGTGCATTTTTTTTTGTGCCGTATTTATATGCGTTCATTTCATCCCGAAACATTCTTGGGGCAAGATGGCGGGGAAGAAGTTACAAAAGACAAATAAAAGAGGGAATGCATAACAAGTACGGTGAGAGGGAAACCGGTGAAAAGCCAAGAGGAAGCGTTACTTAGTCTGAACGCACATAATTCACCATGTCGCTTGGTCTTTGTGAGCAGCATCGAAGAGAACGGCTTATATTAAGGCTAGTTGGGTGAGACTGGCTCTTCGCGTTTCTGTTTTTTCTTGCGAAAATTACGCTACGCCTTAACCCCTCGCTTTGTGCTATCCTATAAACCAGCGCCTGACTGAATTTATCAAGTTACTACACAACGAAGCCAGCCCAACCAACAGGAGAAACTAGCGGTTAGATTTGAAGCGTAAAAATAAGGCGATAAATTTTAGATAGGCGCTAGTTCTCGTTTATAATTAACTAGACGTCCAAGTAAAAATTATCCCTGTGATCTTTTTACAACGTCACTGTATCTTAGCTTCAGGCGACTGTTACTAAATCTAAGTCCGTCGGTGTCTCTAATATTTCTTTTGACTCGGGTTGATATAAGCATAATATTAACATTCGTGAAAATTATATATTCAAATATCGCTTTACTACAAAAAGGCAAGATGGCGCCGACGAAGCAGCTTGGGAGGCGGTGATTGACGATGGCTTCGCACAGCTGAAGAAGATGGTGTCCGCGCAATTTAACCACTCCGATAGCAAGTTAATGAATACATAACTCTAACAGCAACGTTTACTGCGCTGTATATAGTTTTAACGGATTCTCCGAATATAATTCAAGTGAAGTGCTTTAGGCACTTCACTTGAATGTGTGTGTGTGTGTGTGTGTGTGTGTGTGTGTGTGTGTGTGTGTGTGTGTGTGTGTGTGTGTGTGTGTGTGTGTGTGTGTACAGATTTCAGCCAGATTTTAGCAATCTGTGGAAATTACTAGCGTTGCCATTTGGCAAACATTACAGCGTATAGGGATTCACTGCACATGACTTTGATTGGGAAATTTGGTTCCTAGCTGTTTCTGCTTAAATCTAATTACTTTAATTTTATTAATTACTGTTTAAAATATCACTCCCACCCTTTTTCCATCGCGTGCCACCATGAACATAGCACTTCCGCAAAAAGCGCACAAATATCTGCTCTTCCGTATTTATATGATTTATGCAAATGTTTGCTAACACACCCGGTATATATGCTGCGTGGCTTGCGCACGCGCATTGCAGCTGTTCTCGCGGTTATCGCTACAACACTGAGAACTGTTAGTGCGGCAAACAAAATGATTTGTTCAACTTGCTGTGCACAACTGAGACAGGAGTTCATTTATCCGCACTCTCGCGTCTGATGACGACTCGCACGCTCTGTAAAGCAAGCATGCAGCGACACACACACACAAACAAAAAGAACCCGAGGCAAAGGGTAAGTGTGAACAGCAGCTACAAGCGACCACATTACGTGCTCGACGGCGGGGAATGACAAAGCATTACCGGAGCAGCGGGGCTCGTGTTTCAATTTCGTCGCTACAACTTCCCTCTCGAGTCTCTAGCACCTTCCACAACGACCGCCCACTAAACTGCGTCCCAGAACACCCTATTCAGCTGAAAAGAAGTAAAACAATAGTACACGTTCGCTACACAGGAAGCCTCGCGTAAATAAATACGTGCAGCGTTTGTTCGAGGGTAGGCAACCAAAAATAATTTACCGTTGCTCGTACACAGGCGGTGCGATGAATTTTAAATGGAAGTCGGTGCACTGGCGACGCATGTGGCGAGGTGCTTCGTAGTAATTTATAAAAGTAAGTTAGTTTCACTAACCTCTAATGTCTGTAGGAATAACATGTGAGACAGCGCCTTTTTATTTTTCCAGGTAGTCTCACGCCTTTCACCTTTGAAACGCGACATTTAATGATACAGTTATCTCAGTGTTACGCTGTTCTACTTGCTGACCAGAAAGATGACAGTGTAGGAGAAAGCGTCCATGACGTTGTAGTAAAGGTTTGATTTTGATGATTCTCTTAAAGTTCCGGTCTCATATATTTCTCGGGATGATTGCGAAACAACGGGATTCTGAGGCACGCCTTAGTAAGGGTGGTCCGGATTAATTTTGGCATACTTGTGCGTCTTAGTTTACGTACACAGGTGCCCTTACATTTAGTCCCGTTGAGAAGACGGGGAGTCGAACCCGGCTCGTGGATCCTCGCAACCCCGCTACCGCAACGTATTGGTGACGATTACAGGCTAAAATGTTTGTTTGCTATAGTGCTGTGCTAACGTGCGATCACCCAATTTTGTACAAGGTTATACGGCTGTCAAAAAATACGCCAGTTTTATTTCTACTCTAGTAATAACCAAGCCATCGGCAGTACATTATGAAATAAGAATCGAAAGATACAATGCTTTATGCACAATGTTTCGCATGAACGCTTTGTAATACATCTGTTACAAAGATCTAGAAACGTGCTATTCATTAAAGGAGAGATCAACAGAAGCGTGCGTTCTTGTGCGGTAACTTTTACCTAAAAGATATACCGCAGCGTCTTCGCTTCTTTTTTTTTTTTGGTTATTTTTGAGTATTGCATTAGAGTTCGTAGTGTAGTCCCGAGACTCCCATCGCGCACGAGTTACGCTGTTTATGAAGTAAATGGTAAGTGCCGCTAGAAAAGCCGAAGGGAGAAGAATACGTCGGAACACATCAGAAGCGCTTAACACAATTTGTTGCTGGGCTATAGTTCTCTCGTGTTGTTTTTACACTCTACGTTCAAGAACGTGTACGTTAACGGAAAATGCTACAGTAATAGTGCGAAGCTCACCTTTTTTTTGCTTTACCAAAAATTTGAGCTTTGCTGTACAATCGACTACTGCAGCCTCTTTATTCGTACGAAGCCAAACATGTCGGAAGGAAAAAAAAAAGAATCAAAAGAAGGCCTAGCTGTCGTAGGCGAACTTTCTGGATGAGATTGGTTTAGACGCCTGCTTACGTCGTCACAAACGCAAGTTGCTGCCGCAACGTGCACTGCTTCCGTCTGCCTTAATGCGCGAACGCGATTCGTCAGTTTCTTCCTTGACTTAGCTGACGTCTGCCCTAACTATGACGACACTGCACACATTTCTGTTGCGATATAGTTCCTCGGGTTTGTATAGGACAGTGCAGAGGTGGCAGCAAACGAAGCGGAAACCCCTGTGTGTTAGAGGAAAGAAAAAAAAAGTGTAAATTTAGAAAGGAGGAGCCGGAAAGCAGGAAGTGGAGAAAAGAGAGTTTGGTGGCGAGGGTAGGGCGGCGCAGAAATTACTGGATTTCTTCTGTGTACCAACTGGATCGAGAAAACAATAGCCTGGCCGGCGGCTGGCAGACAATGCTGCGCCTCATCCGTGCTGGTGCACTTCTCTGTTTGCTAGTCACTACCGACGAACACTCCTTTCTTCATTCTTTCTTTTCTCGCACGTCGCCTTATCAGTAGGAGGTGCCGCCGAACGCAATAAAGATTTTCTTTATCCTCCCTTCGCGTCCACAATTCGCGACATTTGACGAAGGATCCGTTAGTTTTCGGGAACTTGGCAGTGAAAGAAGAAACCGAGGTAGAGAGCGCAAGGCGGAGTCTCCTCGCATCTCGAAGGAACAAAAAGAGGCAAAAAGAAAAAAAAAATGCTACGAAAGTTGAGACGTGTGGAATAAGAGGTGGATGGGTGTTGGTGGAAGGGAAAGGAATACAGTAAAAATAGCCCGAGAGTTAGTTCAGAGGGATCGCCAGTTCTCGAAGCACGCTGTCCAGCAAATATAAACCGTGGTCGATAAAGCGGGGCCCCAGTGCACGCATCGGCGCCCGGAAACAAGAGAGGAGTGGGTTTGGCGGTGGGAGAGTGGGCGGGTGCGAGTTCTTGAATCGAAACATAAAGTAAGAGCGCGTTGCCGCCTCTTATATTGAGTTACACGGGTTACAAAAACACGGAGTCAGGGAAAAGAAAAAATCTATCAAAAAAGCAAAGGCGCTCAGCTTTGCGATGTAGCAGCAACAACAACGCTGGTGCTTCTATAACAGCGAGGGAACTATGGGGCAGGTTTAGGGCGTGTGAGGGATACGGGGAGGGGGAATGGAAGAGGGGATACGTTGGCGGCACCGGAAGAGAAACACTGCCCGCAGTCGAGGGCCTCGAGGAGCGGAGGCCCTTGCGGCATAACAACGAGACGAGCGGGAGGGTGACGAAGCACATATCTGCAAAGAAATTGCCTGATGGGAAGAAGGCAAGGATCGTGGGAGCAGAAAGGATGAATGCGGACATGCGAGCCGCTAGGACCAAGCCGAATGCCGAGGAAGGAAGGAAGGGAAGAAGTGAAAGGAAAACAAGGAAGGAGGGAAGTGGAGCAGCAGGCAGAGCGATGTCCGACGGGTGGGAAGACAAAAGGGGCAGCCGCGCGACGTTGGAGCTTGGCGCAAATTGAAGCCTTTCTCTCCCCCGCGCTAGGAGCCGGCGTGCTTTGCTGAGGAGGGCCGCTGGCGATCGGTGGCGGCAACTGTGCCAACGTATGGCGCGCTGTTCCTTTTTTTTACAACCGGTGTTAGACCTTCTTTATTGAGCAATGAAAGGAACCTCCCGTCGTCGCTCCTTCATTCCCCGCTCTTTGGACGTGTATGCGCTCCCTTTCCCCCCCCCCACCCTGCTCGCCGCGAATTCGCGGGCCGCCCTGGTCGTCTTCGTCAGCGTCGGCCGAATATGTGGCGACTGCAGGAATTCCGGTGGAAGCTATGCCGCGGCCGTGTGACCGCCGGGCTGCTTGGCCCCCCCAACAAGCCTCCCTTCCCTTTGTTCTCTCGGTTGGCCGCGGATCGACTCTGCAGCGGATGAGGCTTTTCCTTTGTCGGCGGCGCGGATGCGGTCCCGACCGCCATCAGCATCTTTCCTGCTTTTCCGGTGCCCACGGGATTGTTCCTTGGCGCGCACCGTCCCGTCTTTCTCTCTCTACTTATACCTTCTCTCGCGCAAAGCGTCCTTCAAATGAGACTGATTTTCGTCTCTCTCCCTTTCTGTTCCTCATCCGTTCCCTCGTCTCCAAATGAGTCCGATGTCTCCATTCCCGCTCGTGTGTGTGTGTTTTCACCTTCAAAGTGAGACTGATCTCCTTCCTTGCCCTTCGCTCGCGCCTGTGCAACTTCCTCGATGTGCGTTTGTCTGTGTGCGCTTCTTACGTGTTCATATACGAAGGTGTGTTTGCCGAACGTGCTCGCGGCAGTAAGCTGCCATTGGCGATCGCCTGCTCCTTTCAGACGGAGGCCGTTGTAGGGTCGTAATGAGGGGCTCGTCCGGCTGGGCCGCGATGCCGGCGGGCGTTACGGCGAGGGCGCGAGCTTTATGGCGGCGAGCTGATGGTATCATAGCGCCTTTTCTCGGCTTCTGTGAAGGGCGACGGCTACGGCGCCATCAAGCGAAGCGTGAGGCCAGTTTTACATGGCCATGTATTGACGAAGAATTTTAGCTGTCTTTTGCGAAGTCACATATTGCCGAGGTTTTGTGAGTGCGGTGCGTTTTTTTTTATTTGCCGGCGTATTCCGCCGAATGGGTGAAGCGCAAACGACGTCTTGTTGCTTAGCATGAATTCGAGAGACCCATACGAAGCGAATGATGCGTTCTTTTCTTGCGAAAATACCGAAAATAGGGTGTTTCAGCAATGGTGGAGTACTGTACTGTAAGCACACTAATACCGTTCCCTCGTTGTTGGCGCGTGATTATGTTAGTCTGAAACACAAATATCAGACACCTTAAACCTTTCAGCACGTTTCTGTACCCTCACAGCTACTAGCGCAGGTGTTTACACATTAAAAAAAGAGAGCCACGCGACCACCACGACGGCATGATATTACCACACCGAAACCACGGTAAACCACCACTGCTAAAACACCCTGATATGTTATCACACGATTGTTTTGTCTCATCGCTGTGCAATATTATCATTTGTGCATGACTGACTGAGTAGATGTGTGCTCTCCCTCCCTCCACACCTCACTCACTCACTCACTCACTCACTCACTCACTCACTCACTCACTCACTCACTCACTCACTCACTCACTCACTCACTCACTCACTCACTCACTCACTCACTCACTCACTCACTCACTCACTCACTCACTCACTCACTCACTCACATCGCTGAGCATGGAGTGCGGGTGCTTTGCTCACGAGATCGCTGGAAGTAAGGAGGTGGCAGAAGTAAAAGAATATGCAGCGAATGTTTAATCGTTCTTGTTACCGTAACGAGAAAGTTATGCTGTCCTAATGGACCGCAAATTGCAAATCACTGCAGGCACTTTTACGCTGAAAACTATACTTTCGCAGTTTCACCTTCTTGCGAAGAAAGCGTACCGTTCTCATTTTCGGCGCTGGCCCGCATTATCTGTATTGTCCTGTCGCATTAAAGCGAGGCTCTCCAACTTAGTGCCCGGGTCACTTACCTTTCTTTTATTTTTGGTTTAGTGCCAGCTGACCTGGCTCGACAAAAAGAAAGTGTTCTCTGAGGTCGTTGCAGAGGATGAGGAAACAATACAGTAAGGCGCACGAAAGATATACAAAGTGGGCGAGAGAAGACTGCATAATAAAGTGATCCGCAAGGGCTCGACCCAGGAGTTTCATTTATTCTTGAGGCTCAATAAGGGAAACCCTTTCAGGCGATACAATAACAAACTTTGCGGTGAGGTGGTGTGCGGAAATGGAATGGAACGTCAGCATAATTAAGTGATGATAACGGAATTTCGCGTAATGAAGTTGGATAATATCATTTACGCAGCAGCCGGGGGCCGGTGCTGCCTTGTGTGAGAATTAAAAACAAAACATGGGCGTTAACGCGATTCCTCAATGCAATGTTGTTATCCGCTGGTGTCGCGGTTTCTGAGGGAAAAGGGTGAGGGAGCGAGCAAGGTAATTCCTCCTAAAAAAGAAGGAAAAATAAGTGTACGAGGCATATGCCGAGGAAATTGCGTATTTATATAAATCTGGTTGGAACCAAATGCGCTTTGTATAGGAACTTATCATGCAGTCGCGCGACAGGGAGATGTGCGCATCGTAGTGAACTAGGAATGTGGCCTCAACTATCTTGTGATGTTGAGATTGATTATGTGGCATATCTAAAGAAATCGACGCATCTTGTTAAGAGAATCTCTGACCGATCCAACGCGCTGTGAAAATTGATATTAAGGGAAGCACTCAGATAGGAGTCAGCCGACCTGCAAATTTTTACCTGTAAGCTAAGACAATTGTCCTTACCCTGCTTGTACGAAAACTACAGTGGCAAAGAGAATATTTATACCAATGGCTGCATGGTGCCGTCTAATTGACTATATAAGTGCAGTGGTTGTACCAAAAGGAAGAATAACACTGCGACTCACGACTTCACACGTCACGACAAAAATGTAACGTGGTTGGCTTTCAGTCGGCGTGTGGTCATTGCGCAATCAACGGAAAATGATTAGGAATATTCAGAATTAAATGGCTTTTTTTTCTCTGTCTCTCCTCTTTGCTGACGCTATATACTCGCATACTCACCGATGTGAGCCCAAGGAATAAATCTTTTCTAAATAAATCTTTTTTACATATGTGCGCATTTTTTGTTGTGTTTCACGCACGATCCACTCGCACGCGCCGAAACAAGGCCGAAGCGGTCCTTTGCGCGGCGGTTCCATGCCGCTCCGCATTTATTTGGCTTTAAATTCAGCCATATACAAACTTCGAAGACAGATTGCGCGATATGGCACCAACAACTTATACAATCTCCTTTAGTTTGTCCTCGACGGCAAGCTCACCTATGAAGGCTTCACCCGCGCGCACTTTCGTTCTCCTGAGCACGGGATGTGCTCTCCGAGGCTTACTTTCGAGATTCTCCCGGTGCTCGCTGAGCGCGAGTGATGTTCAAACCCGGTTATTACGGTCCCGGAGAAGTAGACTTTATAACCCTCGGTGCGACGTTTTCGTATTTGAGCCGTTGTGTTTCTTTCCCATGCTTCCGAGGCATTGTGCTTGGGATCAGGGTGTAGGTTCATGCGTAAAGAAAAAGAAGCCTTCGAGATGCGTGCAGCCGAGAAATGCGGCTTAGGAAAGTGGAGTTCGCTCTTGGCCTCCGAGAGAAAGGAATTTGTCGCAGCTGTCTTTGTTTTCGGTGGCTCAGGAGAGAAACTCTTGGATCGAGGAAGAAATAAATGCATAATGAAAATAAAAAGAAGAAAGATGAATAGAAGGAAGCAAGAAATAGTGTCAAGGAAATGTATGAGAGAAGTAAACCGATTATGAGTTTGGTGTTTGTGCGGCCGGTTGCATTCGATCCGTATGGTTTATGAAAGCGTGAGCCGAGCGAGAGGAGCTCGCGTTGCTTCTGATTTATTGCAAAGACCGAGAACAGGATTGCCGCCAGCGGGCTCTTTTGAGGCGGGCGAGCTGCGATTTTGTGAATTTCATACCCACCGTCTGACAACGTCGGGAAAAAAATTTCTTTCTTCCCTGGCGACCTCGTATATGTGTGACTTATAGGAAACGGCAAGTTTGAGGGGCCTTTTTTTGCTGACACTTTGTCGAGAAGAAGCCTACCAAGAAAAAATAAAAAAAGTGAGGTGGGTTATTGCCGGAATTCTTGCAGGTAATGAAAGGAGCACGCCACATTGCTGCGAGCGTTTTTAATCCGGACTAGCTGGTTAGTTGGGCGTAGCTAACTTACTTCCTCACCTAATAATTGCCTCAATGTTTCACTTTACTTACGAGAGCGATTATTTCTTTTGTTCTTTATTTTATTATATTTTAAATATTGTGGTGGTGTTCAGTTTTTTAAAGCGCAACTGAATTCATAGTGACTAACAAACCTTGTGATGTTTGCAGGAATAGCCTTGTTTCAAAACCGCTGAAGGGCATGCTTGCATCTGAGTGTTTAGTGAGAAAACGTCTTGCCTAAAAGGCTGCCCTTTTGGGGAAATTCGCCAGCTGTCTTTGTTTTGAAGTTCGATTGCGTGGTATATGCGAATGTTGAAGGTTGAGCTTTATCCGTATGTGAGACGATACGACAAAGTCTTCTGTACTGCTAGTTATTTTAAAGGTGTAACAGTAAGAGCGTGAGAAGTAGCGAAGCATTGCAAAGAGCAATCCTGGCAAACCACTACAGCGGACAGCCGCAGCCGTCTAAGCCGCGAAGTTGTAATGACTAGTTCGATATATGCAGAATTTCTAAAAAGTGAAGCGCCTCGAGCAGACGTTGGATGTATTCCACCCTTCTGCAGACGTTAGAGTGTGGTTAAAAACGTGGTCGTCAGTTTTCAGGAGATACTACTTATGTAAACCCTCCACTGTCGTAGCGTCGTAGGAAACTTCTCGTCATTCGAGACCAATAGCGATGAACTAACGTTTACCTTGCGCTGGCCTCCGTGTCAATGGAAAACCCCTCAGAGTTCAAGGATATATTTTTGGATAGGAAAGACTTAACGCTCATGCTAGTCGCACTTGAATAGCCCCGTTCGATGAAAAGTAGCTAGGAAGTACAATTCTTGTGCTAAACACGCAACGCTATTTATCATAATTAGTTCGTGTTCTTGCAGCGTAATCTAATGTTACGACGGGTCTCAACACTTGTTTCCGGGTTGTCGCAGATGTTGTTATCATTACAATACAATTTGCTGGCACAGAAAGAAATAATTGGATTCAGTAAATTGCGCTAGTCGACAGGTGTCGAGTGTAATTAATGGGGTAATGCATGCTTTGGCGTGTGTGCACTACTAATGCACTTTTTATCCCCCACTCAATTTCTTCCTTTTCGTCTTACTTTTTTTTCTTTCTTCCACTGCGGAGTAACAATTCGTATTTTCATCCGCTGGCCTTCTTGATCCTTTTTTTTTAATTGCTGTAGGCGCATAAATAAAGATTTGGAGGACAAATTATTCCGAGAGTCATCATAGGAAATAAGGAAGGGTGTAAGACGAGGAGACAATCTCCCCAATGTTATTTACGGCATGTTTAGATGAGGTTATTCACAGCATGCTAGCGACCAACTACCGAACGTTAAGCAGAGTTGGGTAATGTTCATACGAAGGCCGGAGCAGGCAACGTGCGAAGCTAAAGCTTCGAGGGCGATGCAGTTTTCATTAGGAAAATTAATCAAAATTCTTTCTCCTCCCATGTGACAAACGATTGTACACCATAGAGATGGCTGTGTCATAGCTTGCAGAGGTGTTAAAGGACACTGTTAAAGAAGACCAGTAGAAACATAGAATCTCTGTTTGAGATCACTGAAAAAGATTGAGCAAAGAAAAAGTAAACACCTCAGAATAACCTATGTCTTCGAGCGCAATAATTTCAGCGTGCATATTATAGCCGCAGGACATGTTTTAGAGAGAGCGAGAGCGAGAGAGAGAGAGAGAGAGAGAGAGAGAGAGAGAGAGAGAGAGAGAGAGAGAGAGAGAGAGAGAGAGAGAGAGAGAGATTGCAAAAGGCAGGGAGGTAAACTGGAAGATAATTCCAGTTTGCTACACTGCACTGGGGAAGGGGTAAGAGGAGACAGAAAAGTTAGAAGGAAAAGAATGAGCGACAGAGAGTTAGGCACCCACTAAACACAGACACAGACACGGCAGTGTCGCAGTCGTTTTGTGAGGCCAGTTTCTCGCATAAATTTCAGGAGCGCTTTCGGGGCTCTCTGGTCTGAGGCTGGATTCTTCCGGCGTTAAAAGATGGATTGTTCGGACAGCGAGTGGTCTTCGAGGCGCGCCAATTCTGCTGCAATGGTTGGTTTGCCTCTGTGAACTGAAGCGAGGACAGTGACGCAATATGTGTGCGTTGGTTTCCTCGTTGCCAGAGTGGCCACGGGCAGCACTGCCTGACATTCGGCTACGGCAAGCGAAGCTGTTTGTAAACAATACACCGAGCCACAGAGCGGCCGAGAACAGTCGTCTCGAATAGGGGTAGTCTAGAAGGAAGTTGATGTTGAAGTGATGGGTCTAGGCAGTGATTTCAATTAAAACGAGACATCATAAAGGGAGGGAAAGGTTCAGACGGGACACGGAATGTATCGCATATAAAACAACCCTTCAACATCAATTGGTGCAAGCGCAGTAAAAGGTGGGTGCTGCCATTTCAAACATGAGGTTGGGCGATTGGAAGTCCAAGAGGGAGAATCAACAAAAAATAAATTGTACGCAAGAATAAAGGGAGGAGAATTCGCATCAAAGATGAGCCGACTTGCTTTGGTTTCGGGAGGTAACTCGAATCAAGCGTCGAAGGGGCAAAAAGGAAAAGGCCGTGCGCAAACAGCACGCTATCAAATCGGGCTCGAAGAATAACGGCCCACTCTCATTTTACTCCCCGACTTGCAAGCCGACAACCGCTTTGGTGCACAAAGCCTGCCGAAGCGAGAGGCCACACAGCGTCTGCTCGTGGCATCTTCTTTCGAGGCGGCGTCGCACAAAAGGCAGCCTTAGGGGACGAACGAGAAAGAAGAAAGGTTTTTCGAACGAGTGAAACAGAAATAGTTCCCCAACATCAAGGGACGGGTCTGAAGCCAAAGCGATGTGCAATGGCGGCGAGAGCGTGCTGCCTTTGGTTTCCGCCGACTGCCCTGAGAAAGGTAGAGCGTCGGATTCTCGATAGCGGTGCCGTGCTCGTTATTCAGAAAAGTAAATCGGTTCCTTTGAAGTCCTTGGTATTTTTCATCCACACATTGTAAAAAGGCAAGGTGTTGTCCGATCGCAGTCCGAAAATATAAGTTTAGACGAGAGCCAGTGCAGTGAGTCGCGTGACTTCAACTGCCCTGCTCGCTTGCTTACTATAACGCACTAGTCAGCTCGGCTAGTGGTAGCGCTGACTTAAGTTAGCTAAGTGATGACTAATGTTGGCTAGTGCCAGCTTTTGCTAACCAGTGATGGCTAGATCACTTCTGACGTTGATCATGCGCTGTTATATCGCCAATATGACCTTCACTCAACATCAATCCTGCGATTGAGGTTGAGTGGAAGCAGTACTGCAACAGCAGTAGAGCAGTTGTCGCCCACGCCTAAGCAAACTGAATTTTGCAAGCACTTTTAATATACTTCATCGTCTTTTACTTCATCGTCGTTTAATATACTTCATCGTTAATACACTTCATCGTCTTGATTGGTGCATAGCCATCATCATGCCTGTTCTTATTTTTCGTGCTTGAAGCTGACGAGTGCCTGCGGAATAAACAGGTCTAATGGCGTTGTCTCGTCCGGTCTTCTTCGATCTTTCAATATTTACCTTTTGGCCAACTTCCCCACCTTTATTATCGCACTAAATGTTGAGGCCGTGTACTGTGCCATGTCAGTGCACGTTAAAGAACTCAGGTGATCGAAATTGCTGGAGCCCTCAACTACGACGTTTCTCATAATCATATCGTGACTTTTGGACGTGAAGCCAGATCAATCAATCAATCAATCAATCAATCAATCAATCAATCAATCAATCAATCAATCAATCAATCAATCAATCAATCAATCAATCAATCAATCAATCAATCATCAATCAATTTCTCATCTCACTTGTATATATATATCTCCTCTCTTCTTAAAAGTTGTGACCCAATTATTCAGTTTATGTCTCAACTTGCTGACTGCGAGTCAGCAAGTGTGCCCAGCGCCTGTAGTAGCCCGCACACGTCCAACATCCGGGCTAACATTACCAGCTCCTCATCGAAGTCAGTATATCTACGTTGTAGTAATTAATGGTGAGCATGCACTGACTGGTGGTTTTCGGTGAGGCAGTGGTCTAGATACCCGATGTCTACCGCCGTTTACAGTATGTGTAACAAGACGTCGCAGTCGTAAGAGGGGGTGATCAATTACCGGCTTTCTCTTTTTCTTTTCTCAAAGTTGGTTCAGGGCTCATGCACTCGGGAGCCTCGGAATAATTTGATTTTCCACGAATAGCGTGCTTTTTCCCTGCACGTTGCATGGTATTGCTCTCTTTAAAGTTTCAGCATAGACATTTCTTTTTCACAGGCGCTAATAACTGTGACAACACACACGTAACAAACTTTTCATTTTATGTTTGCCGGATAAACATGCTCGATACAACTTCTTGCAAATACGTCCGGGTGGCAATGTTAAGGGCATGTTCACTCCATTTCTGATGGCGCTTTGTTTATTTTCATTTATGCTAATTAACTTTACCAGTCTTCCTTTAACAAGTGCAGAACCTAAATTCATTGTTCGTTGTAATGTGCCGTCTATTGGGATTATTCAAGAAAATGACGTAAGTGTTCATTACCAGTTGAAATTATAGCTTTTCCCATTGCACAGCAATTTTTCTGTGTAAAAATTGTCTATTTCTGTATATGTCTGTATATATATGCATCAACTTTGAATAAACTTCACTTCACTTCACAGCTGCGAGCTCGCAACGTCTATTCAGCTCCGAGTTGTAAGTACTTGCACTTCGCATGTTAGACACGTTCGTACAGTTTCAAGACAACGACTATTGCTAATATAATCGGGGCCGTAACCATGTTCGTAGTTGGGCTCAACGACCCCTCATTTGGATATGTATGTGAACTGAGACTTATGCTATTCTGCCATGACTAACAGAGCTTTGTGGGCGCTGATACTTCCTTAGGTACACGTGCCTCTTCGCTGTACTCAGAATGACTTGCAGCACCATCAATCACTGTCCATATCACTTTTCGTACGAGGCAAGTACACCTTGGAAATGAAGCTTCGCAAAAGAGTGCCTGATCCAGATAAACCTGCTTGTAGTTATGAAGCAGCTCCGTGTAACTGCTTTAAGCGAGAGCTTCGAAATTCAATGCTGACTCTTCAGGAATATACCTAGAAGCGAGCATGAAAATACGTCAACACCAAGGAAAGCATCTCGAGATCTTCAGGAGCGACTACTCAGTGGCGGTGGTGTTGGCAACACCACCGCAACTGAGTTGATGCAAGACCGTGTTGCATCAGCGATGACTCAGTGTTACAGCTGTCAGTGCACGTTAAAGAACCACCAGCTGGTCGAAATTTCCGGAGCCCTCCACTGCGGCATCTCTCATAATCACATCGTGGTTCGGGATGTAAAACCCCAGAGATCAATCAGTCGACTCGGTAACACAGCTTTGGCCTCTGTGAAATGGCTAAGCGTGCGTATCATAGAGCCAGCTTTGGTGATGGTGGTTTTGATGACCTAGGTCCAGGAAGAGTTCGCCTAGCATCGTGGCTGATAACTGATTCTTCTAAGCACTTCACCGTTGTCAGCAAGGTATGTTACCAAGATGTGTTGTGACTGTACATACGTATCACTTCTACTTGTCCCCATTATCATACTTCATCCATCTTCTTTCCCCTTTCCCTTTCCCGACTGTGCAGAGTAGCAGGCCAGGGTGAACTTACTCAGGCCGACCTCTCTGCCTTCCAATACATTCTCTCTCTTGCTCTGTTTATCGCGTTACCAAGCACGAATGGGCCACGGCCGGGTCTCGAATAAAGGCAATCTACAGACACAGAACCTCCATTCTGATAACTGCAGGCCACTCAGGGAACACTGCACCTTCAGAGTTCGCGTGTGAAAGACTTTCCTCCTGCGATGCTTTGAAGTTACGTCGTCCTTAACGCGTCACACTGGTAGCTTAACCAGGTTTGCACAATCAAACCGAATGAAGTGTCTCGCGTCACTATTCTGACCCCGTAAGGGACAAAGTGCAGATGCTGACGATCGACACATGAATAAACAAGCCGGAATTCAAGGGGCGATTTCACAGAACCTCGTCGCGCGTAGAAATTGAAGACAATAAAAACACTGGCTCTGTTGCCCAGAAAAACATTATGAAGTTTCTTGTACCTTAGAACACAGAATATGAAGAAAAAAAAAAAAGCCTTCTGGGGTCGCAGAATTTACTCCGTAAGACGTTATCCAACTGCATCGCGTTTGAGCAACTCTCGTTTGAGATAACTCAGCTAACCAGCAGCTTAGTTTTGCAAGCCCCCTTACGTGTTCTCTAGTGAAATTCTGGGGCCGCCAGGCAGCAACAAAATGGAAGAGTGGGAACGTTTCGTACTCACGTATCGAAGTCACCGTTGCTGTGGAAATGTTATGCTCCTACGCTACTGCGCAGCGCCGAACCGCGCTCGAGTACATCTAGAACAGCTGGCTGTCATATCCTATAGCACGTGCGAGGCAGTCCTGAAAGTATTTGTAATGCATGGTCTGCGATGACGCATACTGCCGCAGATTTGACAAGCCACTGAGGTTGTATATGCATCAAGTGTTGTCTTGAGCAACTCACATTTATGAATAAGTAAATTTTCAAGGGAGTAGGATAAAGAATTTGAAACTCTGGTTATTTGCCGAAGGAAGGCCAAGCGAAAAAAGAGGTGAAACATAAGTTCTCTGTAACTATGATCACTTAATTAGAGTGACAAAAGCGTACGGGTAGCAAGCTATGAGAATACAAAGGTATAAAAAGATAAAACAAACTTGATAAGGTAAGGTTGTAAATTTATAAGTTCAGTGACATTGATCCTTGATGTACTTCTTAAATAAATAAAGAAAAAAAAACTGTCCTTGTACTGAGCGGCGCGTATTCTATCGACGAATAACTGCGTAATGCGATGAAGCTATGGTGCTGTTTTCTTTGCAAAATAATCTCAGCCAATAGAACTATAAGGCCATTGCGCGAAACCACAGCACAGAAACAGCGTCTTCACGAGTCCCCGTTTTACAGAGTTTGCTGAGTCCTGCGAGCAATGGGTATTGGAAGCCCGACGAGTTTATTCGGAACAGGGCAAATCTGCGAGACATCGTTTCTTTTCTAAACATACCCTGCGTATCAAAAGTTCATGGCAGGTGAAGTTCTCTCGCTGTGTTATTTTCGCTCATTAAGAGTTAGAATTTATCTCCTAAAAGTGCATAGCGCTTCCTGCTTCTGATTGAAAGGTGATACCTGGGCCATCCATCATCATTCTTGCGTGAGTTTCCGAAAACCACGGCCCATCGCCGACGTGGTTGTTAGTCCCAAACCATGTACTTCGGTTGCCGTGTTTACTTACTTTCCTCTTAACTCACGTTACATGGCGCTATAGAGCGTGCGCAGAAATGAGCAAACAATAGAGGTTTATACTGCTGTATTGTGTATATTGTGAGTCTAACACATCAAACTTAAATTGTGCGCATTCACGTGAATGAGATCGACTTGTTGTATTTAAAACTCTGTGAAGAAATTTTGACACACTGCGCAAAGGAACAAAATTCGGATAAAAAGGAACGGTGTTTTAAGTAAAACGCTAACTCAAGAGCAGTTGTGCGTTAACATCCGTGTATTCTTAGTTTAAGACTAAAAATAAATTTGTTCCATTATTAACTCATGCACTTTGCAAACATGGGCCCTCACCGGCTAGCCAGTGAAGTGAGCCGCTAAATTAGTAAGTAAAAAACCCACCTGCAACTAACAGAGGTGTTGTGAAACAGAACCCCCCAAATTCTCAACGATTTTGAATTTCATGGCCAGAATTTCTGAAAAGCAAAACTTGAAGAAAGCTCCAAGCAACCTCCTAGAAATTATTTTGAGACGCAATGCACCTTTATTTTACCTGATAGCTCAGTCCATGACTTTTGATACAATTAAATAACTTGGAGACACGCCTTTATTTCTGGTGCATTAGAGCAATATTTTATGCAATCGCATGCTTATTGGGGCCTTGAAATTGCTACTGATGTCGCGATCGCAAAGCTGTCAATCGTCTTTTTTTTCTTTTTTCTTTTTGCTGTGATGGCTTCATCTGCACTACTGTATAAGCTAACAGACTATCACTCATGTCAAGAAAGAAGAAGACGAAGAGCACTGTATCCGCGCTTGTTACGAGCCGCGATGCATGTAAACATTTTGAGAAAGAGCCGCCAACGCTGGAGGCACATCAACCATCCATACCCCACATAGCGTGGTCAAGATGCGGCGGCCCATTTCAGACGACGAGTCGACTGACTCGGAGCCAGCGGGCAGCGCCGCGGCGACCATTGCCACCGCGGCCACCCCTGGATCGTGCAGCCAGTTCCTGACCAGCAGCTCAAGACGGAGGCCCCGCCGAAGGAGACCCCGAGTTGGTTCGCCGTTGCCGGTGCAGCGGCGACGGCGGGCTCCAAGTCGCCGGCTCAGTGAAGCGGCACACAGCTCTCAGGAGTACCTATCCGCGGTCAGCACGACCGGGGACACGACGACGCCGGACGAGAGCCCGTCTTCGAGAGCGGCAACAATCGCAAGTACCATACAGACGACCACTACTACGACGACGTCGATGCTCTATCGGGACACGTCGCCCGGCGCGTCGATGGCGGTGCAAGGACCATCACGTGAACTACAAGAAGTGGCCCTCACGCTGAGCGACGATCTCTCTGACGCCCCCGCCACACTCAGGCGGCATGTACCGGAGTTCACGCCTCGGCAACGCGACAAGAGGGCTTCCGTCCCAGCTGACAGCCCAGCGAGCCCGCAGTTGGCATTGTTTCGAGGTAAGCGCCGCAGTGAGCGTGACCACACCGCGCATGTGCCTGCCAAGAGGGTCGACCGCACGAGGGAAGGGGATCTACCGCTTCTCATCAAGCTCCAAAAGTCAGTTTCCGAGGGAAACCTACTTTTTGGCTCGCCGCAGCAGAGGCAGCATAAACGACACTGGACGTCGAGGGAAAGCGTGCCTTTCGTAACCAGAGAGGCTGCAGACACAGCTGTCCCGGATTGGACGCCTCTTATGAGACATTCGGATGAAGCGGGGAAGGTGACGGAGCAGTCACCTGACTCCATTTCTAGGGCATCGTTCATTGTCCAGTACAGCGAGGTGGACGTTCTGCGAATGAGCAGCACAACGGACAGTGCCCCCACTAGCGCACCTGGCACGACTACGCGAAGTCAACCAACGACACAGACAGGCACTAGCAGCATGCCTGTGAGAACAACCGAAACTACAGCGCCATCAGGCGATATTACTGGCTCTAGTAAGGCGTCCGGGCCACCGATACCAGCCGAGCGGTGTTCCAAACAGACTGGCGGCTTACTGCCCTTGCCGCAACATCAAGGTCAACGAGTCACTAGCGAATTGTCTGGAGAAGGGGATGGAAGTGTATCGGGAAAAGAAAGTGCGGACCCAATGGGTCCGAACAAGGGCCTTTTCGCACACTGGGAGAAGGTGTTTGGAAGAGAAGGCCTTGAGACATCGGCTAACCAGAGCTACGAAGGGGACGAAGGAGAGGATGGTACCCAAGAGGAATTTCCAGTGCCCCGCGAGGCGAGTAGTAGCACCGCGAAAACTGACGCAGTCACGTCAGGAGAAAGCGCCCCTCGGTCAACGGTCGTTGTCGGACCAGAGTTAAGAAACGTTGTAGCTGTTGAGAAAGCCGAAAAATCCCTGAAAATCGAGCTGCATTCTATGCCATTGAAGCCTGGAACAGGCCAAATTAAGAAAGAACTGCCACAGGCGCAAAAGCGCGCCAAAAAGGGCCCGCGGCGAGAAAGTCTTAGTGTGAAGCGAACTGCAGCCGTGGATAACCTTGTTGAGGGGCAGCTGCTGGAAAGGCCGAAGCAGGACGCCTCACTCAAGGAAGAACATGACAGTCCTGTTCCTGTGCAGCCACTACAAAGACAGACGCAAGCGCGGCGCAGAAGCACGTACAGCGAACTGCAGATGCCCGAGCCGGCAAGTGTCACTACAAGAGATGCGCCACCGGATTCGACCAGCATCACGACGAGAGATGTGGCATTAGCGAAGGCTAGAGAGGCTGCAGGAAGCCAGGACGCACCTTCACGCCGAAGCTCAAAAGATCCTGCTCGAAAGCGCGTGCTTCCGATGAGTTCTCATCCTGCACCTCGGACACCGACATATAGGTACTACATGTCACACTCATCTCTCAGTTCCGACAAAAGAGCGCCTAGGAGTTCTTCGACGGATACGTCAACTTACGGCGGGGAGTACTACAAGGGCTACTTGCACGCTGGAAAAGTTCTTCCGCCTACAGGAGGAGTCTCTGAGACGAAATCATTAGCGTCTTCTTTTCCTATCTTGGAGGAAAGTAAGAGTGAAGAGAAGCTTGCTCCAGACGTGGATAAAGCAACACCTGCCTTGTCTTCGGCTGCTCCCGTTCCTATGGGTCGCAAAATTTCGGCACCCAAAGAGGTCGTAGAACAAAAAATCAAGCCTGCCAAACAGTCTTCACAGAGAGATGTTGAGGCCTCATCGCCTCCAAAAGTTTTGCAACCTAAGGTGTCCGAACAAAGACTTCCAAAGCCGGTATCTGAATCTGCAATCGAAGAAAAAAGAGAAGGGAGTGCTGTACCAAAACCAAAGGCGGGCTCTGTCGCTGGTAAATTGGAATCAGCAACACCTGCACCGAAAAAGGAAAAGGCTGTCCAAGACATTCCTGGCGATGGCGGCGCTTCGAAATTGGCCAAACCAAGAGAAGGAATTGACACGTTGGAAGAGAAAAGACCGTCGGCGGCGCCTCCTCCTGAACCTTACATCGCGAAAGAAGTATCCTCAAAAGGGGATGCGGATAAGCTGGAAGTAGCTTCTTTGGGTCCCGATGATAAAGAATCTCGAAGCACCAAAGAAGACGAGGATGATGTATCCGTTCTCTCCGTAGAATATCCCCCGAAAGGGTCCACTGAAGGAAGTTTTACCGAAAGGGTACCAGAAGAGGTGATAAACAAGTTATGGTCGGAGTATGGAGAACCGAAGGAAGGCACAGATCGGACAGGAGCGACGGCTGTGGTTTCCGAGTCTAGCATCGACAGAAAAGGTGTCGTTGAGAAGGAAGGCGCATATCCACTGGAAGCATCCTCAGCGCTCGGACTCCCCGCTGACAAAGCAAGCGCAGTTGCTGCATCAGAAGAAGCGGCGCGCAAGTCCACGGAGCAATCGGAGAAATCCAAGTCTGGCTCAAGGGCAGGAGATCTGCCAATCCTGGAGGTCGAAGCCGCAGAAGACACTTCACCTGAAGCTGAGAAAGGCGCTCCCGTCGAAATGCCAGAAGAAGGCGTAGTAGCGAATACTCTCAGCTCACTCGCTGCTAAGACTTCAGATTCACAAGCAGGGGCTAAAGAAGGCGTACAAGCCGACGAGTCGCCGGTCGCTGTTGAAGGGGAGGAGTTAACGAAGCACACTAGCAGCGTGGTCGACCAGTCAGCGGCTAAGTCTGGCTCATCGGGCACCCCGAAAGAGGAAAAACCGCAGAGCAGCGAGCAGCAGCAATCGAAAAGTGAAGCGCCGCTTGAGTCTGGAAGCCAGCCTCCTGAAGAGGAAGCTGGTGACAAAACCCACGACGAGGAACACGAACAGAGAACGGAAGAAGAGCACGAAAAAACGAAAGGCAAGGAGGAGGGTGAGGAAGGAACAGAGAGAGAAGCTGCTGAAGGCGAGGAGACAGCGCCGAAGGAGGAAACCGAGAAGAAGTCGCAGGTGGAAGCCGAAGAAAAGCCGAAGGAAGAAGCGCAACCACCTCAGCCACCACCAAAAACGCAAGCGGGGCCGGACGTTCAAGTTAAAGTGGCATTCGTCAGGCCTCAGGGAGACGAGGCCTACTACATTGCGATGGTGCGAATAAGGACGATCCCCTTGCTGTTGTTATTTGGTAACATACTGGTCCTCATAATACTTCTTGTCATGTCCTACTTGGACCTATTCGTGTACTTCTATGTGGGGCCCGTTGTTCCACCTGTTGTTGTTTCTCCCACGGCCAGTAAGAAAGGACTCGGGCACGTCTGCCGCACTATTAGGTGTGGAATAGGCGGAACAACATTATTCTATGCTATAAATCACAGTGTCGAGCCGTGCGACAGCATGTTCCAATACGTTTGTGAACGCTGGATCCACGAGCCTAGCGAGAAGTACCAGAAGGTTGTGCTCGGTGCGGAAAAGCAGGTGATCGATGACATGTACTCGGAAATGCGGCGACTTGTGGAAAGTTACTATCCCTACGCACAGTCAGGACACGCTCTGGGCAAACTTGCCATGCTCTACAAAAGCTGTGAGGACTTCCGCAAGCGAGACGAAAACGGAGTGGGCCCGTTGAACAGACTGCGAGAAAAGTATGCTTTGAGAGACTGGCCATACGAAGGCCGTTTTAGTGGTAAACCCGAAGAACTTATGGCACAGTATATTCGCGACACGGGCTCTGGAGTATTCGTATCGGTGCGCATGGTTCCTGACCCCGAAGACCCGCAAATGCATGCCAGAAAACTGATCGCACTGGAGTGCTCAACGTTTGTCCTACCGACGGATGTGCTTTTGACTTACAGGACCACTCAAAAGGAAGTTATTAAGGCCTACAAGGTCTATATTTCAAGCATCGTTGAGGACTTCGAGCACGGACCGTCCGAAAAAATGGTGAGCAATATTTTTGCCTTCGAAGTGAACTTGGCCCATCGATGCAACGTTCAATGCCGCAGGAAGCGGTTGAAGAAGATTAAGATCAATGAAATAGGTCAATACACTGACAAAGACTCCGGTATAAATTGGGTCAAGGTGCTGAAGACCATCATGGGCGGCATCGCTTACGAAATAACCGCAGATACCATGATTCTTGTCCGTTCCGTGTCTTACTTCAAGAAGTTGGGCCTGCTCTTTCGAGACGGCACGACCAAAACACGGGCCATGAACTACCTTGGCTGGCGCTTCATGCAAAAATTTGCTCGTCACACGACCTTCAAGTACAGAAATAGTTACAGGACCTTCCAAGAGACCGTCTTGGGCCAGCCGCCTATGGATGACTGGATGCGCTGCCTCGTAGATTCAGCTGAGGCGATGCCGCTAGCCATGGGTCGAGTGTACGCCGAGCTGATGAGCTACGAGGCCGCAGATTACAGGGCTGTCGGAATGACGACAACTTTGCAAGAGGGCCTGCGGCACATGCTCACCGAGTTCAAATGGGTGCAAGGCGAATCGAAAGAAAAGGTTTTCGCAATCATGTCCAAGTCTAGCATGACGATAGGATATCCCGCTTGGCTTATGAACGACACCACGCTGAACGCCTACTATGCAACGGTTCCACCTAGCGGCCCCTACCTGGAGCTCGTCGCAAAGGCCATGGGGGCGAATTACATGAACCAGTTGAAAAGTTCAGCTACTACCACGGAGGTTTTCGGTAAGATGTCCAACTTCATATTCCCGTCGAGACTCGTAGAACTCCACCAGAAGTCGGGACCGCCCCGCGAGAGTCTTTTGTACGACATCCGAACAAACCACTTCGCCATCCCTTCCGGGGTGATGAATCCGCCTTACTACGTAAGCGAGAGCACATGGTCCATGAACTTCGGCGGCCTCGGAACGCTGGTCGCCAAGGACTTGGTGAACGAGTTTTTCCACGCCGTAGACGCTGGCTGGATGGGAGAAAGCGAGCGGATCGAATTCAAGAAGAGCGCCGACTGCGTGCTCACCGCAGTCGGCAAGAGCAGCCGTACCGGCTCGGCCGACGAAGCCGTCATGAAGTGCGGCGGTCTCGTGAGTGACCTTCTGGCGTTGCGGCTCTCGTACACGGCGTATCACGCCTACGCGGACCCTCGCGATGAGGCCACGCTGCCTGGCCTCGAGGACATGAGTCCCGACCAAGTGTTCTTTGTGGCCGCCTTCCGGACGTTGTGCACGCAGCTGCGGGAACGCTACTACGTGCCCGTGGTGCGCGGAAAGCAGCAAGTGCCCGAACTCGCGTACCTGGACGCTCTGATGAGAAGCATGAACGAGTTCACTGACGCGTTCAACTGCCCGGACGGCAGGTACCGTCAAAACGTGGTCCGGGAGTGTCTCACGGGCGAGAAGTCGGATGCCGCGAGTGGCAGACTCAAGTCTCGCAAGCGCGCGCTGTGGCACCCGTCTAACGCTTCTGCGACGTCAGTGCAAACGCCCACGGACACGACACCGTGGAGGACGGTGTACAAGCGCCGCTACAACCGAACGGTGTTTAAGCGGCCTTTGGACAGAACCGGTGACGAAGCGCTCGTTAGGAACAAGTTGTAGACGTTGTTGACAGACAGTGTGATTTTTTTTTTGTTTACTGACACTCGGCCACTACAGTGTGTGTGACTGCACCGTGGTTCTTTATGCACTCACTCACATTGTGTACATAGTCACGCTAATAGCATTTCACACAACCAACACTCATCGTTTAGGAAGTCGACAGGTGCGAATCTTATTAAATATGTACAGAGTGGACTTAGAGAAGCTCAGCCAAAGATACGTTTTTAAGTTTTCTAATTATCTCCTGATATGCTATAATAAGAACGCCTTGATACACTTATGGGCGGTTCCTTCGTGATAGAGTTTTGCAGAAACGCCCTGCCGGTCAGGGAAGATTGTAGCGAGTTGCTGGCTATCGTATGCAGTGGTAGAGAATAGCTAACTCCAGAAAAAATGAGTGCTTGTCTTATGAATTACGGTAAATAATTTTAAGTATATAGGTAGTGTATAGTTCGACATCCTCCAAATATAAGGATATCTAGACGTCACCTAAATTGAAGAGGTATACGTGAAGAAATGAGAAAGCCACGGCCTCTAACTTAATCTGCACTGCTTTTCTTTGTTGCGACGTTCTGGAGGCGACGTGACAAATGTTGAGGATTCTCGCCTTTAGAGACTGGAGTCGGACTAATCCAGGCGTGCATTCTTTACTTCTTTTCAACGTGACTGGGAACATTCCTTCCGAAGTCTCGTTATTCTCGCCAAACAGGGGTGTGCCATGCACACAAACAAAAGAAGCGCCGTTTTGCCTCCTCGCGTTTGAATGGTCTCTGACGGCCGTCCCCGCGGAGGCCACACCGTATGAGGCGCGACCTCGCGTTTGATTGGTGCCGCCCAAGAGAACAGCTGGCCTTGCCCGGCTTTGTGTCAATTAGGTTGGCCGCCGCTCTCGGCCAGAACCTAATCGACTTCTCCGGCGGCCTAGAGTGACGGCCGGCCACAAACATCGCGAACGCTCTGCCCATTCCACGACACACAGTAGCACGGCGGTTCATTAGGGACGTCTTGTAGGGTATACCGTCAATGGTTAGCCACTACTGCTGACGCTGAAGCGGTGTTAGCAGTTGAGGGGAACGGGGAGCTCGCCGAACTCGCTCTTTCTGCCCCCTTTTGGCTTCTTCTCATCATGTTCACTCTTGAGAACTGTGGTTAGACGAGACCGTGGATATTGGCGACGGTGTTTTTCTTTCGCTTCGTAGACTCCGCGTGTCATTACCGTGAGAAGCGGGCAGCGGCCGTGTTTGTCCCGCCCGTGTGCTATCATTCCCGAGCCACTCCGCGGTAATGGTGCGAAGCTGCCGTTCGGAGGCACTGAAGTGGGCTTTGTTCGAACTCTCGTGCGAGGCTGCGGTGACCGTGACGGGTGTAGACCCGTAGGCTTGAAAACTGCAGCGCAGTTGAATGGTGGTCGAACACTGTTTCGAAAAATTGAACGTGATCACGGTAGTTTTCGATGAGGAATTTTGCAACAGTGTCTATTTCTAGAAGATGGTTAGAACATAGACTAGGAGGGACTGATTGTTGGCTTACATTACTCTCACGTACTGTTTAGCCATAATTTGTGTTTAGCCATAATTTGCGTGTCGTCTTTTTAGTTTGAGCACGTATTGCTGTCAAATTCTGTCATCTGGTTAAACAGCAGTATTGTGTAACTGCATCACTGTCCTTTTAAAAAGAGTATTTTTTTAAAGTGAGTATCTTCAAAAAAGGCTTTCTAGCGTCACCCAGATATTTTACGCATCCAACATCTTACATCCATGGCATGGGTACTGAATTACTGGTGTTATTAGTCTTCTCAAGCTATGTAATTGTTTAAAGATATTTTTTTATGTGTTGGTAATCGTGAATCATTTGTCGTTTTCCTTGCCTTTCCCATTGCCTCTTCCGCTCTTACTTGAAATGATAAGGTGATTACTCTCTTAAAAATTATGATCACATGTTTGGCATTCTAAGCCTCCGTTAGCAGCCGAACATTTTTTTTAATGGCTATACAAGAACGTTATCCCGACAGTTCTCAATTTCTGACATCATTCTGTATTGAACACGTTTAGTATAAAAATAAAATTTCAAACCTTCCAGTTAAAAAGAAACTCCGCCGCCATCGTTTCTTGTAAAACTGGATGTGACGCGTGCCTTTTAGGCGCTATCCATCATGCTTGTCCTTAGTTTGTACATGCTCCCATTTTTTTCTTTTTCTTTTTTTATGTTTTTATCCTTCCTTGTATTTTTTTCTTCTGCAGGTGTGTTTATTGTTCTCACTTTAAATATAATGATGGGATAGCCGTCTCTAACGTAGACTGCCTTTCCATGCTTTCACGTTTAAATACTAAATAATAATAAAAAAATACCATTTTAGGCAACCACCACTACCGTTCAGGTGAGGTTACACAAGCAACACCACAATTGTGAATGTAATACCCTCGCTTACCTTCTGTAACGCCTAGCTGACAGCCGTGGGTTGTTGCGACACCAAATTACGCAAATCCCGCTTACGAGTGTCACGAAGCATTTCCGTCTTTCTGCTTGTGTGATGTCTACGAAAAAATACTCAAACCCGTTCCATGCCGTGAAGCCGTCGGAACAACGAACCTGCTCTTTTATCGTTAATCGTGGCGTAAATGGCGAGGGTGTCAAGCGGGATCTGCGCGTCTCAGGGGACCAGACCTGCAACTTCGAGCTAGACCTTTTCTACCCATTGTCGGGCATTTTCCTTCGCATAATAAACATGTAGCTGTGGGCTGAGGGCAAGAGTTGGTCGAGCACGACGACGGACAGTGAGTCGAGGACAGGGACCGGGTCCACTTTTCCCTTTCTGGATGAGAAGCACCACGAGATGCGAGGCACGCTGTGATTCCAAGAGGAGGCAAGCGCGCAAGCGAATGGCAGAAGGGACGATGAAATCGAGAAGCTCGTTTGAATAACTGAGCCGCAGTTAGGGGAGAACCTGGTTCATTAGAGAAATATGGGAGAGTCCTTTTCCCCATAGTGGGCGTAGGTGACGACGACGACCATGAGGATGAGTATCGCATTCGTTTTGAGCAAGCTGGGCATCTATTAGC
The DNA here is from genome assembly GCA_013339685.2 of Hyalomma asiaticum. Lineage (NCBI taxonomy): Eukaryota > Metazoa > Arthropoda > Arachnida > Ixodida > Ixodidae > Hyalomma > Hyalomma asiaticum. The sequence goes on along the minus strand of CM023485.1, from coordinate 42,740,353 downwards.
GCAAGATGAAGATACTACGCAGTGAGTTAACTTTTCAGAATTTCGCATGCGCGAGTTAGTGAAATCATCCATCTATCACGTCGGGTGATTGCCTAGTCTAATGGTGAACATGGTGATTTAATTAGATGGTCGAACATGGCCGAACATGGTGATTTCATTAGATGCCTGCGTTCGCACATTCAATTTGATTTACCTAATTTAATATTGGTCCTTTCGTTTCCTTCGGCACAAAAGAAAAAAAAAAGAAGTCATTGCTCTGGAGTATTGCGTAGAGACGGCTTGCAAAACGCCCCAACTTAATTTGGTTTTGGTCAACCGCCGCTACTATACCGGAAGACTGCTCGAAGGCGTCGTGGTTAACAGAATAAGGGCTTTATAAATGGAATATCGGGACATGGCGGAGAGGCAGGGGTGTATGCAGAACATTCAAACTGCACGTCTAAAGCCTCAGTCGCTTGTCACAGCATTGAATTCGTCTGCGAAACCACCAGCGCTCAAATATGCGTATTAAAGTCGAAGCCTGGACCTTTGCCTGCCGAATCCCCCCCCCCCCCCGCCTATTTTTTTATGTATATGAAATGCGCCATAGAAGGAGATTCCGTGTTAAGTTTGGGTTACGTATCGTGCTTCTAAATCAGTCTATGCACACGCGTGTCCCTGGATGTGTCGCGGCATTGAAATGGGACCGACGTGTCTCGGTAGTGGAACTGCGTCTTCGAGATGACCAGTGGCGGAAAACACACACACACACACACACACACACACACACACACACACACACACACACACACGTGATTACGCAAAGCTGGGCTGGTTGGTTCATATCGAACACATAAAGCGCAAAAGGACGTGTGTGTCCACTCGTCTCGTCCTTCGTTTTGTTATGTGGGGTTTAGCGTCCCAAAACCAGCTCTGATTATGAGAGACGCCGTAGTGGAGGGCTCCGGAAATTTTGACCACATGGGGTTCTTTAACGTGTAGACATCGCACAGCACACGGGCCTCAACATTTCGCCTCCATCGAAATGCAGCCGCCGCAGCCGGGATTCGATCCCGCGACCCTCGGGTCAGCAACCGAATACCATAGCCACTAGACCACCGTGGCGGGGTGTCTCGTCCTTCGTCGTTTTGCGCTTTACGTGTTTGTCGTGATTATGCTTTGACTTATACATACATGAGAAGCAATGCGTTGTAGATTATGGGGCACCATTGCCTTCGACTTCGCAACTTACGGCATGAATGGTGACGTTAACTTTTTTTTTTCGGAACACCGAAGCTGGCAGCAGATACTGCAACACTAAAACAAAGGCAGAAAGCGGCATAACCTACAATGAGCCAGTAACACCGCCAGCACGAAAAATAAAAAGAAAGGTATAGGAGACATGGATTGATGGAAGGGCTCGATAAAACACCACCTTACCTTCATCCATCCTTGCTAAAACTAAGAGAGCGGCACAAAAAAAAAAAAAAAAAGAAAGACAAGTAGGCAAACGCAGTCCAAATCTTATAGAGGAAACGTGTGTCTTTTGCTCCCTCGACTTTCGGTGTTCTCAGAAAAGGTCGTGCTGGGCGCGTGCCTGTACCACGTCTTTTTATGTGTGCCTCTGTTTATTTTATGCTCGCGAGTAGCACTGCTTTGGCTGCGGGATAATAAAGACGAATGCATGCGGAAATCCCACGGGCAGTGGTTGCGGCCTTAGTGTCTCGAAGCTCGTGAAATCGAGTGGGGAACCTCGCGCACCGGGAGCTCGTACGGAGACTAAAAAGATTAAAAAAAAAGCGCAGATGATAATAGGACTAGGTGGCTTTATCTCGACCTCACGCTAGAATAGAGCATTGCCAGCGCTCGCGTGTTGTTCATACGTGGCGGCGTACGCGCACTCACTGATGATTCCTGTCCTTGATTTTCAAGAGAACGTCTAAAAGGGGAAGCTTCTTCGCTGGGACTTTGAACGGGAAAAAAAAATTACACCATCTCCCGCTAAAGGGGGCAATGAGGCGATGCGAAGCAGCAAGGGGGGTGCACACCGCGTTTGCATCGGTTTGACTTGCGCTATCCAAGAGTTCTTGTAGATGTCCACGTTGAAGTCTCCCACCATGATGAATGGGTCGTTCTTGTACACGTTGTCGTGTTCCACCATTGCTCTTTGTAGGTACAATTCTACGTTCCCTTTGCAGAGGTTGGGTTCCAAGTGCACTGCCATGATCACGGAGCTCCGGGCTAGGGAAGCCCAGCGCAAATGGCAACGTCGGCGGGAAACTGCTACGGATGAAACGCGGGCTCGACATGCCGAAACGCAACGGCAGCATAGGCAAGGAAACGCCGCCGTACGCGACGCCGACGTCAGGTGGAGAGGAGGTGTGTGGAGAGGGTTTGCGCATGCGCAGTAAGGGTGGTCACGCCGCACACCACCACCACCACCGGATTGAACTCCGCCATAAGCTGCTTCGCATCTGATAAATAACGGCAATGACACTAGACGTGTTATCAAGGAAAGCAGCAGACCAGTTACGAGGAGCACTTGCAAAAGAAAAGCTTTCTGAATTACGTGAGGTCGTGTCCCTCATCCAGAAAGGTATTCCTATGCCGCTGTCACACTGGACGTTTTAATGCCATTCGAATGCAATGACATGCGCATCGAGTGACATTCTGCTGCAGCATGGCGATATTTAACGTCAGTTGAATCGAATGACTTCTCAAATCGAATGAGTGCGAGCAACTAACTCATTCGCATTCGCACTCGAAGCGAATGTGCACTCTCTGCTCCAGAGACGAGGTAAATGTTTTCCACTGAGCATTCTTAATTTTTGAAGCGTTCATGTGAATATGCTACTCTTGTGCGTTTTACGGTATCCATAATTTTCGACAGGTTGTCACAAAATGTGTTTACTCTCGACTTCAACGGCGTCGCTATTTGGCCACGATGCAAGAGCGAACGCTGTTTGCTTGAATGCCCTGCTCATGCTGCGTTTTTGTTTACTGTCTATTTGATGATCATGTCTTTGCTTGTTGTTGACGCGCTTTGCTTACGATTCATGCTGCTGCGAGTGGGCATCTCCACTAAGCGCTGTCGTGTCATCCATGAATTGAGTTTTCTGTGCCTCTTTATTTAGTGAGGCAAAAGAGTAACTTATATTAAACAAAATAAGACGACTTTTCACTCGCTCTGCACTTTTGTACTGCAACTTTCCTGGCTGACTTTTTGGAACTACTTTCACTGATACCGTGAACAAATAACATTACTTTTTCGTGTGTAGTACAACCACGGATCGAATGACATCTGTTGCATCTAAATTCATTCGAACTTAATGACATTACAAAGCCTATTGTGACAGGGGTATTATGCCGTTTAAATACTTTTCAAGGTCATGTATGACTAAGGTCATGTATGACTGACTAATGAAATCGGGCTGCATATTAGCGAAGGTGTCGACAAATCCTTCATTTATTTTTACATCAATAAAGAAAAAAGCAAAAGCGTCCGGCGAATGGCAAGAAAGTGTTCGATCGAAAAGTGCGTGAGATGGAAAATGCCGGTAATGTAGCGTTGAGAAATTCACCACTACCCTTTCGTTACACTTGCACAGTAGTACTGCGGTTTCTTGAGAATGCCAACTGACTGTTCCGCAGGTAACTGTAATGTCGTATTAGCAGACGAGTGGCATTCGTCGTAGTAGTATATGGCCGTGATTTCATCCTTTACTTTTGGAAAGAAATGAAGAAAAAGAAATGACAGAGCTGATTCTGTTTCCAGGTTGAACTATATTTCTGTTGCATCCATTGTCGCCCTTGTCCAGCGATGAGAGCGTTGTTACACCGGCATTATCCGTTTCTTCCCTCACTGATTGGCCTGCCTCGTCCCGTATCATCACAGTGCGAATTAAATGCTACGTAGGCCGGTTTCACCCATTCAGATAACACGAAAGCGACTTGTAATATGGCAGAACGTGTCGTTGAGGGTTCGTCACCGCGATAAGATCGCCGCAGATGGTATATATTCAGAAATGAATAGAATCAAGCAGAAGAAATTGCTACTACGTAGTCACGATGATTGATTTCTGGGGTTTTACGTCCCACAACCACGATGATTATGATAGGCACCGCAGTGGAGTGGTCCTGAAATTTCGACCCCCTGAGGATTCTCAACGTGCACCGACACTGCACAGTACACGGGCTTCAACATTTCGCCTCCATCGAAATGCAGCGGCCGTGGCCGGGATTTACTACAATGTAGCCAGAAAAGGTCCAAATTAGGCAGCGGAATTGCTATAGTCTTGCGAGAAACCTTGGAGTGAATGGTCGCCGCAGCCGTTTCTACATCCACCCCGAGTCGTTCTCACTGCTTCCACGCTCTTTACGTGTCCCGAGACCTTTCTTCCTTATCACGCAAGCGAGCGTCGTCTCGTTTGCCCAGTCTTCACGACTCAAGTATTCCGCTGCGCGCGTTCGTGCTTTATTATTTTTTTGTCCACCAAGTGAGCAGCCAACGGGCCGTCGTATTTAGAAAGGCCCTGCACCGGGCGTGACCGGATTTTATTAAAACTTTCGCGGGCCGTTTCACAATATCTGCGCCTAGAAGAGCGAAAGTCAACACCCACCGTTCCTTCTCGAGAGCTGAATTTCTCCGGCACAGGAGAAGAAGAAGTAGGCAATAAACAATTAAAACGAACTACAGCTCAACAAAGGGACGAGGGGCAATAAACGAAAATTATACCGTGAATAATAAGAGTGTTGACCCGCCACCTCGCCTCATCTCGCAATCTGGAAGGCGGGCGCCAAAAAGAAGTCCTTGCTCGCACTTGCTGTTCTTTCATTCAGTTCATTTCCTTTTGTTCCCACTTTGTGAAGGTCGATGACGTTTTTTTTTTCTCTCGTCTTCCATTAACGCCTCACAAGAGGAACAAACGAGGGATATACGCGCCAGCTCGGGACCTTTGAATGAGAGCAGCGTTCCTTGCCTATTCATCGAGGGCAAGAATGAGAACAACGTTGAGGACGAGGCGACAGGAAATGGAGTGAGGCGTTGGACGAGACAGGAGATTCAGGGTGAGAAGCCTTTCCTCGTTATTCTTCAAAGCCAGTGGCGGTTCGAAGCCAGAGTCAGAGACGGTGGTGGACAAACAGGAGCCGTTCGCTGCAAAGCGGACGTGATCCAGCTTGATAAGGAGGAAATCGAAGAGCGTAGGCACCTCGCGCGCCTGGAGTACACATATGTACACACGTGCGTTCGGGCCAGTTTGTACAACGGGCGCTGCTTTGTTTCATTTCGGGAGTTTCCCGAGCCAGAGCCGGCTAAGAATATGGTCGCTTTACGAGTGGGTAGAAAAAACAAGTTTATTACGCTGAAGCGAGAACTGCGGGAGGCGCCTAGGAAGTTAAGGCGATGGCTACAATAGCAGGAACGTTAAAAAGAAAATTACGATCAACTTAGCGAACAGAGAAAGTTCGATCCAGAAAAGCAAGCGAAAGAGCCGCTCCAGTGGGTGTACAATACAGTAAGGATGAGCTAAATCAGTGCACTATGACGAAAGCTAGCCTTTATAATAAAAGAGGAAGCAGAGGCTGATATAGGCTGGCAGGATGGTTTCTCACGAAAACGCCTATTTGATTAGCGGGAACGTCCTAGCACTTTTCCTTTCTCTTTCAGATAGGGCGTAATACCGGCGACGATCTACTACGGAACGTTTCTCAGTTTTGAGAATACTCGAGAAACTCTAGAACAACGCCCATATTCCCAAGTTCATTGTCGGTGCACTTATTACGAGAGACAAAGGCGGGTGGAATAATGAGAAAAACAATAAAGGGAGTATGGAGGAAACAAACTGCTACATAAAGGGGCTTCACCTCCTCTCCCTATACCCCTCTCCCCTCATCGATCGCTTCCAGGACTGTATTCGCGCTTACGCAAAATAGGGGACGCCCGAACGGTCGTCATTAAAAAAAGGCTGACCATGAAGAAGAAAGGCAGGCCGAGAGCAGTTTTGTGGGGCCCCGGGAGCCGAGATGAAAGCGCGAAAAAAAAAAATGAGAGAAATATGGAGGGCGTGTGCGAGGAGAGGGACACGCAGAAGAGGGAGGGGGAGGTGGACGGGGCCAACCTCAAAGGCCAGTTTAGTGTCGAAATGAAAAGGCAGAGCCGGCGGGAAGGAGCAGAAGGAGGAAGGCAAGGAACAAGCTCACATCGACAAGGCAGATCCGGTAATTTGCATGGGAAATCACTCTCGAGCAAGCCGGGCGCAAGAGCGAGAAAACAGTATTTAAATGAGCTGCTTTGCCGATGGAGAAAAGGAGAGGGGGGGGGGGGGGGGGGAGGGTGTTACTAGCGTGTCTAGTGCAGCGCTTCTGCACCCTCCCTTTGGGTTCCTATACCCGAGTCATCGGGCCCTGCGGGCCAGTTTTTGTTTAAACCGCCGCCACCGCCGCTGCGCGCGTGAAATAAAGGCGGACACGGCTCGGAGAGCCGCTGCAGTTGGGCCCAAAGGACCGCTGAGCTGCTTGTGAACCAGGAGATTAGCGCCCTCGGTGCGTGGGAGCCACGCGGGGACGTAGTTCCAACGCACGAAAGCCACGGGTTACGGGCTGCGTCGTGATGCGAGCAGCAGCGTATGCGATGGCCGTAATTCGACGGAAGCAACAGCTGCTACTCGGGCTGTGGATTTTTAACTACCCTGCCCGAAGGAACACGTCGGCCATTTGGAAGCCGAGGCGATGGAGCGTGAGTGTGGGGCTGTGGCCTGTACGTGACACCGAGCGGCGGGAACACTTTGTTGAGGCGCAGATGAAGGTAGAGGGTTGAAATATATGACTCTGAAATAACGCTGGTATAATATTCTACACAAATTTGACCATGAGTGGCTAAGTTAAAGAAAAAAGAAATGGTGAATTAACTCTGCAGAGAGACGTACGACGCCCGACTGATTCAAGTTTGCATGGTGGAATTGCATATAGATGTATTGTCGAACTACTGCGGCATTATTGTTTCCTTCCAGAATTTTTATATATTATAGGAAACGCATTCATTATGGGTATATGATCGTAACGAAAAAGAGAAAGAAAGGAAACAATTACCGCTTGTCAAAGAGTGATTAACACGCAACGCAGAAATAATAAGAATTGATGGAATTCGACGTGCCAACGTGCACTGACGCCGTACAATACGCGAACCTCAAGCATTTCGCTTTCATCGAACGCGTCTCTTTCGTGCGAACAACCGAGAACATCAATCACTGTGCCACCGCGGCGGCCACATAATGCGCGCAGAAATCTGAAGATGGCGCAGAGGTTCGTTTACAAACAACATTGCTACCCAAATCAGAAAAAAAATTAAACGCCAAGGAAAACATTCGCCCTTGCTGTAGCATTGTAGACAAGGATTGTGCAAGCTGACCTGTGCTGCTATTTGTGAGCTAGCCCCTACATATTATAGCTAGCCTCTCAAGTTAGCGTTTTGAGCAGTTGCTGTTGTGACGCCATGAATCGCATTATTCACTGAATTGCACTAATGCTTTACATACCCATACTGTAGCATGATTATGAAACGGCGCAACACACACACACACACACACACACACACACACACACACACACACACACACACACACACACACACACACACACACACACACACACACACACACACACACACACACACACACACACCACGCACGCACGCACCTAAATATAGACGAGACACTGAAGATTAAGAAACATGACCACAAGCGCCGGGACTATATTGCCACATCGTAGCGTTTACACTCTCACTCTGAGGGGAGGGACGACACAGGACCCCAAAATGCACCACAGTTCGCGCTTTTTTCATAGCCATTGGAAATAGCCATTGATCTCGTTCTGCACAGCGTTGCCGATACAAGTCATAAATGTTGTACGACATATTACTCAGCTGTTGTCAGAGCGCGAAGTGACGCGAGGGTATAACAGTCTTATAACAATAGAGCTCGAGTAGTTCTTGCGAGCAACGAGCCTCGTTGGCTGTCTCTGACACTGCCGTGTTCGTGTGTGTGTGCGATTAGATCTCTCTCTCTCTCTCATTGTCTTTTTTCTTCCGTATCTTTCCGTCCCCCTTACCCTTGCGCAGTGCAGGGTAGCAAACTGGATATTTTCCCTTCCGGTTAACTTCCTGCTTCTTGCGCAGCACTAGCGACTCCCTTGCCGAACCGACTGCACAAGCTCTAATAATTAAATCAGGAAAGAAAGAAACCTGCCAGGAATGAATGGGTACAGTTCAGTTTCATTAATATTAGGATGCAATATCGGAGCATAAGTTTTTTGGGAAACAAACAAACAAACAAACAATCAAACAAAGAAACAGACAGACAGACAAACAAACAAACAGACAAAGAAACAAACAAACAAACAAGCAAACATATTAACGAACAAACGAGCGATCGAATCAACGAATGAATGAACCAACACATAAAGCGCGATTATAGCATATCTCGGCGCTTGTGCTTGGTTTGTGTTAGCCACCTGCTGCTCGTGGTCGTAGTCCCTGCATTAGCACTACCACTGCACTCAGTTAGGCCCTCACTCTCGCCAATATCGTCGATTTTTTTTCTCTTGACTGCACTTAGCGGGCGTCACCAATCGTTCCAGCGAACTCCCCTGACTCCCTCTCACGCGCTCCACTTCCACTGTCTTGCATCGAGCAGCCCGTGCTCTTGCAGTTTCGGCAGAGTCTCTCCCGGTGCACTCACTTCCCGAGGGACAACACAGTCGGCTGCACCTTCCCGCTCGTCCAATGTCAACAACGCCAGAGGCATACGACGAACACAAAAGTGCAGTGGACCACTGCTTTCACGACCAATGAACCCATTTCTTCGCCGGTCGGCGAAAGCGCGTTGGGCAGTGACATGGCGCTTCGGCAGCACGACAATGGGATAGCAAGGTTGCGCCTACGTGCTCTTTGGCTCGAAAAGGAAGCGTACCCCCGTTGCCCGGCGTGCCTCGATGGGAACAAGCGCAAGACGCCGAAACGACGTTGCTCGATGCTGTTAGATGCATGGCGTTTCAGTATTTGCATGTCTAGATATACAAACAAACAAACAAACAAACAAACAAACAAACAAACAAACAAACAAACAAACAAACAAACAAACAAACAAACAAACAAAAGAAGTACGTAGTTTAGGAATTTACTTGCTCAGATACAGAAAAAAGAAAGGGAATCATGCATGCGGCGTACCAATTGACCCCTTTGAACGAAGCAGCCTCCTTCCGGGCGCTGAAAGGTCGGTTGTCCATGCGGGCAGCAAAGGGAAGGACATGGTGCCAATGGGAAATAGGGAATGGTTAGGGAAAGATTGGATGAGGAGAAGGGAAAGGGGAAGGCCGAGCACGACCAGAAGACGGCGACCTGGCTTGAGGCGGTTCCCCGGAATGGCGTCGTGTGTTTGCGCTTCTTTTCAACATCAGTGGTTTCGGCTGGCGCCCTACACTGCTGTCGCCGAGAGGTGGTTGGTGGGGACGGGGGAGTTGGAGCAGGCGCAGCGAAGCCGCGTAAGTGAAGTTTGTGCACCGGCTTAGAGGCCAGGAACAACAGACTCTAAAGTGGTACGGTGAAGCCCCTCGGAACGTCGCGCGGTGGCAGCCAAGGGAGCTATATCCTTGCGCCGTACTCTCCCGCAGGCGTGTATGCACGCGCGTCTAACAGGGGACCACCTTTTTCCTCGCACCTTTTGTATCTCTTCTTCACGTTCCCGTAACATCGACCTTAATGCCAGCTTATCTTGTACACTATTGGCTCTCTTTTGCCTTTGTTGCTGCGCCATCTTCTTTGCCCGTAATCACATGACAGCGAAATACAGGAAGGGGGCGCCCCGCGATGCGCCGGCTTCTCAGTATCGAGTTTTCGAAAAGCATATAAAAATGCGCATACAGGAAGCGCTCGTCTGAGATACTTTTCTTTTTGTTTTATTACAGCATGTAGGAAACATACCTTTTCTCTCTTAAAATTCCACATGACTTGGCGTCGAACCGACCATTCCTTTCTTTTTGGGCTAGTGTCCCCCTTTTCCTGCCAATTTTCCCGTGAGAAACAGGAAAATAGAGTCGTTCCTGGTCCCCAAGCGGAAGCTATTTTTCGCTATTTTTGTATTTTTCTTACGTGAGCGAAAGAAGGAACGAGAAAAGCGCGCAGCTCTGAAGAATCGTTTCGGACGACGTTTTGGACATTCCAGACTGCGGTGACAAACCGATTTCAAGCTTTTCTCCGAGAACACACAGGCGAAGCTGCTGAAGGAGAAATCTGTGCACCATGCAGGAAACAAATACAAAGAGTGACAATGTAAATATGTCAGAGGCAACTGCGACGTTTAAGACAAGCACGGACCAAGTAATTCAATAGGATCTGACTCGTGATACAAAAAGAAGGAGCAGAACACGCGCTTGTGCCAAAGTATTTGGCTGTAAGGAAGCGTCACTGAAGGGAGGGGAACGTTCGAAAGCGCGAACTGCCTGTGTCGGCGAAATCGCTTGGTTGAAACGCAGGGCCCCGGAATTTTGGCATTTCGGTTCCACCTTTCATGTTCGCACTACGCTCAAGGACGCTTTTTCTCAGAGGTCGGAGTGACCAAAACAGCTTCAGCAAAGACCACACACATACTAGCCGCTTTTATTTTTTGTTCAAGCTTTTTATTCATTCGTGATCGCAAGAATTTCCAAGGCTGCACTTGTGGCGTATGGCATGCACATAGAAACCAGAATTAGGAACGAACTAAAAAAAAGAAGGAAGAACAAAACCCTTGTATAAAAATTTCAGATTATCGTTGACTTCAGATTATCCTTGACTGACATAAAACGAACACAGTGTTGCAGTTGTAACAGCGCATGGTCTATGAGACCTATTATTTGAGCTACTTTAGCCAAATTTAGTCAACTGTATCTACGTGGAAAATTAATGAATCAATATAAGCCACTATTATGCAGATCTGATAGTAGGCGAGTAAATACAGTAGGCAAGGGTGCCACGATCCTCAACTCAGTGTGCACAAATTGCAAAAGGTAGGCAGGGCGGGGGGGGGGGGGGGGGGGGGAGAGAGGACGGCAGCGGAGTATATAGACATGCATTTAAGTAACATGGCTAGATAAAAGCAGACGAAGTAAACAATGTGACTGAAAATAGATGTGTGGAGGCGCAGAACTTCAGTGACGTGTACTTTTGTTAACGTATCTGATAGCATGGGGAAGGCAAGTGCACGATCCACTTGTAATCGTTTAGTTTCACAGTAAATAGAATTGGATTCGCCGTCACAGAAGCCGCGCTATGGGACTCTTTGAACAGTGCCAATGTTGGGAATAATCACGGGCATTAAAGGCACCGACATAGAAAACGGGTCACTGGCCATTGATGAGAAACGTGAGTGCGAAAAGAAAAAGAAGAGAAAAACTTGCCGATAAAGGAGATTGAATATTGTATCTGTCAGTTGTGACCTGATATTCGAATGTACGGGTAATATTGGTTTAACAAATTAGATATATATACATGGACTGGATGTTTCTTAACAGATTCGTGAACAGATTCGAAAATTACGTGTTGTGTGCAGCACAAAACTGTCACCCACTGACCTGATCAACAATAGTTAAACCAGCATTGTTGCATTGTAATTTCTGCCCATTGTGTTCTGGTCACATTACCACAATGACGTGTCCGCGGTCAGTCTAATTCATCGCTATTGTACACTACCAACACACGGTCGAAATATTTTAGGTAGCTATCGGTACAATATGCAAACACTGAAACGTTGAGCTTGATAGTTGTAGCGCCAAGACTAAGCGACAAGGATGAGGGCAGTCGAGACAAACGCTACAGCCTTGCCTCTATCAGCCGTTGTAGTCAATGTATTTTATCTTTCGCTTTGCAACGCTTAAACATACGGAAATACCAGCTTGTCTATGAAACACGTGAGGTCGTCTATCACACTTTTTACACAATGTTCAGCTATACTGCCCACTGTTCTGTTGTCAATGTCCATTGTCTATTATAAACAGGCTTGTTATCTCGGAATATTTGTAGTCAAATTGTACGTACTATATTGCAGCAATTACCATTATATACGGAGTTAAGTTGATCTTTATCTGGCCTCACAAATTGCAGGCTGCCTACTTCCATTTATTTGTGACAACTTAGGGATCAGTAATGAATGCATAAGTGAAACTCGACGTTGTTTAGTGCACTTGGTATGCACACTAGAGCCACTTCGTGCAGTTTCCTTGCAAGGGTTATTCGACACGAATCATCTGCCACCAGCTAACCACGCGATACTATGCCTGCGGCATCAGTGCACAAACGGATAGGAACGCGCTGACTATTGCTGTTTGGGGCCACGCAGTACAATGCATATTCTATCACAAAAAAGTGATATGCAGTAAAAAAAAAAAGAAAAAAAAAACGTTGTTTGTGTCGGTAGACGACCTAGGAATGGTCGAACGTTATTTATTTAGGCTAACGTCACGATCGCTACAATGCGAAACACCGAAACACGACGTACACAAACGACAGATACCTACTCCGCGCTCCCCACACGCAGTCGGTACCAGATGTGCGTCATTCGTCACACGTTAACCACGCCGGCTGGCTCCTTCTCGCAGTGCTACTGTGCTTTATATCAGAATATACGGACGCCTTGCAGCGACGCCGAAGCCGTTCCTCGCAGCAGATGAAAACCACGACAGCCCACCCGGTCGCCGTCGGGCCTAACTCTGCTGTGATCACAGCAGCGAAAGAGCAAAGGCGCACTCGGCCTTGCTGTGCCAAGAATGGAACGATGTTCTTGACAGCACTGCCAGCATCTGCCGTCTGTTTCCCAGCGAAGAAGAACACCGCCAGGAGGCGCTAGAGAGTACTTTTCTCCCCGAAGCCAGCCTGTCATTGTGCAGCTTGATTGCTTCTCGTTCCACGCGGAACACCGTTTTCTCCACTGAAATAGGCGCGTGTTCATTATTGCCAACTACGCCTTTCTTACTTCTTTCTTTCTTTTTGCCTCGCCTCCGTTTATTTTTGTACGCGGCCACCATTGACGCCTGGAGAGTGTCTGTCACGGCGATGCGCCGTGTTTCGTCGTGTACTCCGAGAGCTCTCAGTTATCGTTAGATCTGATATAAGATTAGCTTTCTTTTTCCTCTCTCGCCTCGGAGAACGCCTGACACAGAAGCGTCTGGCTTGTGTAACGCAGCCGATTTTCGTTCGGCTGGTCCTATTAGTTTGCTTTCTAGCTCCTCCGTAGAAATTCTCTGTTTCCCTTTCCCTCTCGTTTCACTACACACAGAAAGGGTAAAAAACTAAAATATGTGTATTTAAACTTTATGCCTTTCTTTCGTTCCCTCTCTCTATGTACACATAGAAGGGATGCTACATTGACTTTTATAAGGCCTGCTTGTCATGCTTTTCAAAATACGGCAGTCAACGAAGAAAGCCATGAACTGTAAGAGACACCCTTGAAGCAAGAAATGCATCATGGTGGCCTGTCGATCAAAACGCCAGCATGAAGAATCCATACCTAACGCGGTAAAGTTACTTCGTTTTTAAATGCCGTGGACCTTCGCTTTCAGGTTGATTTGGTCTCTTGGAATATTATTGATTTCGAACGCCGCAGAAGTTTGAAACGCCTACATTGCTTAGGGCTTACAAATTATACAGAGGCATGAATCCCAAGAAAGATAGCACCGCCTGTTTTAAGATATGATTTCTTAAAAAGCGGATGTCCCCGCAGAAAACCCTGCGGAACAACTTTTAAATACATTTGTTGTCATAAAGCAGTTAAGACTTTTGAACTAACTAACTAACTAACTAACTAACTAACTAACTAACTAACTAACTAACTAACTAACTAACTAACTAACTAACTAACTAACTAACTAACTAACTAACTAACTAACTAACTATAATTAATAATCACTTGACTTATAATAAATAAATAAATAAATAAATAAATAAATAAATAAAAAATGTCAGTCCATTGGCAACCGACCCCGCAGTAGCTCTGCCCGTTTTTTTATCTTCTGTAAAGCGTGCATCACTGCAGTATTATAACAACTGTGGCGGAAGTAGCTTTACAGGTTTGCAAAATATTTACACGAGAAAAGATTATTGCAAGGGGCAGTTGGTACCAAAGACACCAAATCGCGTAAGGTTAGCGCACAAAAATAAATAAATAAATAAATAAATAAATAAATATTTATCCCTTTCTACATTTTGATCTTGGGAGTAAGCTGGGGAAGTGCAGCGCGAGGTCAAATTATTTGATAACTCCAAGCAAAAGACGCCCCGCCATGGTGGTATAGTGGTTATGGCACTCGGCTGCTGAACCGAAGGTCGCGGGATCGAATCCCGGCAGCGGCGGCTGCATTTCGATGGAGGCTAAATGTTGAGGCCAGGGTACTGTGCGATGTCAGTGCACGTTAAAGAACCCCAGGTGGTCTAAATTTCCGGAGCCCTCCACTACGGCGTTTCTCATAATCGTAGCCTGTTTTGGGACGTGAAACCCCACAAATTAATCAATCCAAGCAAAAGACAAATAATTATACCATTATATGGCAATCCCAGCCAAAGATAAGTAAACGCGCCATCTCACTTCAGGCTAAGTCGCTACAATAAAGGACATTTTATACACGACGTTATAAAAAGCGTGACCCGTCACCCAATTGTAAGGCAACTTGCAAACCATATGCCAGCACATCCTTTGAGGTGAGGCGTTGCTCAAAAATCTGTCTTGGGAGGTCTGACCAGATCTTGCCACGCTTCGACAATTTTCCCTAGTTTACACACTACCACACTCGGCCTCACTAACGTGACAAACTTAACATTCGCAGTCGTTCATCTAATTAGAACATGCGCTATTTTGGCGCTTATTCGCGTTTTATCTGCGGAGTGTAACTAGCAAGAATATGAGATAAAAAAATTTTACGCGCTTGCTGTACTGTTGCCGCATTTACGTGTATCATCCTCCTGACAATCCACGCATGAATCTTGATTTCCTTCTTACAAGTGTTTTATATTGCGTCTTCACTGTGTTACCTTTTCAGAGCGTTTGAACCAAATTTGTTACAAATAGGTTTTCTAGCTGCAGTCGAATGTGTCTGTACTGGGTCACCGAATAAATGTACCGCTCGCTCCATTATTCCATGCTAAAATAACCTGACGCCAAAAGCCATTGTCATTCGCAATAGATTCCGAATGGCTGAGGAATTTGGAATGGTGAGCGTTTGTTTAATAGTGTCCTAATGAGTGTTCGCCATTACAGTAAGCATAGTGGGAGTTAATTCGTGAACGTCGTTGCTTATATACTGACAAAGTAAGCTAAAATGTTTGTTTTTGTAAGCCAGTCTTAATCTGGTGGTCATAATTTTGCTCGCATACCGGATGGGAGAACAGAAGCGACACCTTCAGGAGGCTCCAACAGGCGCAGTCGGACATTGATTAATTTAATAATAATTATAAAAAAACAGTGTACCAGAACTTTTGGCAAAGTCAATAAAATTATGCTTGGTGTTGCACTCTGTAATACTTCAAATGCCTGGTGCAAATTTCGTGATGCATTGCGCTGTACAATAAGTAATGCACTGCCAAATTCAGTAGGCTTACGCTCCGCGTGAAATCAAATGTGGCACATACTAGCATAACTTGGGTTGGCGTGTGCGGGTTTGTGCTATACACTTTGTGAAGGTCACTGCTCGATATTCGTATGTGTCGCACGTGGTCGGGTATGTGGATTTGTATAGTGTGACGTAAGCTTTTGTACCAGTTCTGCACCGTTCGAGCCGGTTTCAATATTATTCAAGGACACTTTCCAGCCAGAGAAGGAATGCTCTCGATTTAATAATAAACGTAAACTTACTGAACATTAATAAGACGGACTTAACTACACCTAGCTTATGGTAACGAAAAGAAGCTTAGCGAAGTTACGGAAACTTAACTGATAACAGCTTCTGGCTTTGCTGAAGAGTCACAAAAACTAGTTAGATTAGGCTCTGTCATAAGTCTCAAAGGGAGTGTAACCGCCAGGTGCAGAAAGCGCTAGCTGCCTCAAGGGACCTGGAAACACTATTCAAATTTCGCGAAAGTTTAAAATGACAGGATGTCTGGGCCATATTTTGACTCGCAGCGCCTTTTCTCAGGAGGATAGGCGACAACGGTGGGTAGACTTACACTGTCAAGCTCTTGCTCTTATGTACTTTTGCACAACCGCTTCTCGCGACAAGGCAGCAGACTACATGCCGTTGAAGGGAAAAACAGGAAACGTTGTTAACATTGCTAGGATTTAGTTCAGAGAAACGTGTGTCAGCCGCACCCACAGAAAAGTCACTTTGTCACCTTGTTGTAACATACTTTTAAATATTCCAATTGTGCGTTTACCGGGGAAATATAAAGCCGTCGGGAACGCGGCACGAAAGTACTCTCTGAAGTTGCTTAACGAAATTCATTGATACGGCATGCCCGTTGGAGTAATCAGGCGTGAGGGTGGAGGGGGAGGGGGGGGGGTGGTAGCGTTGTCCTACTCGTACCGCCGAAAGAAGTGCGCGGGTATTCCCCTACGTAGGTTTACATGGTTTGGGTATCATTTTGTCCAAATGAACCCTGCATGGCTTGCGAGAAACGTTAGACGTTGCATAGATGGAGAGTTTGAAGGTAGTTTCTGTCATGTTTATGTTCTGTGTTTAATTTTGCGAATATGATTGTTTAATTTTCAAAATTCGATGACGTATCAGTCTTTAACGGTTAATCTTCTCTAGGTCTAGCAGCTGTGGTTTCAGGGCGTATTTTAAAAGTAGCTCACAACCGAGATGTTCTTGATGAAAACCGATGCTTTCAAAAAGAAAAAAGAAAAATAACCTGCCTGTCGACTGAACGACCAATTTTAGAAGTATACGGATATTTTGGTACTATTGACAAAAGAACAAAACGGACAGACAAAGCCTACGTATAGTCAACGTGGCCCTAATGTACGTAAACAAAAACGCAAGGAAGGAAAAGGTGCCTTTCTTATTAAAAGAATCAGCGGAAAACTTCCGTTTTGGAGAATCATTTCGTCAGACAGGAGAATGTAACATAACATGGATTGTATACAGCAGAAGAGACGTGCGGCGGACGAAAGGTTTCTAGATGTGGCAAATGAGTGCTGCGGAATTCTGCAAGCTGAAGAAACAATTATGAAAGGGAAAATTAGCATAAGCCCGTTTGTAGCATAAACCCACTTGGAAATCCGTATGGATTTCTCAGAGATGAAAGCTACTCTTAAATGACAAAAAATTTGTCCTGGTCTGAGATTTCCTTGCGGGTTTGTGTTGCAAACGGGTGGATGATAATTTTCTTCTTTCATATAGTCTTTCTTGTGGGCCACTTTGCTGAAACAGAGGAGAAGAAGAAGAAGAAGAAGAAGAAGAAGAAGAAGAAGATAGCTGTGTCATCCACTATAAAACGCATCGTGCCTCTCTCGTAGAAATGATAAATGCGGCGATCACAGTGCAATATGTAAACACATGACAAAGGACAGAGAGAACACGTACATTAACAAGCAACATGAAAAGGAAATCAGATTGGCGCGCTCACGAGCAGGAAGCCGAGAATGAAATTCCACCCACCTAAACGAAAGTGGGCTCACTGGGAAACGAAACAAGTTGGAAAGGCGCTGATTAGACAGGCAAAATAAAATAAAGAATACGCAACTAAGAAAACAAAATAGCTAAACGACAAGCAAGTAGGCGTGAGTGCTTACGTATCGATATATTAATTTCGACAAGTTATGTTTGCGTATCGATCTCAAATGTTTTCATTAAAAAAACTTGCCGTTTTTATTGTTGTTGTTATCACTGGCACGTATTGCGTTACTTCGAATTTGCCCTCAGTTTCCGAAAAAGAAAATAAAAGCTGCCGGAGCGACTCTTCTTTTTTTCTTTTTGTTTGCTTTTGAAAGGACATCATGGCTTAAACGCAAGATTTATAAGACTTAACTCTGAAATATCTCGGGTGCTTCCATCCGAACTGTCCATTCAGACTGCCATCGAAGAAGCACATCGTGGGAAGACTGAATGGAGGATTAAGCCCGATAGTTGAGCTCAGCTACGTGGATGTCGCGCAATATACGACTTTCAGACGGATCGTTAAAAACTGTTTGGGTGGTGCCACTGGAAATTTTGTTTGTTAGAGCTCCGTCTTTGGAGCATTCCATCGTAATAAAAAATATTGACCTGGTTTAGTATTATGGAAGAGACGGATTAAAATGAAATGTAGCGTTGCCACGCTACCAGGTTGCGAACCCGCCGTATATTTAGTTTGGTGGCCTAGGCGAGACGTGGTGCTTGTGAACTCAAGGACACGGGTTCGACTCCCTGCCACGGCGACCGCATTACGTTGACGGCGAAGTACAGAACCACATTTGCACCTGCATTAGGTGAGTGTTAAGGAAAAAAAACTCGTATGATGAAAATGATTCCACTGTACTATGGTATACCTCCCAATTAAATTGGGAGTTTGACACGTGGAACTGCAGAAATCGGTTCAACACGCGAGCTTCATTGCCAACGTTGACGCATTCACCCTTTTCCCTGCTGCCATATCCTGCCATTCATGCTGCCTAATATTTTTCTGTCATTTTTGTAGAGGGGACCGTTACTCCCTACTCGCCGTTTAGCGGCCGAGGTATAACAATGTACTAAGATAGAGCATGATGGTTCAATTCCTGGCCATGGAAGGTGCATTCCCATGGATGGAAGAGGCAGAAACTCCTTTACACTGTGGGCTCAGGGCTGTGGCTTCTGAGCCTCTGGCCAGCTGAGGCTCCCAGAGATGGGTACACGAGCCATTGGAACAACGTAGTTTACTCGTTGCAAGCCCAGCGCCGACTGCTGGATCCGCTCCACGCGCTCCGCCCCCAAGCCGGGGGTGCGTGCCACGAGCTAGCTCCGTTCCGATGATGACTGGCGGCGGAGGTAAGTAGCCGAATTCCCCACAACACTTAGGTTCAGATGCACGTTGAACAACCCAAGGGCGTCAAAATCAATGCAGAGTCTGTTTGTTTGTTTCTGACGGGTGTACTGTCTGTGTCTGTTTTTGACGGCGGTATTGGATGTTGCAAGCCCTCCTCATCAAGCAGCTACATCGGCATGTTCGTTGCCCATGATGCCACTGTTGCTTGGAATCCACTGCGACGTGATGCCGTATCCTTTCTCGACGTTGTGGTGCAATAATAGACTGGTCTTTAGAACAGGCCTGTTCATAGAGTCCACGTCGTAAGGAGGAAGTGACCAGATCAGTAGTGTGCCTGTTTGTTGGTTGATTAGGACAAGGAACATGTCGAGATTCGCTCGTTAAAAGCCTCCCTCCCCTGTACTCAAGTCGCATAGGTTATGAATATTAATAGGGGTTGTGAAGTATGTTATTTATGTTCTATGGTAATTATTTTATTATGCTAGAACATTTCGAATTACTATTTCAAGTACCGCAATATATATCACGCATAGCAGTTTTGTTCAGTTTAAGGACACAAGAGGTCGGCTATTCGATCGCGCGCGTATTTTTTTCACGTTCAGCGACTACAGGTCCTCATGGGACTGCTACAAAAGGAATCTGGTGTCAAGAGAATCTCTGTGCCGGAACGATCTTTTGAGTGACTCGAGGAAATTCCGCCACACACAAAAAAATAAATAAAAACGAACAGTACGACAAAACTCGTTGCCCATTCCGGTCACCAGTTAGTCTCGCGTGCAGCAGGCTCGCTCAAAGCCGCGCTTATTGTAGAGCTTCTAACGGCGTGGTTCGGCGCTGCACTTCTATATCAGTGGTGAGTCGGGCTAATCTACTGCTCGAACATCTCACAATCAGCCAGTTCAGAAGTAAAAGAAAAAGACAAGAGGCACGAGCGATAGCTACGAACCGGCGGCGACTGGGTACAACCAATGCGAGCACAAAAATTCTCGTCGTCCAACTCGTTCAAGGCTCGGGCGCGCTCTCATTCGCAAGCCCGCCGGAGCTCATTCGATTAGAAAAAGAAGAGATAGCGTAATAAGAGGGGCGGGGGGGTGGGGGAGGGGAAGCAGGAGGGCCTATACGCTACACTAACCGCTCTCAGTCGAAGGAGTTGGTTGGCGTCGCTGGAGGTTTTTTCGCATTAGCCGAGCCAAATGGGAACAGAGCCGCGGCGGACGGTCTCTCGTTCCGTATCCACCTAAATGAATCCGCCGCTGATGCACAGCCGCGCTACCCACTTTCTCTTCTTGTTCTCCTCTCCCTCGTTCCCTCGTAGTCGTGTTTCCACTCGCGAGCGCCCATTTTGTTGGCTTCTCGTTCTACGGTGGAAGGGGGGTGCTTCTACTCGGCGCGCGCCGCTGTTCCGCAATGAGTGAGTCCAAGGCGAGCAGAAAGGAGCAAATCAAGCAATCCCTCTCCTCCTGCTATCAGCCCCCCCCCCCTTTCTCTCTCTCTCTCTTTTTGCTGTAGTTATAGTAGTCGTCGCGTGCTCGCGCTCCCTAGAAGTCTTGTCGCTCTGCAGCCACACACAAACACGGCGCGCCTGATGCTTCACCGGGCGCGATTGCGGGGATGCGCGGCAGGAGGTAGTCGGCTCTCGCGGACGGAGTCGCAGCGAAAAAAGAAAAAAAGACAGTCCTACTGGGAGAAGCTCAGGACTCTACAACGCGCTCGGGAAAGAATGCGTTGGTCGCGTTTGTTGCGAGCGGAGATGCCTGCCGGAGCTCCCGTGTATGTGTGTTTTTATGTGCGCTAGTTCGCGTTTGGTTGCGTGTTCATATGCTTTAGAGGGGCGAGCGCGCAGCATTGAGACTGAGAAAGAGAGAGAGAGAGAGAGAGAGAGAGAGAGAGAGAGAGAGAGAGAGAGAGAGAGAGAGAGAGAGAGAGAGAGAGAAGGCTGCACTTGCAAGAATATAGACCGGAAGCAACGTCGCTCCAAGTGTACAAAATTTCTCCGCAGCAGTCACAGCTGTATTTTAAACGAAATAACAAGCACAGGTGCTGGACAGGAGCGGGAGCTACCCGCGAGAAGAGGCCTATAGTGAGCTATAACTGGGGTAAGCGCGCGAGTGGTATTATAAGAGATACAAAAAATAGACGAAAACGAAGAAAACGAACCCTTCGAAATCTAGGAAGGAGAAAGAAGCGAATGAAATGCCGAGAGTGTATAGTGAGGGAGAAGGAGGAAATATGCACGGGCATGCGAGAGAGAACGACATCTCATTTAAGCGTCCGCTACGCTCCGCGAAACGTGCATGAGGTAGGGGCAATTTTTCTTTTCCTTTCTTTTTTTTTTCTTTGTCTCATTGAAGTACGACGGTCCGGTTGCCAGCGGAGCGAGCAGAAACAGTGCGCGTCAACCCCCAGCGCGGCACGTTTTCTCCCCCCCACCCCTCCCCCCTAGCAAGAATGCCGTGACTGGGTCCCGAGGGCTTTTTCCCCATTTGGGAATCAACCGCCGCTGTAGGGAGCAATAGAAAAGTAAGAAAAAAGCAAAGCAATGAGTAACGCAGGTTTGTTTCTCTTTCCTTGCTGGAAGGGGGGGTGGGCTGGTACTATTCGTTCTGCGCGTCGCGCTGTCCCTCTGCTTCGTCCCAAGAGTTGAACGCGCGCAGTGAAGCGAACGCGCGCGCGCTAGGAAGAAGTAGTAGAAGCGTTCGCTGTTTGCGCTGCGCAACCGTACGGTCGAAATAAATAAGGAAGACGCCAGAGGTCCCGACCATGACCGCCGCATAAGTGCCCACTGCAGCGGAAATCCCCCATACCCTCACCCACTGTATTTACTCCTCCGTTTGCCCTCGGTCAGTGTGCCTTATTTCTCGGCTTTGCATCGGCTGAAGCAAAGTAAACAGAGTCGATATAAACAGAGGCAAGTCGCTGCAGCAGAGCGTCTTTTCTATCACCATACTTTCGCTTTCGCATTGAACATTCCGAGCCGCTCATGCGAATTTAGTTCCGTATGCATCGTCCCTAAGGCTTTCCTCAGCCGCCCCCGCAAAATATGTAGAAGAGGGCTGTTTCGGGTACAATTTTCTTTTCCGCGTTCCGGACATTGGTCCGAGTTTTTCGCGAAGGGGTCGTGCTGCTTTGCAACTGTATGAGTTTTGCATATAAAAAAAAAAAGTAGTTGCTTGATTTTCGTTATCAACGCGAAGCGTGGTAAGCAACCTGCACTGTTTCCATCTGACTAATTTCGTTATACATGCACCGAAGGGCTTGGTTATTATCAAGCCTCTGAAGAAAGGTAACATGAACAACTGGACATTACTTTAAATGTTCCGCACATGTAGCATGCCCCATTTCGGTTCGTCTTCGTTTCAGAAGACATCAGCTGTGTGGAAACACTCTCTACAGAACTCGACGCCCTTTTAACCTGTTATTTACGCCGACAAATTATGCAGTGTACAAGAACTTAGCACGGGATCACGATTGTTCTGTGGTCAGTTCTCTTATAGAGGAGCTGTTAGAGCCTCGCTGTGACGACCCTTCCGTCGTGCGCAGAAAAGAAAAGAGGGCGCGTGTTTGCATTTGACCGTCCGGCTACCCACATCATTGTCCTCAGCCCACTGTTACATGATAGTGATAGCGATAATGATAGTGTGCATGTAGTGACATCATGATATCGCGATAGCCGTATCATGAGCTTGTGATAGTGATGATACAGCTAGAGTACGAAGATGGCGAAGGAGAGGGTAAAGAATGTGACGACCGACTCCGAGACAGGATACACTTCAACGCACGCCGGGCCGTGTATTGGCAATACGCTATGGTTGAGAAAGAGGGAAACAGAGATAGGTAGAGAGAAAGAGAAAGAGAAAGAAAGAGATACACAGGCAGACAAAAAAAAAGATGTGTTAAAGAGGGAGGGCTAATGTAGTGCAAGAAGAGCTGGGTGTGGTTTCCCTAAAAAATCGCTTCTCCTTTGCTTAAGTTCACAATGCCTTGCTAAGCCCCCACATCACCGCTGCTTGTTGTTGTTTGTGATGGCAGGGCCACGCCTAATTTCGTTACTGCGAAATGGGCTTGCCCTTAAGGCGTAATTCATGGTGTGCATGTGTTATGTAGTATGTGCTGCGGGATCTGTTGCGTATGAATTCAAGCAGTATTTTACGAAATATGTTATCGTGTATCCGAGGGTTATACCTGGCTCGAGGCACTGTAGCGGAGTCGGGCTGGCTGTAGTAGACGAGACCACTGGTCGATTTTCCTGCGTCTGTGCGAATCCCACAACTTATTTGCTCACATATGCGTTACATCACTGGTATTGTATCGGTAAAGATACGCCACACGCAACGAGATGTATGGTATCATATAGTAATAGCAGAGGAGATAATGCAGAGTAGACTACTTCGCCTTCAATCTGCTTTGTATTCCGAAATGGGGCTCTCTTTCTTGAACTACAGGAACCAAAAGTTCGCAGGCTTATTTGCTGGCAAAGTAACGTATCGTACAATTCGAAGCACCAGAGTCACCTCCAAGAAGAAGAAATATTATCGAGAACTTTGAGAATCGGTACAGTTATCAAACCCGAGAACGAATACATGAAAGAATCCCGGTGGAACGCGTTCAGCATTGCAAACTTCAGTTCTTCCAACTTTCCATTTCGGAGGAGCACGCGTGATATGAATGCCAGTGAACGTTTATAACTGGTGCGCCTAACCTAACGTTGCGTATACTTAAACGGAGCGTCGCAGTTTCACGCATCTGCTAGTCGCCGCGGGGAATTGCCTCACGAGCCGGCGTTGAAGATCGTATGCTTGCTTGAGCGACGTTCTCCCCTATAGTGTTCGAGCATTGGTCCTGAACATATGAACTATACGTTCAGGCTGTAGTCAGTAGCGGAAGCAGGCCTTCTGGCTAAAGTAGTGTGTTAAAACGATCACTTGAATGTCAAAGAAAAAGATATTCTTGCATATATGTATCCCCACCCGAACAGCGGATACGTCGAAGAGAGGGGCACTGTATTACTCGAAAATTCTTGCATCGTCTGGAAGTAGGTGTTCGTTCGTTCACTGTTGTCGTACCTAATTTCATGCAAGACAGGCATCAATATGAAAAATTATCAGCCGTGATAGCTTAGCAGACAAGGAAACACAGTGGTAAACTCTAGAACACTTGCATGAATATTTGTTCGCTGCCAAACTGTGTAGGCTCAGGAATCTTGGCAAGCTGCTTTTAAGCAGCTTTTAATTCCTGTCCTTGCCTCCCTTTCACTTTTTCATTGCATTTTTTTTGCATGTGCGACGACTATGACTGTAACCATTGTATTCTACACCATTGTGAAAAAGAATGCCGAATAAACTGAAAGAGAAACTTAAACGTGCATTGGAATTTTAGATAAGGACGAAGTGTTAGGATACTGCTGTATTTAAATTTCGGAGCACATTGAAATACTCCACGGGGTCCGAATTAATCCGCGGTCTCAGCTACGGCATACCGCGTAGTCGCCTCGCGGTCACATGAATTATTCTCATAGGAAGAATGGTTCGGACTGCTGCCACTATTCGCATCCGCGGGCGAAAAGTAGTGCGCAGTATGCGAGAGAAGCATCATTAGATGCACGCTATAAATTTTTGGTAGAATAATTAGTTTTTGTACACTTCTACGTCGCTTTATAGGACGTACTTATTACACAAAGTTAGTTGGATATTAAAGCTTATTTGTCACTAAATGGCGCGGCAACACGCCTTTATGACTAGCAGCCATAATCACATCCGTTGGGTTCGCGATATTAATGCTGTACGTCGCCTACTAGAAGTACAAATATCAGGAATGTTCGATTATGAGGCAGGAACTTGCGTACAAAAGTAGTAATTGTTTATTGCTTCCGCTTCTCCTTTCCCTGAATTCCGGTAGTGAAACGTTAGTACAGGATTACAACGAAATAAGAGCGCGCCTTTCGATGTTCTTTTGTACTACGGTAGCCCATTAAGGATGGAGGTAAGTGCATTCGAAAACCGGGGGTTCGACAACGAGGGACAAAGCTAAAATGCGCGAACGTGCTCGCCTACCTTTCCGACCAAATATGGCCGCTGCAGCCACTAAGCTAAGATGAAAATTCATGGGACAGAACTTGGATAAGGATTACTGTGGCTCTTATCTCTTTTTCTATTTTCTAGCTACCTTAGTTCACTTAGTCTAAACGAACGAACTATATGACGGCATACTGAATGGGACATGTATTATTGTCATGTTACAGAAAACGACACGGCGATGGGGAAGACCATCTCGACACCCCCCGACCCTCTCCCACCCAACCTTCCTCCATAGCGCGCTCGCAAAATGTCTGCTGCTAAAAAAATTCTGGGAGAACCTTGATATGACGCAAAAATTTTAGTGACGTCACTTTGATACTGTGCAAATCGCCGAAAACACGTCATTTTTCTTTTTTGGTAATCACTGGTTGCGTGGCTTAAGGCTGAGCGAAGTAACTTCTTCCTTTTTTTTTTCATATTCCTTGCGCTGGTTGCTGTTGTACTTCATGCTGCTAGACCACGTGATCCTTTTATTCGCTGACATATACAACTCCCTTCACCTTGTTCTGTGTAAACCAATACGGCACACTTCCCAGTTAATCACTCAGGTACCGCTTGCTCAGCAGTCTGTTCGTAGTATACATCTTGCTCCAAGCTGCCAATATTTGGCTTCACTAATATACTGTATTTTTCATTCTCATCTATACTTCAGGTCTTCTAACAACCAACGCTTCTGTGGCGTCAGCAAGTTCACCGGTAAGTAATCTCTTCGCTCAGCTCTTCAATCATGACGGCGGCTGCTTTTCATTGTATTGGTTTTCAGCGTTGATAACAGCAGAAGAAACGGGGAAGCTAATGCGATTTTCATAAGGGCTCTGTTCTAGGCGGTCGTCTACGAGAGTACTATACCCACCGAAAAAACAAATGAGCGCTCACGAGCAAGCTCAGGAAACGTAAACATAGGTTCATTGTGAGGGAACTTACATGCTGTTGGAAAATAAGTAAGCAAATCAGCATTATGGTTTCTTTTTGTATTGGTTATAAGCCGTATAAAGCTTAATAGTCACCCGATGGGAGTATGAAGGAAGAAGAGGAGCGGACTTTACGTGTGCGTGTGGAGGGAGGGGGGGTGGTGCACTGCCGAGAAAAGGTCAATGGAATCAATACGCGAAAGACGTGTTGAAGCCTTGACACATGTGAGATGGCTGCATTACTCTACGTGAAATTAATGGACACTAAAGAAGCGATATACGTACACAAGGTACATATTTTTAAGGGGTCCTCATTTACTGCTGCATTGCTGGCAGTATTGTTTCAAATGACGCCTTATTTCCCCCCTTCTCTCTCTTTTTTTATCTTCCTTTATCATCGCGGATTGTCTGTTAAAGTTTGTAGACGCTGCGCTAGTGATTGTTTAATCAAAGCTTCGGCGATCTCGCACACAGTGTAACCAAAGGTGGTGACGTTGTAATAATGATTAAAGCGGATGAAATGTGTTTTTTGAAGACATTTGTGACGCTGGCCAATACGCTTGCAGTGAAACTTCATGGCACATGGACGCCTTATATAGACTAACCGACTCAGAAAGCCAAGAAAATTTCTTCAGTGGGTGTATGTCGTCACATATATGACTTGATACTTGATAGCCTTTCCTTATTTGTTTGACAGCCTACCTACCTCTGCACAAACAGTAGGTCAAATGTAACGCTTTCAAAACTGTTGGCTCCCCATGCACATTTTTACTTATACTGTCGAAACATTGCTCCTTACCAACGCAAAACATAAAACACCATTAGTACGACAGAAAGAAATGACCACGGAGCATCGCATCTGCTAAGAAAAGACAAACAGGCGCTCGGCATAGAAGGCGCGTAATGGAGTGCGAATAGGAGCAGCTTGCGGAAACCACGTCTGCATCGAAGCGACGCTTTTATGCCTAGATGATTGCCTCGCGCTCTCAAAATCCTCGCCGCCGGAACGTCGAGAGAATAAAACGAAGTTGTGCGGGCGCCTGCCCCAGCTCGGAAAAAAGTACGATGATACATGCGCTGCTGCCTTGCAAATTTTATAAGAAGGAAGAGCATAAATCACGTCACAGCCTTATGCACAATGCTTGCTCTGTTCACTCCTCTCGGCTGAACTTGAAAGCAATTTAAGCGATGGAAAACGATTTGGTACTCGGGCTCATATATATAGGAGTAGGCCATTCTTCGGTGATCTTCAAACGTCCCTGATGCGTCCGCATTCACTTAGTAGTTCGCTTAGTTAGGCTGAGGAACATAGAAGTACGTTTGATTTAATGTGTCTTGGGGTTCCATCACTACCAAATTAAGTAATTTAGGCCCGCTCTCTTTTTACGCTAACAATCGATAGCCATAACATCACGTAAAGTAGCTTAAGCAGTGCCCTTGAGGATCCATTGCTTCACCGTCGGCGTCTTAGTAGCCGCTTCGCTCTATAGACGTATCAAACCGAGGGATTTATATCTATTCCTTGCGATGTCTTGTTTCTTGTTATGATTTTTTAACGACACTCGTAGCGGATGAAGCACTTTGATTCTAACGCACTGCTGCCGATTCACTTTCTCAGACGAAGGGAGGGGAAATTGAAGGAAAAATAATTAACAATGATTAAAAGGCATAACAACATATTAAGGGCTGTATATAATAAGTATGATACCGTGGTACAGGTTTCTTTTCTTATTCTTGCGAGGAAATTAACCATAGGATATCTGATGAAAAATAGTAATGCACATCCGGTTCAAATTACCACCATGAGCAGCACATGCTCGTTATTGATATGCAGGTATGAACCACGAAGAAAGAAAGAAAGAAAGAAAGAAAGAAAGAAAGAAAGAAAGAAAGAAAGAAAGAAAGAAAGAAAGAAAGAAAGAAAGAAAGAAAGAAAGAAAGAAAAAATCGAGCGTGGCTCATAACCACGCTGTGAACTACTTGAAAGCCGGCGGCTCACACAAACGCCGAGGTGCGCTAGCCCCTACGAGACATATGAGTCAAGAGTTAGGGTCGCCCGCCAATTTTATCTTTCATTTGTACTACATACTCAACTATGTTTGCGTGTCTATCAGAACGTTAGAGTAGTTGATACAGTTTGGTATTTATTCATTTATTATAGCCATCCGTATCTTGACGCATTTATTACTCTAGACGCTTGCCGGGTGCATATCTCCAGCACAACAGGGGGCTGTTACTGCTCCTGTAAGCATTATCACTTACCAAGCTAGTCCGAGATCATCGTGGCGGCGTAGCTAGGACGCAAGCCGATGGGTATTCCGTTGTCCCCGCATGTGCCCGAAACTAGCACAGACGAGCGCATAAGCTGAGCTGCGCGTTTAGCGAACCGGTTTGCGTTACCCTGATAGCTCGCACAGTGTGCAAGCAGTGCGTCAGGAGGAGTGTGAACCTAGAAAGGTAGCGGTTTGTGTACTGACCTGACCAGGGCTCGCAGCAAATATTATGAGCTCACAGCGCGGATAATCACCTATCGCTTTTCCCATGGGTGCGCTACTCCTCAATTGCACGTGCGTCTTTGATCCTTGGTTTACGTAGCGGGTCTTTCCAATGTTTACAATGCGTGCCCACATGGGACAGAAGCGTAGTCGTAACTACATTGTTCCGGTGTTCTTGAGGATTTCCGTACAAATGGAGGCCTGTCTTGGACACCAGACACGCACTGTTTGCTTGAGCGTGTCCAAATATGAAAGCTGTTTGAGTAGGTTTACACGACCCCCCTCCCCTCCCGAGATATGACGAGCCGAAACCACGACACAATTGCGAGGAACGCCATAGTAGTGGACTCCCGATCGATTATGACACCATTCAGTCTTGTACCTAAATCTACTTAGACGGGTATTTTTGGAAATCTGCCCCTATTCAAACGGCAGCCTCCATGTCTGAGAACGGCGCCTTTTTAGTAGCTTGACACGTTAGCGACTAAATTATACCGTCGGTTGATTGCTATTGCTTATCTGAGCAATAGCAATGCAGTTTACCGCGAGCGACTGAAAAGATGTTCTACTAGGGTTCTAAGGCTCAGTTCGCTTATAATGCCCCTTTCAGAACACGAACTTCTAATTTCTGCATTTATATGAAGGCGAAGGTTGAGGCCCGTGTACTGTGCGATATCAATGCACGTTGAGAGACCCCAAGTGATTGAAATTTCTGGAGCCTTCCACTACGGTGTCTCTCAATAACATACCGTGCTTTTGGGGTAAACGCCAGGAATAAATCACCCAAGTGATAATTTATTCGCCAATGTTCACGTTATTTCACGTTATCAGAATTCGTCAACTGTATCGCCATAGATTAAGTGGGTGTCATAAAATTGAAAAAGGAAAACGTGGAGTGTTCAAGAGTGATGGCTTGTTAAAAAAACGAAAAAAAAACAAGCTTTTGGGACACTAGAGGCAAAACATGAACTGTACGGGCCGCGAGTTTAAATTCTTGAGTTCAACGCTTGTACTATTCCTTGCCCTGCTTTCTCAATCATTATATACCAATTAATTTCCACGTCTTTCTTATTCATCGAGCAAATCATGCTTGGAAATTTTATATGTGAGAGACTGACCTAGTAATATCTCTCGGTGCAGCTTGTTGCTCTACCGGTGTTTAAAATCAACTTCTGTGTTCTGTGCCGCGAACCCTTGTTATGGGGGCAGCGGCTCGTCAAGCATTCGAACGACAGCTTTTATGTGTTGCTGCACTGTATGCTCATTAATTTGGTATAATTAATTAATTGATTAATTAATAATCTACTGAATTTTTGTCTCAGCGTCCTCGATTCAACGGCTGGAAAATGGCACTGTGTGTTGAAGCCCAGTGTAGCTTTGCAGCAGTGGGCTGGTTCGAATCCCATCGTCAAAAGTGTGTGCAATTAGAGCGCGTACGCGTGCGAAAATCCTCTCTGTCTTTTCCCGCCGGCCTTCGCACCAGTCGGTCTCCACGCTCTAAAGCTGAGTCGTTAGTATTAGCATATTCTTGAAACTGATATATTGAATTTATAGGGGTCGCAGCGCGGGAACACTTGCCTAGTGAAACTGAAAACAATCTCACCGTCCTGTTAATGATGCATTTCTCGCACTATTCTCATGTCCTTCGAATCTAAGTTAGGAGCGAATGCTACGTCCCCCCCCCGCCCCCCCCCCCCCCTCCCCAACTCACAATGATGGTGGGTAAGCCTGAAACCTGCCACATTAGCCAAGCGGAGTGTGTAGCTCTCGGCGCAAGACTCTACACTGGCGCCCACAAAACGTACGACCATAGAGGGAAAGGGGAGGGGAGGGGGAGGGTGTGAAGGGAGCGCTGTGGCGGGTTCCTTCGCTCGCATACCCTCATACTGGGCCCTCCCGACTCGTTTATAGCGCGGTCTGGTCATAGTGCTCGGCCCAAATTAATCTTGCAAGCGGGGTGTCGGGCTTCCATTGTGTGTGTATGTGTGTGTGCTCCATTGTCTTCGCCACGCGAAACAGAGAGAGAAAGAGAGTGGCATGAATGCACGCGTGCGTTGTACGCGGCCGCCACGCCGAAGGCCGCCCACCATCTCAAGCGCCGCGGAGCCTTCTTGTACTCCACCAGTTTCCCAAAGACAATCCCCACGCGTTTGTGCGAACATCGTAGTGGCGGAGTGAAGGGAAGCTGTGGGGAAAGCGGGAGGGGGTCCGGGAAGACGGGAGAGAAGGGATCGGAGTACATCGCCTCCTCGCAAAGAGCGCGCCGAGCGTTTGGTGGTCCCTCGCTAGCTGCCGTTGCAGCGTCGACGCCACTAAGGTTGTCGTCGCGAAGCGCACAGTCATTTGTCTCATTGCACGCACGAACTTGGGCAGCGCACGCGCTCTCTTTCGGCACGCCAGGGCGAACAATGAGAATAAAACGGGTTGCGTTATAGCCGCGAAGCGGCGGCGGCAGCGAGCGATTGTACGTGATGTCAGCGGCGTTGCTGGCGCTGTTCTATTTTGATCTGTCTCTCCGGACTGCAAGAGGGGCGCGATGCATGCACTGCTGCATTAGCATAAACAAACAGGACTTTTTTTGTTCTTTTTTTTTCTTTCTTCGCGCGCTTTTAGGCGCGCCCGCCGTTGGCGCGTGAGGCACTGAAAAATGAAGCGCGTTGGCGTCGCTTCGGGATGTCGCTGAAAGTGAGTGTCGAGGGGAGAAAGAGAGAGAGAGAAGGGCAAGTAGAGGGATGGTGTCAGGGTGTCTTCGGCTGCAGCAATGCCCAACAAAATGCGGAGTCAGCTTTTGCAATGTGTCCCATCTTTACTCCCGAGTCCCGCTTGAGAGGACTTTGCGAAACTGAACGGAGAAGAGGCTATGAACTCAGCTTGTGTGGCCGCTTATGCTTTTGCGTTCCTCCCTTCGGTAAAGGCCGTCTTCGGGTCGGTCTTGCAGTAGAATGCGAAGTGGGAGTGATTATGGCGTTGCTGTGCACCAGACGGTGAAGAAACGAGAACAGAATGAAGAAGTCGAGGAAATTCGCGCCCCACGACCGAGTGTGAACTGTGAATGCGTAATGGTTCTCCTAATAGAAAAGGACAACCCTACGGTTTGGGCCCGCCGCCGTACGCCTTTACCACAATGTAGCGAATGATGAAGATGAAGCGTTGCAGTACCAGTCGTAAACTAGATAAATAGCCTATTGGGTGACTTCCGTCGCGAGTTTGAGTATTTGAATGCTGAATTAATTTATCATTCTTTTTCTTTTTGTTAATTTTCTCCCACCCTAGTTTCCCGTCTTCCTTCGCGGCTGACCGCTTGCCTTTTTCTTTTCGCTGCTGGTGAAAACACGCTTTGCGTCACAACCAAGGTTTCAAAGGAGCACGCACATGTATGTGTTAGGATTGTAGATTTTTCTCTAACGATGGCTCGTTTCCAAGTTTTCGTCATCATTTCTATCGTATTATGGCTGTTAGCTAGAAACGCTACAGATGCAAAAGTGATACGACTCCAACCTTCTTTGCGAAGCTCATTGAAACAGCTAATACACGAAGGTCATGCTTCTTTAATGTGCCTGAACTGGCAATTGAGCGGGAAAGGCCACGCTCGGTGCTTACAAGTGGGGCAACGTGTAGGTATACGGTGCATGCTCATAAGTAACAACTAGCCAATAAGCTGTTGGTTCGGCACGTGTTCGTCATTTTCCAGCCGCTTTTGTAAATAACATGCAAAGCATCTCTATTTACTAGCAGTTCCTCTTACGAGAACTCATATCGACCGACACTTTTCTCTCTTTTATAATTGCGAAATGGGCTTGCTCGTAAGGCATACACTTCTCTACGCGCGTGGTCAGGAGTCAGAAGGCGCTGCTTCCAGCGTTGACGATGTACAGGTGCTCCTGCATGCGATTTTAAGCTTCGCTAGACGAGCGCCGCCTTGCTGACTTCAAACGCGAGCATTTTCCCTCGTTATCATCACTTGGTGTGGTCGCATTTGCGCACTTTCGAATCTCCGTAACCAGCTTTACCGCGCAGGAGTTCGACGCCGAATCAACCCGCATAATCTCGCATCGGTCATTGCATTTCGGAAACGGTCGCCTGCTTTACTAAAACAGCCGTTGACGACGGTGCCTGGCGTGACCTTTCGACGTCGACTTTATGTAGAAATCGCTAACCATGTTCAAAAACCACTCGCCGTCTTCTCAAACTCGGTGTTAAGTGTCCTGAGAAGACAGAGAAAGATCAGGAAATGTTGATATTGGCAAGAACGTGAAAACGAAATTGAGGGCTGATGCGGCTGTTCGGAAGAGAGCACTGAAAGGAGCCGAACGGCAAATAGCGGTTGGACGTATCGCTTTCCAGCATTCGTGTTGGGAGGTAATTCCGTTTCGAGAGCTGGGCTACGGAAATAGTAGCAGTTACGGAGAGAGCGACTATCGCTTACACGTGCGCGAGATCTCGCCGTTTCGATGGAAACCGCACGCA
Source organism: Hyalomma asiaticum (assembly GCA_013339685.2). NCBI lineage: Eukaryota > Metazoa > Arthropoda > Arachnida > Ixodida > Ixodidae > Hyalomma > Hyalomma asiaticum. The sequence continues at coordinate 42,707,466 of CM023485.1, read as the reverse complement.
GTTCTCTCACGCCGACATTTTGCGCGATCTTCAAGGGGATGGGTAAGGGGGTGTGGAGGGATCCGAACTAGTACCCATCACCCTTCGCCTCTCTCCCCTCACCCTCGTATTCGAAGCCTTGGCTACGATATTCGTGGAGAGACACGCACTGAAGCAATGAAATATTGAGAAAAAAAGAGTGAAAAAGCGGTAGCAACGTCGCTGGTGCTTACATCAGATCCGCGGGCACCGGGGCATGAAACACTAAAGGTACAGTGTAACAAAATATGGCACGAAAGAAGGAAACTGTTGAAGCAAGCACGCGAAAAAAAAATTGTTTATAAATATCGGATAGAACATGTTTGGGGTTTCGCTTCAAATTACGCGTCAGTATAAGTTTTTCCGGAAAAATATAAATAAGGAAGCGTCTCGTTTTCTTTCCCTTTTTTATTATTTTAACTTTATTTTGCCGGGAATCGGGCCGACTCCAAAGGTTTTCATGTTGAGCAAACTCGATTCGATATGAGTTCTGGCTGCTGCCGCCGAGAGAAGAGCAATGCACCTAACGCTGCGAGTCGATTTGCAAAGCTCGGCGCTGAATGCATTGAAACAGATTTTATACAATCTACTACGCGCACGGTGGAATGGTTACTCCGCGGAATGCGGCCTTAAATGTCGACGAGAGGGGACTGTGTTTCAATTTTTATTCTCCGTTTAGTGAGCTCCTTTTAAATTTGCCTCCTGGCGTTTTTATAAATATTTATTTTATTTAGCTTTTCGAGCTTCGGCATTTGAAACTCGAGCCCCTTTGGGCGGATAATAATAATAATAATAATAAAAAGAAAGTGCTTTTGCTTCATTTACTCCCGCGTTGTGACTCGCATCGCAGTTTCATATGCTGCACGGAATGAAAAAAATAAATAAAATAAATAAAAACATCCGAAAGTCGCCGGCAGTCGAGCGCCATGTATTTGCTTGGGCTTGTTCTATACGAAAAAGAAAAAAAAAAGAGAGCATTTTTTGCTTGCTATCACGCGTTTCCTGGCTCATAGTTTTCTTTTACTCGAGAAACGGATGGCGTTTGCATGTGGCTTTAGCATGCCGCTCTGAGTAATAACGATCGGCCTGGAAAATTGTTGTTTTTCGATGTACGTGCTTCGTATATTATTTAAAAAGAAAGGCTGGCAAGGGAGTACCCGCAAAAAGAAAAGTCGAAGACGCGCAGCGCCCCACGCAGCGCTGACAACAAAGCCGCGCCCACGAATACAGCAACTCGCGTATTTTTGCAAACTTGATACGCCCCCTTCGATTCTTTGTCGAAAGTTTTCGGCAATTGGGAAAGCAGCGGAACAGGGAGGGTCGTCGGGTAGCAAGAAAAGAAAAGTTACAATCGGATGTAAGTGGATGAGAATTCAAGCTGCAGGCGGCGGAATCCGAAGCCGGAGTCAAACGAAGTCAAACGGGATTTCAAGACAGGAAGTCGGTGAAATTCAAGCGGGAATCAAACGAATCGAACTCGAGACATGCTTTCTCCCGCGCCGCAGAGTAAACGAAAACTTTACTCGAACATCGCCCGCCGGGGAGAGTTCAAATTGGGAAGGGTGGGCTGCGACGCAGCGTTTGGGAGACACGTGTAGCTGACAGCCGGAAGCTCAGATTCCCGACGTATCGCTACAAAGCTTCGAGCTGGGTAGCTCGTGCGGCCAGAGGACTGAAAAGGGAGGGGTAGACGGCGGGGAGGAGTGGGGAAGCCTACGGCGCGGTCTCTGCTGCTGCAGGAAGTTTGGCAGCAACAGCAAACAGCAGCGGATGTAACGGCTGCCGCGGGACACAGCTTGAAAGAAGAGTGAACCTGGCGTTCGGGTTTGCGTCGTTGAGAAAGACCAAGCGATGAGAGTGTTGAGCATTAGCGAACTAGACGATGTTCTTAATTACAGAGAGGTGGGAAGGTTGCTCGAAAGTCGAGCTTACTTGCTTCTTTCTGACCCACGGCGGTTGATAAGTGAAACAGAAACGAATGTAAAAATAAAATAAAATAAAATAAAATAAAATAATATAAAAAGGAAAATGCTACGCAGCAAGGTGCCAGAACTAAGCGCAGTCAAGTTTAATAAGTAAAGAGCAGTAAGCACGGCGAACGTTTCAGAGTATCAGTCCTCAAATATCACAATATTTTTTTCTTTATCAGCGTTTTGACAAATGGCTAAAAACGCTCGCCTGATTCATTTCGGGAAAGATGTAACTGGGCTTCTCCTTTTCGCGGGTATTAATGAACCGTGTATGTATGAAAATTACATAAACGTATCAGCTAAATGCCTGCAGCCCTGTACTATGCAGGCATTGAGGGTGTGCGAGCACTTGATCTATTCAGTAAAATCATCTGAAACATTCGGTTTTTAATACGGCCTATAAAGTGAGTACATTGTTTAAGGGAGCTTCGGGTTGCAACCACTATGGCGCCACTTATCGAAGGGCCTTCAAGTAGGTGTGGCTTCACAGTTATTCAACTTTATGTGTAGTATAGATCTGTCCACAAAGGAGTAATTGAGAAGCGACGAGCAAATTTGCTGTAGCTGCCGGTGGTTGTAAGAACTGAGTACGAAGTGACATTTATACACGTGGCATGTGAACTTCGCTTTTACATTTTGAGTATAGCTTAGTAAGTCCTTTGTTCTTTTCTTTTTCAGTGGAGATAAAATAAGTGCAGGAGAGACACAGGATAGCGAGAAAGGCGGTGCCAGAATTTCGCATAATCATACTAATCGCTTGAATAAAAGATGTTGCTTCATGCAAATCACGACAGTCGGATATCGAAGCACGAAGTTCACATGACTTTCTTTTTATTGTTCGCTTTAAGGTACAACAGGCAATCGCGAAATGGACGGTGGCTTGTAGAGGAATTCCGTGAAACCAGGACAGTCTTAAACCTATAGCGTCAATTTGGTCACTAAATTTGCTGAAGATAAAGAATAAATTCTGATTTTGCCTTTCATTTTCTTTTTTTTTATGGTACCGCTATTCACATTCCTCGAGGCTCACGTAAGCCTCATGTAAGCCGCGTTAACTACAGTAACCGTAAAACATAACCTTAAATAGCCTGAAAAAAGGAAGGTCAGTCACCCTATTTATAATTCCAACCACTCTGAGTAATTGCAGCCATGGTACTTTGAGCATCCGTGGCTGTGTATGTTTTACGAAAGATTCGGTCATGCTGAAAATTAGCATACATTAATGAAGAGAGAGCGGCGCTACAGGAACACTCCTGTCGCTTCGAACCGAACGCGTCGCTAGAGGCGGCAATTAAAGGTCAGCATTTGCATGTGACCCGGGCACGTACGTAACGCCAACGGCAATCAATTTTTAGACCAGGGAAGCGCCTCAGAGACTCCCGGCACCAGCTGCAGGGACAGTTTTCTTGTTTCCGCTCATTATTCGAGTACTGTTCTGAGTTGAAAGCACGCAAAAGTGCCAATGTGCTTTTATATGTCGCATATTTCTTTACAGACAAATACTTAGCGCCGCCCCGCCACGGTGGTCTAGTGGCTATGGTACTCGGCTGCTGATCCGAGGGTCGCGGGATCGAATCCCGGCCGCGGCGGCTGCATTTCGATGGAGGCGAAATGTTGAGGCCCGTGTGCTGTGCGATGTCGGTGCACGTTAAAGATCCCCAGGTGGTCGAAATTTCCGGAGACCTCCACTACGGCGTCTCTCATAACCAGAGCTGGTTTTGGGACGTTAAATCCCACATAACAACAACAACTTAGCGCCTATTTTGCCGGCATTTACCGGGACGTCGTCCTAACGAAATGATGGAACCTCAGTGATTGAAGTGAAAATCACATGTGTGGCTATAGTTTTTGTTAGAGCGATACAGATAAGAAAAGCACCGCGACACATTCACACGAAATAGAGAAAAAAAAATGGGGGGGGGGAGGGGCTGAACTTCCGACCTTATTTCATGGCCTAGACACTCATGCTTGCACTTCACACTTTATTGCGCACATGTGCGTATTTTAAGATACGTCACCTCCCTTTTTTGAGAAAGAAATGATTGGTGAGCTAGGGCGCACATGTGTCCCCATTCATCAATAGCTTCAGCTTCTTTTCTTCCGCGCATGAGGTGATTTCGAGAAAGACCGATAACTTCTAATCTATGCTGATTGGCGAAAGAGACATAATTCTTTGCAGTGCGCTGCCAGGAAGCCTCCGGCTGATATAGCTTATTTCCAGCTTCATAAAAATGTTCTCGTGGTCTACCACTGAGGCGCCCTTAAGTTTCACGAGCGCTGTATTTTCGACAAGGCAGTGAAAACTTATTTACTACGCAACACACACAGTTCACAAAATATTCATGTGACTTTTATCATAAACCAAGGCAGACACGTTTCTGGGCAGGCGGGTTTACAAAGCTTCGCCAACCTTTTCAGTGCTGAAAATATAGCACAAACGTTCACCCACTGTGCCCCTTTCTTCAAGTTGTGAAACAGGGTGTGAATGTAAGGGATCACACCTATTGTACTGCCTGCGTAGTGCCCAGACCTTTGTTTGCCTGTTTTCTTTACACGCTTTGCTAACAGGCAGGATCTTTCTAACCTTAGAATTTTTAAGGTGGAAATAGTTTGCAGCGGTTAGTGGGGAAGAAGGGGATCAAGTATAGAAGTTCAAGATATTATGTTTATTGTCAGTGGGAGCTATCAGTGGCTTCTTCAAAGACGTCGGCGGTGAACCAGAGCGGTGGGTAACATTTCCACCGCCGCTCACCTTAGGAAGAACCATGCTGTCAGATGTACCACACATAGCACAACATTCGTTTCAATAAGGAAAAAAGGAATAAGGCAATCATCCTCATATCCCCTCAAAAATCAAAAATAAAAAAATCATCCCCAAAAAAGGAATAAGGCAAGCCAGATATTTGATGATAAGGTGCACCTAATAACACGGTGAAGCGCGTCGTGCCGCTATTGACTTACAAATGCGGGGCGAGGGCACACAACTTACCTCAACACACATTCTCCCAATTCTCCCAATTATCAGTACGAGCATACGAGCGCAGTATTTAGCATACTGCGTCATTGCTATGAAATGAGCAAAACGTCCTGGTTACCTTTCGAAAAGATATTCACGGCTCTGATATTGTGGCGATACTAACAGCAGTGACTTCTTCATTGCTGAGTCGTGTTGTCAGTCAGGGCCCTCCTTCTGTATGTCTCGAGTAACCAGTTGTGATTGCGAGCCACCGAGGACAGAGTTACCATTACGATTTTTCGATCCTTGTGTACAAGGCTAACCTATATGTTATTTTTCTTTCGAGACTTACAAACATAACGGCTGGCGCACAGAAGAACAAAAAAGAAAAAAAGAACGCTGTGGTCGATCGCCAAGACTGTGTTTTTCTTTTGCCGTTGTTTAAGTCTTGTGTACGAGCAAGCTATACCCTACTCGAGTTCACTCCCGGTATGTGGTCATTAGCGTCGAAAAATTCACTTCCGGGTTCATAAATTTGATTTATTCTTTGTTTGTTCCTCCAACCATCGACCGAGAGCAAACCGAACCGGAGGTCTCGTTTGTTCCGCCAATGTTAAACGAAGAGGCGTGTTCGACCATCCTGTGAGACGTAGATGAAAGGAGATTTCCGTTAGGAGTTTGCGTCAATGTTGTTGTTCCCCGCCGACAAAAAAAAAAAAAAAAAGAGAAAACTCCCGCACAGTGTAGTTCATTTATAGGAACGTCAGAGCATGGCTCGATGCAAGCCAAGTGTTGGTTGCTTTGGCTTTTGTTTTTTTTTTAAATTTAGAATTCGTTAATACTGAGGTTTGACGAAACCACGAACGCAGAGGGGCACTCCACCACCGGACACCATCGAGCGAATTAAAAGAAAATTCTTGACATTTTCTAATAACGTGAAAAAGAGAAAGCGGAAAAAGAAAAGAGAGAGAGAGGGAGTAATGGATATGTCAGTGCGGCTGTTGAAACTTCCATTTTCTAAGGGGACCAGGCAATAGGAAGTGGTGAGCTTTTAATTCGAACAGAACTGATTAGTCGCATTCACGTCTTCATTCTACGACACTTCGCCGGAACTCCTAATCTAGCCGGCAGTATTTAAGGTCGCCGCCGAGAAGCAATCACGAATTGTGCAATTTAGACTTCTCCTGCTAGGGGTAATAAGAAAAAGGGATTTGAATTCTTTTGCTTCTGCACGAACGATTTTTCCGAGATCATCTGAAATGTTACACCATCAAATCAAGACGCGCGCAGATATGAGGATGATGCGACATTCGCCTGTTGAATTAGAAAGCAATATTTTTCATATTTTTCATTAATGCTTAACCTTTCGGAAATCGGCGCACGGGGAACGGAAAGAAAGGACTCATGAGTTTAAGGAAAGGTGGAAATAATTCCTACCTGAGTATTGTTGCCTTCGCTACGCCTTTACTCAATAACTGCGGCTCATAATTAACTCGTTAGGTAGTGAGATGTCGAAAAAGGCAATAAAATATCCGATACTACTAAGGCATTTCTCGTATTGCGCGTTCGGGTAAGGAAGCTACCATAGCTTACCAAAATTAAGAATCTTTAGGCGCCATAATTAAGTTATTTTACTGTTGCTTCGACTAGCCCGAGGCTGGTCTTATAACACAATTTCGCCCAAATCAATCGTACTCTATTCTGAAGTCGGAACAATTGTCCCATTGTGAACCAAAATCCTTCGTCCTTCGGCGGTAGCTTATTTCGACTGATGAGATCTCATTGTTCTATGACCGGATTGACGAGAGTTGTACAGGAAGAACAAATGCGCTCCCATTGTTCTATAACCGACTCGGTACTGTTAACTTGCTCTATCGATAACATACACTGTGTACGAAACGCAAAAAATCTTGCCTATAACCTGACGCGAATCGAAGTGATAAAACGTGTCGCCACGTGTCAGAACCTCAGCTGCTCGGTCGCCGGCGCTTCGGAGGCCAATTATTTTGGCCGGCTCGGGGACGACGCGCTAAGTCGATTGTCTTTAGAATTCCGCGCGTCGCGCCGATGACCCAGATGGGGCAAGACGCGCGGGAGGACCCGGACACCGATCGCCGGCGCCGATAAACCTTCGGAAATGGAGGCGCCCACTCGGCGTCCTCCTCTCGTGGTGCATACCGACCACGCGTCACCATCGGTCCCTCGCACTCGTAATTAAAATATCGCCCGTCCACAGAGCTTCGTATGCGTAAACACTTAGATTGATAGTGCTGGAGAGAAGGGACGGTGCAGAAAGAGAGGGGAGAGAGGGTATGACGTAGGCAGGCACGTGTCTGGCTGAGGATCTCGCCATATGCATGCTGGGAGAGATGTGTTCGCGATGGGATGTTTGTTCGCTTTTGTTTCGTTCGTCCGTGTATTGATTTGTTTTTCCCCCATATCGAGTGGGCGAGAAAAGGTCGACGTCGCATCGATTACCGCAAGGAGAAAGAGGAGATAGGATAGGGGGGGGGTGGCACTTGCATCGTGCTCGGACAAATATCATCTCCCGTTAATTCGCACGCGCCAACGCACTAGGCGGACGACATCTGGTGGAGCGCGACGCGCCGCCCACGCACTCGCCACCGAATCAACCCCTCACCCTCGCCAGAGCTCCTGCTGCACCCCTCCGGGGAGCCAATGAGGCGGGCCCGATCTCTTCGCTCTAATGAAGGCTGATTAAAACTGCGGCGGCCGCCGCTACCACCAACGGGCATGCGACACACACACTCTGTGCACAGACTCGATACGAGTGAGCCTCTATCCTACGTGGCGCTTATACCGCCGCCACTGTACTAGAACTGTCGTGCGAATAGTATGTGTGCCGCACAAATCCTCCGGTATAGGGAAAGTAGTTTGACTTTGTTAATGAAAGGGCACGATGGCCAGGTAATTGGTTTTACGCCGGTGGGCCTCAACGGGGAGCCGGAAGTCGGGCTATATATACGGTTAGTAGGGGGCGATTTTGTCGCTTTCGTCGAGGGCGATCAACGCGACCGAAATTACCGAGAGACTAATGGACGTTAACCTGTATACGCGTCGTTCCACGCGCCTGCAACGAGGCAAGCACTGGCCCGTTGTGCGGGGTGCTGGCGTATCGTAATAATCTGTCAGTGTAGCGGAAGCCACGGGAGGGGGGGGGGGGAGGGGAGGGGGTGGCGTGCTCTGGTACTCAGAGTCGCGCTCCGTGTACACTGAACTTGGGTGGATGCCCTTGAGCCTTCATGTGATGGCGGGTTTTATTTATTAATGACACTTTCGGGTGTGCTCCATCACAAAGTAATTGATTGCGGTGTCTACCTCGGAGTTGGGAGGTTATGAAGAGAAGTTCTTTGGGATGGGAAGAGCTTCCTCTGAAATGTCTGGTCGAACAATTGGACAGGCAAGTGACAGCTAGCGTCGCGAATGCGTGCGCGCGCGCGCGCGCGCACACACACACACACACACACACACACACACACACACACACACACACACACACACACACACACACACACACACACACACACACACACACACACACACACACACACACACACACACACACACACACACACACACACACACACGCACACACACACAAACACACACACACACGCACGCACGCACACGTGTGAGTGAGTGAGTCACTCGCTTTGTGCCAACTAAGTACAAAATACTGCTGGCATAATGGCTATCAGTTAAGGGCTCCAGAGTGTTGAGACCATGTCATGAGATTTTCAATAGATGACTCATCCTAGAAATGATTACAAGACTATTACTGCGCCTACTACCTGGTGCATTCGGTGTTCTGAATATTTCCCGGCTAAGGGACGACATCGGGCTCCGGTGGCATTACAGCGGTGGCGCCAGAGCGCCGTCTCGTGCATCGACGGTGAAAGAACTTTGAAGAGGTGGCGCTTCGTTTGCGATACGTTTAGGAAAGGAATAGAGGAAGTTGTGCAACAACAAAATTACACGTGGAGATGCAAAGAAATTGTCAAAAAGCAAAAAGAAGGAAAGAGACATCGACAAGAGCGAAAAAAAAAAAAAGAAGACGGGAGGCGGTTTCCTCTGTTCCCAGCCGACAACCTCACTCACGCTGAGAGGGAGCGAGGAGAGAGCAGTCGAAGCAAATGAGGACGAAAAAGAGGCTAGGAGCGGCGCTCGTTAACGCAGGCCTCCACGCACGCTGAGTGCACGAGGAAACAGGGTCGCTGATTAATGAAGGTCCTCGGTGTCGTTCCTTTTGTTGCGCCCTTCCGAGGCCTCTCGCCTTTTCGACTCCTTTCCTTCCTTCCTTCCTTGCCCGTTCGTCTCGACTCGTTTGCTTTGACTGCGACTGCTCGAATTTTCACAAACCGGAGGCGGCGTTGGCGTTCGAAGAGTACGTAGCGGGCGGGAAGAATGCGGGGATGGGGTTATACTGTCTGCCTCATATACGTCCGCACTCGCTTATTCGTCCTCCGTGAGCTGTCGCCTGGCGTAGCTTGTTTCTTGATGTTGCCGCCGCTGGGCGTGTGCTGTGCGACAAAAAAGAAAGAAAAAGGAAAGAAGGAAAAAAAAAGAATAGAAGCGGTGGTGATGAGAGGTGCTCATTGCAAGAGGGCGACCCGTTGTTCGCGTTTTAAAATAAGAGACTTGTTTTTCTTTGTTTCCTTTTTCCGAATCCCTTTCACTTTCAATTCTCCTCTTTTCTTCCTGACACTTTCTCTGAAGTGCTGGCGTTTCTTGCTTCCATTTGTTGTTCACCTCGTTCTTGTCGCATTTGAGGATGCGCGCCGGCCGACTTCTCGAATGTCATGCGCAGCGATATTGGAGTCTTTGGATCGAAGGCATTTAATTAGGAAGGCACAGCCTCCTCTAAATATTTATTTTTCTTCTTGTTCTGAGATGGAAGAACGCTTCGTGTTTCTAAAACTGTGAAGGAAATGCCAATACCCTGTCCCTTCTCATTCTTTTCAAGCTTACGAGGAAGAACTTGTGGTGTTCGAGAATGTGACTATCTGCCGAGTGCCGTAAAGCGCGCATGTGCGCATTGATTGCTCATTAACGTCGATGATCTTAGTGTCAGTTGTATTTCGTACAATTCTGTGCAAAAGCATGCGCGTGCAATTGAACGAAAAAAAAAAAAATCTGGTTACTCAGATTCGCTCAATGCAGTCTGTACGTTGGAATGTGTCGTTTCTTAAATCAAGCAAAAAACAGGTCGTGTTGGTGATGAGTTTATTGCTCCCAATAAACGAATCAGTGCCCTTTTAATCGCTGAAGAAATGGGCTATTCCTTCTGCGGATTCCACGACTGCCTCTTCTCTTTTCCAAGGCCTTCATTATCTCAGCGCTGATGGCCAGTCATCAGCCCCCAGTGCAAGTCACCCTTGTACTGTCTGGTACAATGCTGCTTAGTTGCGGCGATATTTCGAGGAGCAGAGCGTACATCAACAACACGCAGACACCATTCTTTCAAAAAAGAAAGAGTTCTTTCCTTCTTTCTCTTTTTTTCTTTCTTTCTTCTTTCTTTCTTTCTTTCTTTCTTTCTTTCTTTCTTTCTTTCTTTCTTTCTTTCTTTCTATTATACGTGGCATGTGTGTAGAAGATTTCCTTTTACATCAAAATGATTGCTAGCCGACGCCTCATCGTGGATACAAGCCATTCAATACAGAGGCAACCCAAATATTTTGCAAGGGATGTCAGCAGTCATCAGTTCGGGCCAAGTGAATTTCTCTGTAGTGATGGACGTGCTATGGCGTCGCTGGGAATTAAGTATTCACGTCTGTCTGCACGTTGGGCACGTCTTCTTTAGATAATGCTCGGAGGTGTCCTTTCAACTCTCAAATAAACGTGAACCTGTGCATCTTCAGCGGCTTGTCACTGGACAGGCTTCCCAGTGATTTTAGGAAAGAAAGCAATGTGGTCTTCCCGGCACGTAGCAGCTACTAAATAGGAAACTGGGTGAATTGCAGCCACAAAACTCTGAAATAATGTGAAGTTTGAGGTTGACTATCATCTGTTTTGGTGCCCTTGGTCTTACGGCATTTACAATTTCGTTATAGCATAGCACAATACTCGTTCCCCGTTCTGGATGCCTCTACTGCCTATAATTATAATTACAAGTGGGGACATTGCTATCTATAGTAAGAGACTTTTCCACGGTGTGCTAAGACTCTTTCACCGACGTGAATAACCTCATGGCAACATAAAAGAAGGCAAGAAGACGAAGAGTTCGCTAGTACCTAACTGGCTACCGATAACGATTAATGGCTAATCCCCCACAGTGGGTACGAGCCATCAATGTAAAGGACATCATCATCATCATCGTCGTCGTCGTCGTCGTCGTCATCATGTGCGAGGGGGACGTGAATAGGAATTCGGACGTGGACGGCTGAGCTATAGCACTGCTATAGCCCATAGTTAGCGAGCTATAGCCGCCTTAGCTTCGGGCTATAGTGCTGCTATAGTCCGAAGAACTCAACGGACCGAGCCTGTGCTACAGACCAGCCGGGACGAGACTGGCGTGTTCATGCGGCCAACCGGCGTTTCGGTCCGAGACAGTCTGGAGATCAGCCGGAGCTGGACTGTGCCGTTCCTGCTGTGACCGGGCCGTTCTGGTCGAGCGTGAGGTGTCCTGGGCGAGCCGGGAGGCTGGTCCGGCGCAATTGGCTGCCTCAGGGCGTGGTCGCGGTGCTGCAACTGCTGACAGCGTTGACCTGTCGTGGTGTTTCACAAGTAGCACATGGTCTGCTCATGCATTGATCGACTTGTGCGACGCACAAACGGAGCTGCAGACCTTAAGCGCAACGCCTTCGACGTCAAGTTACAGTGAGTGACCCTCCACTTACAACAAACATTGCAGACCGGTCGCGCCATCAGTGAGGACATTAGTCCATTAGACGAAGGCTGCCGATGACCAGCTGTAACAGCCATTCCGTGTGTTGTCTGCCCGTTGTGTGTTCTTGTCCGTCGTGCATGTAGTAAATGTTTTTTTTTTCCCTGTCCACGACTTTGCTTTCCGTATTCTGAGCCCTGGGCCCACGGACCACCACACATCTAGGCTTCATCTATAGCAAGGCAAAGTGGAAGGTAGCAGAAAACCGCTTTTGAGTACGTCTTATTGTTCGATGGAATTCTTCAGGTAACAGCCCTTCAGGTAAGCCTGTCGATCAGCTTAGACAACCTGTATTGAGCGCAGCCTTTTGACGTTTCAGAACTCGTATAGGTTTGGGAAAAATTGCTTGATATGTACTAAATATGAGGATAAGAGGAGGGGGAAGCTACTAATGTCTTTTCTGCAACTTTGACCATTCGCCTGGTAATACACAATGTTAAGATTCCACTCATACACGATGTCTTTACTAGCCCGGGACAAGCTTCACAGACACCCCCCCCCCCCCCCCCTTTAATATTTTGTTAATTTTCCATTTGACCAACCACGAAGCAACGAAAGCACGAAAGCGCTGCTCAAGTTTCTACTCGCAAGCAGCCCTGTTGAACGACCGTGTCACTGCTTTGATTGCTTTTGTATTTGTCCAACTCTTCCTTTCACTCTTGTTCCCCCCCTCCCCCCCCCCCTTTTTTTTTTCTTTTGCGTCGAACTCATTTATCTCTCCTACCAATTCCACCGTGCAGGGTAACCAACTGGGTTTGGGCATTCTGTTCCGCCTAACCTCCCTACATGACATCCCTTTCTCGCTCTCTCTGTATTGACCAAGTAGATGAAGCGCTGTCCTGATATTTACGATATTTTTTAAGTGAGGTAATCTAAACAGGGAACACTAATATTAAGTCAACTTATAAGTTACTCCTTTAAACTAGATCTCGATAACGGGAAAGTTGTTAGCAGCCTTGTTAACGCCTTCGCACATCAGACACTCTACAAGCATCCATAAGTGCAAGAGCTGCACCGTGCGAGATATGATTCCGCATAATTTAACGCATTTGTCATGAGTTTCTCTGAACGCACTAACGTTTGTAAACGTCCATAGGAGGAGGTCGGCACGCTCGTGAGCCTTTTCACCATTGCGTAGCTCGTACCCAGTTCGCGGTCTTGCCGAGTCCTACTTTCTGGTGCTGTGATTCTTGCTTTTACTGGACGAGCCGAATGAACCTTTTTAACACACCCAATAGTAGATTTGTTGCACAGGGACATTCTTCGTCTATGCACAGAAGACATATATTGACTTTTCGTGTCCCACTTGCGAAGTTGCGGACAGAACCCCGGCAAACATCTTTTAACTTTCTAACAGATATCTGCGGAAGCCTGTTTCAGGCTGGCAGCGGTGACGTGCACCTCATCTGCGCATGAAAGAAGGAATGAGCGGCTTAGCAACCTTACAACCCACTGCGAAAAAAAAAATGCGAGAAAGAAGTATTGCAAACGCAGACTGCGCATGAGTTCGCGTGAGCTTCAGTTGCTACGGCATAACTCGACAATTAACATGCATGTCTGTGTGCCCTGTTCGTGCACCCGAAGACGAGGCTATATCTTTTCTTTCTTCCACGACTGCAAAGGCTTGAATTGAAGCGGCTAGATAAGCAAAAAAAATATCATTGCATGAAAATAGAAAACGCTTCGTTCCGTGCTATTTACTGCTGGTCTGGAGCACGTATTTACGCGGAGGCGGGTCCCCATGTATTATAATCCGGTACAGCACGAGCAAGAACTGTGCTAGAGTGCAAAAAGACAAAAAAAAAAAACATACCGAAGGCGGCAATGACATCGCATTACGTTACTTAGTGCACAACGTGGAAGAATGTATCCGAAGCTGTATTTAAAAAATGCGTACGAGGCCCTTGTTTCGTAACGCTCCTAAGGGAGCGGGTAATTAAGAATTGCGGTGCAACGCGCATCCGAGACCTTTACGCAGCACTGCTCGGACGACGCGAATCAAATTGTTGCGGATGCCTGGCCTTGGGCTTACAGGAGAGGCATTCGGCTCTCGGTGGATGGCGCGTTCTGAGAGAAACGCGAGAAGAGGTCCAGTAATACCCGCAAAATGCAAGCGCGAACGTTTTTGCTGCAGTCTCGGGGAACGAGGATGATTAAGTCTTGCGAAATGCTGCGTTACGTGGCTAGCATTTTACTGTGTCTCATGATTATCGACGCACTCGGCAAACTAGAAAGGAGAGGTAAGAACAAGTACAAGGCAAACGTGATACAGTGTTTGCGGGGGAGTTTCTATGCAGCAGTGATCGCAACTTTTCTTTTTTCTTTTTACCAGAGCTGAAGGTCGCCAAACAGTCTATGCCTCACAAGTAGGGAAATACGTGATTGCAGTTATTGAAGCTGGCATCACTCAAATGAAACTACTCAAAATTCGTTTTTTTTTGTTTCAATTATTTTTGACATATTTATCTTTACTTTTTAACCCCTTAGGTATTTTGGACGACCCAGAACTCGTTGTGGTCGAAACGTCCCCGAAATGTTTTGTAGCAGAGCTCCTCATCATACTGGAACAGGTTCTCCTGCGCAGGACGAGAACCGCTCGCCTACGGCTCAGATCGCGTGTCGCCCACCAGAAGGACGCATTCCTTGGCGATTTCAGTTTCTCCTGAAAACTCTGGAAAACGTAGCGCCCGCTGGCGACGACACATGCACAACCAGGCCGTTAACCCGAAAAAATTTTTCACCTATGACATCTTCTATCGATGAGGATAATTCGGAAGCTTTTTTGCCCTATATCCGAAAGTGAAGGGGACAGAGATGATGCCGAGTAGAGCAGACCTTGTGGTTTTGACGAAGATGTCCCAGAAATGAACACTGGCAGTTCTCGTCCGAAAGGGGGGGGGGGGGGGGGGTGGCAATAGCTTGATGCCAACAATGCTCGTGCTAAGCCTCCCTGGTTTCCCTTTCTGGCCGTTCCAGGCAAGGCTTTCAATTTGATACCGCAAGGCGACGATTTCTCAATGATTCGATGTGTTTTACAGCGAAGCTGTACGTAGCTAGCCTGGACGTCCGTGCCTGTTCGCAAAAACTGTCGTCACGATGATAGAAGTGCGCACGCATTTGTTTCTATTCTCGCGCTTCGATTATTTATCCTCGCGGACTTCGCATATTGTAGCCATCAAAGAGGCGTAAAAGCGGCACGTAAATAAATATTTAGTAGAAACATCACACACCTTCGCTGATGGAATATCTTCACGGAGTGAAAGGACCGAAATTATGATTTTTTATTAGCAGCAGGCTATCGGTTTGGTATCGAATGTTCAGAAATAAAAGAACATCAGGGGGAGCTGACTACGTCATTCTCAAGGCGATACGGACCGAAGTCCGTCGTCTACGAGAGGACGGCGACACCACAATTGTCACATGAATTCCTGCACACGAAGGAACCACTGGAAACTAAAGGGAACACGAGGCGTCGTGCGTAGCATCCCTGTCTCCACTGAATCAAATCAAGTGCCGTTAACGCCTCCTGGCCGGCGCTCCCCCCCCCCCCCCCCCCCCTCTCCTCACGTCGCCTTTGCAAACCCTACATCGCCCCTCTTGTACAAGGCCGAGGCATGGCACCACGCCTTGTGCCATGGTCGCAACGTTCTGAGGTACCTGGCCAGTCCTGACAAAGTACACTCACCCCCCACCCCCCGGCGCATTCACAAGGGTGCAGCTCACCACAGGCATACAAGTTGACCTACACTTGTTGAACCTCCCTGCTTTTCCCTCTCCAAGAAAGGTAGAGCGGAAAAGGGAGAGAGGTTTACTTCCTTACAACGATGGGCTTCCACGTATTTTTATCGTATCATTTTGGTCACCCTAACTGCCCGTGATCCGAGGGTCGCGGGATCGAATCCCGGCCGCGGCGGCTGCATTTCCATGGAGGCGAAATGTTGAGGCCCGTGTGCCGTGCGATGTCAGTGCACGTTAAAGAACCCCAGGGGGTCAAAATTTCCGGAGCCCTCCACTACGGCGTCTGTCATAATCAGAGCTGGTTTTGGGACGTTAAACCTCACATAACAACAACAACGGTCACCCTAACTGTGCAACTCTACAAACGTGCAGCACATTATTGGCTCTTAGTACGTTTTTATCATCGCATAAGATTAAAGAAAACACGGTGAAGAAAGGTTTCATGGCGCATCTGCATGACAACAAGAAATAAAAATAAACGTACCGTTGTGGGCATTTCATAAATCCGCTTGTGCTGTATCCAGCTATTATTGCCACCGTTCTTGTTCGCCGCAGAATCACTTGCAACACAATCAATAGTTGCAGGTATTCTTAGCGCGAATATAAGACCAACCGTTTCAACAGAGCGATGAATTGGGGGAGTTGATGGCAGTTCGTGGCACCACGTACGTACGAATGAGAAAGGCACAGACACGATGGCAGCTGATGATGCGCTCAATGCGCTTGTACTCCCAAGGTGTCGCCAACGCGGCCGCTACTATTTTGAGTAGCGCAATCTTATTATCTCAACACACAAATCCCTCATAAACACTCTGCTAACGCTACTTCCATGTCTCAGCCGCAGAAGGCGCGCGGTTATACCTGTCTCGTCCGCGTTATTCTTGCCTTGTTATGTTACTCAACTGCCCCGTTGTGGGCCTAACGTATATAAAAAGGACCACCGCTCAGCGCACTTTTATGACGACGAGAAGCTCTCCATGGCGTCCGGCGGTCCCAACTTCACCGTTACGCGCGGCATTGCCGCCGACGTGGCGAGAAGCGAACGGCCATTGTGAACGAGGCCTCCTGGGTGTAAGAACAGATCCCTCGGCCCCGTGTATACATACATACACGCGGAGTCGAGCTCCCCTTTTACGGCCCCTCGGCTCTCGTTTCTCGAGCAGTAGTAACTCGTCCCTCAACGACGGATTCCGCAGTTTACAAAGACGGCCGAAATGCCCTTCTTTGATGACGAGAGTAAAGCCGACCCTAAACGTCCTAATTTGAGCCGACGGTTGTCGGATGCGAGCGGGGAGGTTTATTCACCGCCTCTCCTGTCATATGCTTTCTTGCGCGCTCTCGACTAGATAGTTAGGACAGAGCTTGCGGAGAGGTTGCCGGAGACATAATCGTTAATGCCTCCTGCGCTCAAGGCGCTAAATAATTTAATCACCACAGCCGAGTTCCGTTGTGTACGGGCCGTGCGCAGAGTCGTTCGGGAGGCCGTTACTCTGCGCAGCGGGCTCGGGAGCTTAGAGTAGATGGCATTACGCAGGGGGGCCGCTCAAGATTACAGCGCGAAAAAATGATGAGCTGTAGCCGTGAGGGCGGTGCAGTTGAACAAGGACTGCGCTGGAACGCCGCATACATTAGAACTTGTCAGCCAGCCGTCGCACTGTTGAATGCAGCGCGTTCGAATGCAAGTTGCATTATGGGGCTTCACGTTTTGCGCGAGATTACACTTGGATCGCGTCTATGCGTCGGGCTCGGCGGCGTGTGCCAATTATACATTAGCTGCGTCGCTATCCGTGAGTGCAAAATGATGCAAGCCTGCTGGGAATTTCTGTGGATCGTCGCAGGAGAAGAACCCTCTCAAATCGCTAAGCAGCGAAGGCATCACTACAGATACCCCGAGTACAAAAGCCATTGTCATTGTTAAATAAAAAAAGAAAAAAAAATCCGACATGCCACGCACTGCGGGTATAGTTGTCATGAGAAGCAGTCTGCGAGGGAATTCTCTGTGCTTAAATGTTTGGCATACAGCTGAGTGTTAGCAAGTAGTATCAGAGCCTTTCTGCAAAATTAGCAGTCGTGTGCATAACGTGCGCTCAGCAGGCTGATGCGCATATGACGAGCGAAGTTCGGTGCAGCATTATTACGGGGTCGAGTAAAGCTAGACAGTCGCCTGCTGAGTGATAGCAATACATATGCATTGTTTCTGACTTGAGCTGTTACGCACACCACAACCGCGTGGGAACGGCCTACCACGTACAAGTGGTAGCATGCTTACTTGGCAGTGCACCGCGGTAGCCCGGGATCGATCCCTATTATCTATCACGTGATACGTTGCTTTCGTTCAGTATGGCACGTTTTACTGTTTCTGTCTCTTTTTTTTTAAATGAGCATTTAAATGCCGAGCTAGAATCAACGGTGTCTGGTTCTCGTGCTTAATCCACGCAAAATGTGTTCTTATCAAATTTAGAGTGTTTCTGTTCTTGTTGGTCTCTGATAGACATTGGTTGCGATGTTAAGATTCAATCACCTGTGGCGTATACCCGTATGCGCTGCGCTGGACGCGTATGAGCCACTGTAATCGATCGTTAACCGTGGACAATTATGAGAATTATGCCATTTTAGTGATGTCAAGATCAATCACCCATGTTAGTCATGCATTTAAACCGTACCGTGCCAATTTTGTTGTTCACCAAGTGAACGACGATACGACCAGGGGATCATGGGGGCGTAGATATAGATAGAACTTGGGGTAGTGCTTTAATTTTTCTTATTATTCGAAATTTAAGTTCTATCATACGGTGAAAATTAGCTTCTGGCACACATCGGCGACACCTGACTTGGCGAGCCCTTGACCGAAATAGACAGCGTGGAAAAAATAAATAAAGACATGTTCCATGTCTGTGAAATCTGAGTAAATAGTGCAGCTCGGGCAAGGGTGTTCAGATCGCTGTTATTCATCATGCAGCACTATCATTATCACTGTGACTATCGTGTAGGCGTAGCCTCGGGGCATGCATGTCGGTGGTGGCTCGGGGGCGAGCACGGCTATGCTTTTCCCTTCTGCACAACCCGATAATTTCTTTATTATTTCTTTTTTCGTTCATTCCGTTACTTTCTATAATCACTATAATGCAGCCTTGTGGGTCGCGGGTCAAAGGAAAGAGCGTGTCCGCTTTCCTCTTGTGCGGGGCTGGTCCAGTGTTAATTGTCAACGGCTTCACCTCGTCCTATTACAGCTGCGCTGTCAAATGTACAAAAAAAAGTTTTCTTCGAGTGGCACGTTGTTATTGCACTATCTAATACTTGTGGTTTGGTTAAGGAAATGCCTCTATTTTGTATACATCTTGCCGGGGGCACAGCTCAGCGTCTTCGAAGGTAGGGGGAAAGGGAATGAAAGAGTAGGAGGGTGAGGAACGCTGTCGCGGAGGGCTCCACAAATTTCTCGCCTCCTGGGGCTTTTTAACGCGCACTGAAAATACACAGAGCACAGGCATCTACAGCATTTCCACCTACATCGAAAATTCAAACCGCCAGGGCCGTAGTGGAACCCACGTCCTTCGAGTCTGTGGTCAAGTGCCCATAACCAGTAGACCACCGCGGCGGACAAATTTCTCTCGGGAAACCCTTTTCGACTCGCCGACGTTAGAGAGCCTGCTGACGAAACTGTTCGCGTCCCGTGAATGCGTAGTGGAATCGAAAATGTTTAAAAAGGAAACAAAGAAATATTTAATAGATTCTGGTTTTTGTCTTGTGTAACACCGTTTTTCACTTGTAACTGCATCATGTGACACCTGCAGGTGCAGCTGAGTTTGCATTTATACTGTTATTTTATTGTTATATTTTCAGTTATGTGTATGTAGTTTACTTATGCCAGACTGTACAGGGGAGCCGAGGCCTTCGTCAGGCATTCCAGCCGTTAGCCCCGGCTTCCTCCTTTTGTACGGAAGGAAATAAAGTTCACTTCAGCTCACTTCACTTCAGATAACGGAAAGACGCAGGTTGGTGACAATGCGGCCGAGAGCTACGTTCTATCGAGAATATACAGTGCGGACGCCCGCATAGCGTAGGCGGGTGCGCTTGGATGAGTGTCCCGTGCTCTCTAGCACGGCAGGAACTGGGGATGTCACGATGAAACCAAACACCCACTCACTCGCACTGACGTGCTTGATAATCTCTCCTGAGCGGACGGACGGCGTTTCCTGGCTTTTGTTTTAGGCGCCGCGGTTGGCTCTATTCACGTTAGGTCATTCCATTAGTGCCGCCTTATTAGGTCATTCCATTAGTGTTCTTCGTTTAATGGTTTAGCATGAGGAGGCGCAAAGTGGGGATAAGCGCCCGAGTTAGTATTAAGCTAATGGGCTTTCGTGGCTGGCCTATCGTATTTACGCGCCTAACACCAGCATCTTGTATGAAATATACAGCGCTGCTGTTAGTGCTGTGCAGCGCTGTTCGGTGCTGTTCTTGCATGAAATATACAGCGCTGTTCAGTGCTACTGTTAGACGTGGACAGTACAGTTAAACACACAGGAAGGGCGCGGCTCATATTTCATGCATGTTTGACCGACTAGCCCCGCACTGGACACTAAATCTTGGAACGTTCAATGCAAGGTGCCTCTCGAGCGAAGCTAGGCTAGCGGAGCTACTCGAGGAGCCAGAAGGCATTAGTTGGGACATCATTGGCGTTGGCGAAGTTAGGAGAGCAGGCGAAGCTTACACGGTATTAAATAACGGAGATGTCCTCTGCTATAGAGGGTTGCCCGAAAAGACAGAAGCTGGTGTCGGGTTTCTAATAGCGTCATGTTCGATCTGCGAGCTTTGCCTCGACAGTTTCAAATCCTGCGAAGTGCCGGACAAGTAGAGTGTGAAAAATGGCATTCAAATATAACGCTCAGTAGTGTGGTTATTGTCTTCTTTATCACAGGTGCTTATTATTTGTAATGATAAAACATAGGGGATGTCACCGGGGGACACTTTTCAGTGGGGAAGACTTGTTGAAAGATTGGCTCCAGCGATATCCCCAAGTTCAGGCGTTGCTTATTATTTCATCTCCGCATTGCTCAAACCGAGTGCCCCGTTTTTATAATATCGGATATAGCTATGCTTTTCACGTTCTCTGGCTTGAACAGGCGTAAGGTAATCGGTGAGGCATTCTTTTTCTAGAGCGCTCCGGCTAGCGTTACGTCTTCGTTCCCACCGAAAGCTCTCCGCGAGAGCCGCAGTGCCGAGAAGCCCACTTCCCGTATTTTGCGAACTTGTGCATTGCGGAAACCGCGAGAGTAATTTATATCGAATCAATGCGCTAGTGTATATAATAAGACCGGAACGTTGAAAGGCTTGGAATAAACTCGGAGTGTATTTTTCTTTTGTGCTTCTTCACTAATTATTACTTTTGCGCCGATGACACCCAGCTGTTCGCTTTCGCTTTTCAGGTATACGCATTCGGTGAGAAATATTCAGCTGCGTTTAACGGCATATTTCAGTGCCGAAATCCAACATTGCCGGAGTTACGGTTCTCACGGTTAGAGTACGCTTTCGTGGGGACGCAAAAATGCGGACTCCGAGTAATATTTCCTACTAGATTTGAAGACGCCGTCAGCACGTCCGTTATTCGCGTAACTTCCTAGGCACTCTCATTCATAAGTGGGTAATGAAGACAAAGGCGGCGATGCCTTCATGCCTGATGGAGCAATGGAACCCTCGACGTTATTCGTTTTGATGTGTGTGTGCGAGATCCCTCAGTTATGCTTAGTGGTCCTGCTTGCATCATCCTACGAAGCTCGAAATGGGAACTCGTGGGTTGGAAAACGAATGTTAGACCATTAAGAACTCATTACGGGGCCTGAGCATATAGAGCATTTCGTGGTAGACGGGAGGAGAATTCGTTAATCATAAACATTAGGATGAATCGGCCGCTGCCGCGTCTGTCTGGGATTTCTCGGTCATCGATCAAACCTACGTTGGTCGAACTATTGGGAAGAAATAAAAGGACGGAGCCCTCACTACTCTTAATGAGAATATTTTTGTTGCTTGATTTGTCTGTCGAGTTTTGTTGATGTCGAATGCGGAATGATGAAAAACACAAGAAAAGTGCTCTTGGAATAGAAATGATGAAGTAGAACGCGGTGCTCGTGCTTATCTTGGAATATTCGAAGCGGTTGGACTTAATTGATGCCAGAAAATTGGATATCGCCTTTCCATTTAACATTTAATAACTGTTACACAAAGTTGCAGAAGAAGCAAGCTTTGACGTTCTCGTTTTTATTGAACATAGAAATTCAGGCTCCAGAAGTCTGAAGTCTTCGTTCAACATTTGCTAGACAGCACGTAAATGTCATGTATAAAGTGACGAGAACTGTTTCATTAATTTAAATTATATCATAAGTTGAATCAGCTCTTCTTTTTTTAGCCGCCTTATGCATTTGCCAAGAACCCAGCTGCCTCGGATCTTTTGTATTTGTAAGCTGTGCTACGCAATTTCCGATGCAAATACAGAACGGTAGCGCTATCGCCTTGTAAGCTTAAATGCGAAGCGGAAGCGCGAGCTCTCTCTCTCTTTCTGTGTTCTTCTTTTTTTTTTTTGCGCCCAGTTGCCTCTTATGCCTTGACTTTCACTTCTTGCACGCCGCAGTTTTTTAAGTACACATTCACGTCACACTCTTTTTTTTTTTACCGTTTGCGTTGGCCAATACACTGTGCTTGTATCTTCTGTCTTTGGCGCAAACTGGCATACAAGGCGTGTGCTTCTGGGGCCTTGCTTCGTCGAAGAGTATACCTCTGCGCCAGTTCTTCTCACGTATCAACATTTCAGCAGGATCAAATGAAGCATCGCGCCTATTTAGAGCCTGAGCTCACGAGCCAGAGGGGCTAAGTTAGTAAAAGGTTTTGAGGTGTTATGTTTAATTTCAGTGTGACCAGAGATACAGCAGCCGAATCCACATAATTTTTCAAAATAAAAACACACATGACACATGAAAAGAGCATAACCTGTAAGCAGAGTCATATCATTGGAGTAATTTGAGCGCGCGAGCAAGCGTTGCACCGCGTTTTTAAAAGCAGTTGTGTACTCGCTGTTAAATAAAGTTAAGCGGTGCAACAGAGGAGGAAGACGGGGCAAAAGGTACGGGAAGCGGTTATGCCAGCGTACTATACTGGCAGAACCGCCTTGGACCAGAATAGGGTAGGTGGCGCTAGAAGCTGCAGTTCCATAGGGGGCCTTGATGTCAGCACCGCCTCCGATTAGCATGTGTCGAAGCACCCTACTGTTCCACAGGCTCGTACGCATCTGTGTCCACATGTCGGAACGACTAAACTGCACTGTATTTTGAAATATAGGGTCTTAGTGTGGGGCGTTCGGGAGTAAGGAGCGTGTCACTATGGTGAAACTTCGCTCCCCTTAATGGAGGACCTTGCGCAAGTCTATGCTCGTGCAGTATTATCTGTCGACTTTCCTATTCAGGGTAAAATGTGATTGATGGCTATAGCTGTCACCGTATGGCTTCACCGGATGCACTCTGCTTTAGTTTCCTCACCTCAAAGAAGTCACAGAAAGGATATCAGCGTACCCACGGGAAGACTAAAAGAAAGAAGAGATGGTGACCACGCCCCTTGAAATATGTTTACAAGAGTGAATAGTAAGAGGAACATTAAGAGTGCCACGGGAATGCAGGATTCGTAGGGAAGACCGATGTAGGGTTTCCCGCTACGCGGAGGAATGAGTGCACAAAGACAGCTCAGGGTATGCTTCTGTATATCCTTCCGTCCTCCCGTTCTCATTATTGTATATAACACCCGAATATCCGGTTCATTGATCCAGAGAACGCCCAGAAGTCGTCGCGCAATGTCCCCAGTGGCCGAACTGAGCCAAGCGTTCGCGCACACATTCTGCTGCGAGCTAAAAGCCGAGCTCCAGTGAACCGCGAAGCGAGGGGCCGGCAGCCACTAATACGGGGATGATTCTACGCCAACAGCACGGAAGGCGCTAGAGCTCTGGAGAAATGAGAAGGAGCCTAGAAGGGGTTGGGGCGAGGACGAAGATTGAAGGGAAGAGGAAGAAAACGCTTATAGGCCCGCCGCTCGACATGTTGTAGTGAGCGCGTGATCACGCTTGGGCGGGTGTCGTCTCCCAAAGTGTCGAGAAGAAAAGAGTGAGGTGGCGGAGAAGGGGGTGGCACTCGAAGAGCTGAGCTCCTCCAGGGCCATTGAATCGCGCGCGGACGTGTAGTAGACAACGGCGACAGTCCGGAAGCGAAGACGCTCACTTATGCCTCGTTAATCAAGGATGCAACGCGAACTTGGCCGGCTCGAAAAGCGCCCCCTCCGTCCCCCTTCCCTCTCTCCTACTCCACTTTCTGCCGACGACGTGTACGCGGTTTCTCCTCTTCAACCTCCTCGCTCCATCGCTTCGCGGCGTTTCCGAAACAGATATCGCGCGTCGTGCACTGGCTCGCCTTGACGTCTCTCGGGCACCGACGAACCGTCGCCAAGCAAGCCCGCGTCGGCTGCAGCCAGCTCTCCGGGCACGCGAGCCCCCGACAGCTCCTGCAGAATGCGCGAGAGCGCGGGCGCGCGCATGTGGCGGCGGTCCAATCAATAATGCCTCACGCCGCCCGCCGACGCTCTTTTTAAGTTTCTGCACCTAACGTGTACTAGGGCGGTGAGAAAAGGGCCATTTGTTTCGGACTCACTCTTTCTCGGTCTCCTACTTTCATCGCACCCCTTTGCGCTGTTTCCGTTATGTGTGTGGGCGGCCATCTGCCATGAGACGGATTTCTCGACGTTGTCTTCGTTGTCGTCGTCCGGATGTCGAGCGGCACTTCTTCCCACTTTTTTCTCGTGGTTCCTTTCTTTCCCCGCCGTTTCGTGTAGTGCCGTGTTTTTCACTACGGCACTCGTCGGCTTAATGTTCTACCAAGAAACACACATACACAAAGTGTTTCCCAATATTTCTTTTGTTCGCTCTCTCTCTCTCCAGCTTTCATTTCTTATTTCTTTGCTGACGTAGCTTTAGTCGAAGATGGGTCAGGCACGCTGGGATGCAACGCATTTAAGGAACCATGAGACAGCCGCCATCTTTGTGTCATTCGCCATTTTGTTTCAAAATTTTTCGCCGATGCGAGGAAAGGCGAGGAGGCCTCTGCGCTCTTTCCGCTGACTTGGCTCGTAGATGGACGGCCACTGTTACCCCGTGACGTAACGATATCGACGACGGTTGGAGTGCCGATCAAAAGTGTATTTTCGGAAGACTGTCCCGTGCGTGTTTGCTTTTCGGTTCACAAAAAGCACTCAGCCTGTGGAAACTGTTTGCGTGACGAGCGCTAAAAGGAATGACAAGCCTAAAGCGAGGATCTGACACGGCGCAAGAAGAGACTAGGATCCATTCTTGGCAGACTGCCATCGAAAGCGGCCACCTGGAAACTGCTGAACTCGCTTGAACATTTTTCGTAGAGGTGCCCGGTGGGTCATGCTCGACAGGTGATGACAAGTAACACTAGTTCGCTACAATGATGTGTGGCGCAGCTCGCTGTCTAGCGTAGAAAACTTACCCTCACATCATTGGTGGCGGTGGTTGTTATGGTGGATTTGTAGCAGGGGATACTAGACCTGTGACCTATAGCATCACATATTACTGAGCTCGACAATATTAGCAGATTATAGCAATATTATTCGCAGATCAATTTTAGTAGTACGCTTAAAAATTTTAAGTCGGTTCTCTTTTCGACATCCTGTCGCATGTTGCATTATAGTATCAACTGCAGAATAATAACGCTGCGCGTAACATCACTGAACGCGCGGCCTATTGCTATGTAATGCCATCACCATTTATGTGTATATATTTCCGGTTGGCGCTTTCGTTACTGTTTGATTAATATTTAGAACCTCCGATATAACCACATTCTCACTTTCCATTTAGATCTCTTAGATGCTCGGTTAAGGCTTTCTTTCTTTCTTTCTTTCTTTCTTTCTTTCTTTCTTTCTTTCTTTCTTTCTTTCTTTCTTTCTTTCTTTCTTTCTTTCTTTCTTTCTTTCTTTCTTTCTTTCTTTCTTTCTTTCTTTCTTTCTCTTTAGCTGCAGCTTTTAGAGTGTATACATTCCAGAGTGTATGGAGCAGCTGTTTTCACCAGGGGGTGTTTAATTTTAATTCCGTTAATAATAAAGGACAGACAAGGCGACGTCATATTGTATCACAAAGTTTTTGGCAGCAAGCAAAATGAAGGCGGTGCGCCTGTCGTCAGCGAACCATGAACGAGGTACGCAAATGTTCTGCGCCTGTCCGTCGCAGAGCGTCATCTGCTCTTGGCAGGTGTCGTTTAATCTTGAGTAAACAAGCTTGCTCCGTTGACGGCAAGCTTTAGCTAACTTCGCAAATGATTGAACATTAAAGGAACACTAAAAAAAAAAAAACACGGGGTTTGGCTAATCTTATCATCTCGCACTTTTCCCACAAGGAGACTGCTTATTTGCGGACTGTTACACTTGATTGTTGAAAGGGAAGAGCTTAGTATATAAAAAGTAAATAAACAATTTATTTCAGGAACATGCAATTACTGTGCTGACGTCACAGTGTACTGGCGCCGCGGAACCGCCAGTGCTATTCCGTTGCACAACAGATATTGCGCTAAACTGTGCATTGCTGACATTGCATTGTAGTGAACTTGCGTGCGTCAGGGCTTCCACTGTGGCGCGCCTCGCAATATCACTGCGGGTTTAGCACCAAAAACTCCAGCACGTATTAGATTTCTCAATGCCCCTAAATATTGAGTAAATGCCTCCGTACGCATCGTTTCGCAGACACTTGTTTATAGATACTATTCAGTTTTTAGTGAGGTGATGATGATTGTGGTTCCTTAAGACGCTAATTTCTGCAGCCCTTGTAGGGAGCATGGCTAAGCGTCGGTGGGGATAGGAGAAAGGGAATGAAAGAGAATGAAAGGAGAGAACAGCAGTAGTGGAAGGATCCGGAAATTTCGACCACCTGGGGTTTTTTAACGTGCACGGACAACGCACATTACACGGGCATCTCACATTTTCGCCTCGACCGAGAATGCGACTGCCGCGGCCGGGATCGAACCGCGTTTCTTGGGTGGCAGCCGAGCACCATAACCACTACACCACTGCGGCGGACATTAAGTGAGAGCAACGGGCACTTGCATTATCCATAGTGTCTCGGTGCCCCAGGCCATTTTATCGCGGCGGCGTTTAGCTAAGATGCGATAGCGAAGAACACTTGGGAATGACCGTGTGGGACTTGTTATTTTGGTGCCGAGAGGCGTAGGAGCGGGAGGCGAGTGCATGGGTCATAACAAAGAGAAAGTGAATGATGGATTGTCACCGCATGTCCTCCCCCGGAACACTGTTCCCGACGCCAGCGTCCATCTTCTGTTCAATAACGCGGAAGAAAGCATCTTGTGTTCCGAGTCGTTCCACGCGCTGGCACAATCTAGCGCCTAATGAAGCAGCTTGAACGGTCCCGCCGAGAGCAACAGGGAATCCAATCGCTGCGATTATCCGGCCCAGATTACGTCGTTTTATTGCGGCTAAACGAGGTTGCGTCACTGACGTTAAGGACGGACGCTGGCTTCGTGTTTCCACCCGATGCGTAGATAGGCGGTCGTCCGCGGCAATGCTCGGTACAGCAGAGGAACCGGCATTAGTACGAGTTGTAAAACACGACCTTGAGTTGCCAGCGCTTCGCGTCTGCTTTCCGTCGCCGTAGAGGCTTTGACAATCCGCGCTTTGATACTGTGATTTCCTGTCGCGTTATTGTACCTCTCAATGTGGTAGTCATTGGTGGTGCTTATTTTAGTCGAATCGAATTTCTCGCGCCTACCTAGCCGAACACAGATTGGTTTCCTGTATCCCTCATTAATGTAGACACTTCTTGAATTGAAATCGCTGATCCCCCTCCCCCTTATTTTTTATAAGTGCACATGTGAAAAGGTTTCCCCGTCACCGTTTTTCCCGTTATTTTAAACCACGCTGTATCCGTGCAGTGTGCCTCGAGCAAATTTCAGGACTAAAATGTCTTGTGAGCTTACACTCCCAGGTCAGAAAGGCGTACTTGAAGGCAACCTCCTTATATGTCTCGCTATTTTACTTCCCCTTTCCACTCTCCGTATGTAAGGTAGCCAAATATAGAAAATTTCGTTAACTTTCCCGATTTTTCTTTACCGGTTACTTGATTTCATCGCTGTCTTTCTCTCCTTCTGTCTCCGTTTGTAACTGAAGATATTTCGGACAAGGACAGAAGCGTGTTCTACCTCGCTTGGAGTAGTTTGCTCCATTAAACAATTCTATACGAAAATTACGAACAGGGAAGGACAAAGAAAGAGAAAACTCGGTGAAATTAATGAGAACGAGAAGTTGGGTTTCGGAATGTAGTGAAAACGAGAAAGTTGGGCGCCTGCCCGGACTAATTCGTCGAGCTCTATGGTCAAGCACGAATTAGACCGCCAGGTGATCGATTTCAAGCCTGCGTGGAGACTATTGCCAATAAAACTGCAAAGATGGTCCCTTTTGTAAAAGCTTGTAACGAAAGAGAGTTTATATTAAGAATTACTCCTTACCGTGGACTATTCATAATAGTTCTGACGTTTCACTTGTCAGAACCAAGATATAATTACGGGGCATGTCGTAGCAGGTGATCCCGGATTGATTTCGGCCCCCTACTTTTCCTCGACGTGTATCTGACCTCACTGCGCGGAAGTCTGCGTTTTTTTTTCTCTCGCTTCACTTGCACTGAAATACAACCGCTATAACCATCAATCAAATGTTAGCTGCTAAGCTACCTTGGCGGACAAGTGGACTTTTCGTAGGTCATGTAGCACAGAGCATATAGACAACAAACGACGAAACAACTTTCTTTCTTTCTTTCTTTCTTTCTTTCTTTCTTTCTTTCTTTCTTTCTTTCTTTCTTTCTTTCTTTCTTTCTTTCTTTCTTTCTTTCTTCTTTCTTTCTTTCTTTCTTTCTTTCTTTCTTTCTTTCTTTCTTTCTTTCTTTCTTTATGACAGCCTGGTCGTGGTTTGTTTCCGGCACACGCGCATTTCATCGTGGTCCGAGGCTTCGGAAAGCGCTACGCCGAGCACTGCTGTACCGAGCGAACGCTTCTCAAAGTCTCACCGAGCTCGGCGTAAAGACGTTCGCGTCGAACCAGAGACGGTAGCAGACGCGGCACGCCTGGCTTCGGCTTGACGCTGTCCCGTCCTTTTACTATACTACACTATGGTGCATGCCCATGCTATTCTAGGAGCTGGTCCGAGAGAGAGACTCTGAAGGCAGCGCTTCGTCTTAATGGACACGGTTCGATATTGGAGCTGCGGCATCTCCTCGGCCCGTGGCAAGACAGCACATGCGCACTACACAGCACTAAAGCATTGATAGCGTTTCTACGGGCAACATGCCTCAACAAAACGCTGTAAACTGCATTTTAGTGTGTATATATATATATATATATATATATATATATATATATATATATATGAATGTGTAAGTAAACGCTGTAACTGCATTTAAGTGTATATATATATGTATATATGAATGTGTGTAAGTGTGAGTCCGCCGCGGTGATGTGGTTACGGTACTCGGCTGCCACCCAAAATACGCGGGTTCGATCCCGGCCGCGGCGGTCGCATTTTCGATGGAGGCGAAAATGCCAGAGGCCCGTGTACTGTGCGTTGTCAGTGCACATTAAAGAACCCCGGGTGGTCTAAATTTCCGGAGAATCCACTGCGGCCTTTCTCTCCTCTCTATCTCTTTCACTCCCTTTCCCCCACCCCCACGGACGCTTAGCCGTGCTCCCTACATGGGCTGCAGAAATTAGCGTCCTTTCCTAACCGAAAACACAATCAATCAATCAAGTGTGACTGCACGTACGTGTTGTGTTACACGTGATCATTGTAAATAGCATAATGACCGCTAAACACTTGGAGTTGCAAGGCAGGCTACTAACCAGGCTAACATCTACGGAGTTATAAATAAAGTGTTTCTCTCTAGGAGCTGCTTGGACGCCACGATGGTACACATGCTTTCGTGGCGCGAAGCTATGTACAAAAGTATAGCTTTGCGAGACGCTGAGCACCGGAAAAAGCGACGCACACAGTCTTTGTCTTCTGCTTGCAGATGCAACGCGTGCGCCAGCCAGCCGCAGTGTTTCCAGTGATGATTATGGTTCGTTAAGGAAAGGACGCTAGTTTATACAACCCCATATAGGGAGCACGGCCAACCGTCCGCGGGAGTAGGGGAAAGGGAGTGAAAAATACAGAAAGGAGAAAAAAGCCGTAGTGAAGGTCTCCGGAATTTCTTACCAGCTGGGGTTCTCTTACGTGCACTGACAACGCACAGTACACGGGCCGCTGGCATTTTCGCCTCCATAGAAAATGAGACCGCCGCGGCAAGGATCGAATCGAAATTGTTTTGGGTGGCAGCCGCCTAATGGGCTGAGGCCACGTGCGCAAGATCAGAAAGAAACGCGCGTGAGAACGCCGCGCACTGGTCACTGCAGAGACGTAGTGCACACGCACCCTTGGGGACCAGGACTAATGATTATGCTAGTATTATTTTTTTTTGTAACACCGTTTGTATGATTTCACTAAGAGCCTCGCTGTCAAAGGAGGAACAGAAAAAAGATGACAAAAGAGTACATAAGGTCACGCAGTGACTGCGCAGTTTTTACAATGTCACAATGTACGTTTTGTTTTTCGCATGCGCGTGCTTCAGTAAACAGTCACTCGCAAGTTATTTGTGTTCTAGCGAAGAAGTTTGAGGAAGTGCTATGCGAATCACTTACTGACGAATGCACTTAAGGACAAGACATGACATACCGCGACGTGGAACCTTTGCGCTCTGATATGTTTACCGCACGCATTGTAGAGAATGAGGTTGCGTGATTATATAAACATTGTGGGATCCTGCATAATCAGAGCGTAACTGTGTGATTACAAGCCAGTGTATTCGGAAGGCTGGCGAGGTAAACAAACAACACTCTGTTTACAGGAGCGTTGTTTGTTTATTTGTGCGGGTGGTTCACAGAGCGCTGGCCGCGTAGCGGAGGAATAGGTTGGTAGCATCTCGACGCAATGACACGAGAACCATGGGAAAGAGCATTGAAAAGAAAAAGAAGACGCGCTTATATTCTATTACCGGATATGTAAGCACGTTATAGCTGTTTGTATATCAAAACCGACTGCATATAAAAAATTTACTTATCATAGTTGATAGCATAGACTTTGTTTTGTTTTGTTTCTAGCCGTTTAATGAGGCAGGAGAACGTGCTTCAAGTTGTACTGAAAAATGAAAGCAGAGCAAAAAAGAGAGAGAAAAAAAAAAGAGATTGGAGATCGCACGCATTGTGGGAATCGGAGTCATGCAAAGCAGTGTCGGCGAGCAACTTGCCTATATAGAATTATTTCTCATTTAGCCAAGAGTGGTGAGTAGAATCAACGTGTTTATGTAGTTTGGGTGTATATAAAACAAGGCAAAACCAGGTTGCTGAAGATTTAGCGGTCATTCTTGCCTGAGAGTCGTCTAGAACTGGCCTCCAGCGGAAGTGGCGCACTCCTCTGTACATACAATAAACGAATTCTTTGAAACAAACAAACAAACAAACAAACAAACAAACAAACAAACTAACTAACTAACTAACTAACTCCAGCCAAATATTACTAAATAATATAACTAGCTAGGTGCTAGCCAGACTACTTAGCTAGTTAACTAGGCAGCTATGGTTAGAGACTGGCTAACATAGAGTTAGCTGGCTTCATAGCTAGTTAGCAAGTTTACCACACTTAAATTAGGATTTAAGCTTAATAAATTTAACCTTTAGCATCGCTATAGCAGAACGACATGAAAATCCTGATGACCACCAGCGCTGGAGCACACAATACTTAATTTCACCTCTATATTTCCCGTGCTGCGAGCCTGTTATTGCTAGCGATTCCGAAAGGAAGAAATGCGCATCATTCCATTGCACATACAGCCAAGTGCTCTACGAACTGAAATAGATGAATTGAAGCATCGGCCGGCGCCTTTTGAGATGTCGCTTCCCGAAGGAGGAAGACGACAAATACTTCATCTGGAAGACAAAAGGGCATCGCTGTTTCAAACTATCTCTATCGTTCTCTCGCACGATGCCAGCGGCGCCGGCGCCGGAGGAGAAACATAGCGCGGGGCGTAAAACGCGTTCTAAAACGTATCAAACGCGTTTCCGCCGCGAACGCGGGAGGAGCGCGCGTGAAACCGTTCAGCTGTTAGGACGCCGAGATGGTCGGCGAAACGGAGTGCGCTGTTAAAACCACTCCGCACACGTTTCGGTGAAAGCTCGCTCGCCAGCGACTGTTCTTGCGCGTTAAAGGAAATAAAAAATAAGGAAAGAAAAGAAATGAAGGACTTTCTCTGCACCACGCTCTTTCACGATTCTGTCAGTTTTGTTTCTTTCCATCTCTTCCTTCCCGCAGGCCCTCGCGGCAAGCGTCGACTATTCTTTTCGATTTACGTAATCGTCGGCACGTGTCTTACATGCCAAAGGCAGGGAGTGCATTGGAAGGCGTGTAAGGACAAAGAAAAAAAAAAGACAGAAAGAGAAAATGACTCCGGCGTGTTCGTGTACAACTGAGAATAAAAGGGTGCGGGAAGGTAAGCCCCGGAGGGGAAGCCGTCGGGGATTTTCTGCGATAGAAAAGACAGATGTACGAGTCGGGGCAACAGCGCAGAAACACTGCGAGCGGCCTCATACAGAAAAGGAAGGTCCTGCCGAAGAAGTGACTGAAGGTTCCCGCTTTTGTCTTCGTCTTCTCGTCCACGCCGCCGTGAGCGAACCTGATGTGTTCCCGCCATCGTTCGCGCGCGTGCGCCAGTGTTCGAAGATTGGAAAGTAAAGGAAAATAGAGAGATAAAAGAGGTGAGAAGGGACTTGGACGGCCAAGAGTGATAGAGAAATTTTTCGGCCTCGAGGTGTACCAGGAAGGTGAAGAAGGGATAAGGACAAAACGACGACGGAAGGAAAGAAGGGTATTGAATTTGAAAGCTTCCCCCAATTCCTTCCCTCTCCTCTCTCGACAGAAAAAGAAAAAAAGAAAGGAGGGAGGGAGGGCAGTGACGAAAGATCTGCTGAAATGGCTCGAAATTGTGCGGGACCCTGCATGTGGGGTAAATGAGAAACCGGCACGCAAATGGAGCGATTCTTTCGGGATTATTTGGCACGTCGGAGAACGAGGAGAGCGAGGTAAGGTGGATTGTAGAGAGAGGGTGCGAGGCTGCTGTAATTTGTCAAAGCAAATGTCGTCCAGTTACTTTAATAGCTCGCTAAAGAAAAAGAGGGAAAGAATGTTAATGTGGTCACTACGCGTGTGGGTGTGCGTGGGAAAGAAATGAGGTATTGATGGACAGCGATCGTATTAGAAAGAAAGAGAGAGACAGAGAAAAGAGGAAAGCACGACACGCGCACGGGTCTACCTACCTCGTTAAGTTGTTCCGGCACCATTCTTCTGGGCTCTAGGCAGGATGTAAGACCGGAAGCAAGTATAACGCTTGTAATGGGTCGAAAAAGCGGCAGCAAATGGCTGCGCAGTAGGTTTAAGGCAGCAATGACAATGGCTTCTCATGTTGAATCGAGGGGAGAATTGAGATAGTTCTTTCAACTGCCCTTCCTGGAGACCGTGCTTACTCTGCTTGGATGATTAAGAGACGATGCATTTGGCTTCGCGTTGTAGAGATGTCGCGCAGAACTCGGAGACATCGTGATTGAAGCCGCGTCACCAATAGAGGCGATGGAAAAGCGGAAATAACTTTCTTAGTTTTAGCTGTCAGCTAGTCAGCCAGGGCTTCTCGCTATTTATTTATTTATTTATTTATTTATTTATTTATTTATTTATTTATTTATTTATTGTACCCTCAAGGCCCGAGGGCATTACAGAGGGCACTGGTAAACGGGAAATAGTACAAAAATCGGGTAGTAATATAAGACAAGAAGAAAATAATACAGTAACGCAATAAAACAACAGACTAGAAATAGCAGTACATACAATGTAGCAATGAAATGCTTTGCTAGTACTAACAGGAGCTAACAAGGTATCATGACGTAAATTCCTGCTTGTGCAATGTTGGCTAATTAGTTATTAATTACTCAATAGCGATAACGATGAAGATAAGATGTTGTAATTTCCAAGTTAAACAATGTTAGCTACAGCCTTGCGAAAAAGTTTGTTGTCAGTGATGGCGACTATGTCATTGGGAAGGTGGTTCTATTGCCGAGATGTTCTGGGGAAAAAAGAATGACTGAACGTGTCAGTATTACATGTTTGAATTCTAACTAGGAGAGAAGCTCAGGGGAAGATGGATGCTTGAATCGATGAACAAATCGCAAAGTACGATTTAGAACAAGGAATGTCGCGGGAGCCAACGTTTCGACAAGCGGACTTGCCCTGACGAAGACAAGTCCGCTTGTCGAAACGTTGGCTCTCGCGACATTCCCTGTTCTAAATCGTACTTTGCGATTTGTTCATCGATGTTTGAATTCTGACATTGAAGCGATAGTCGTACGGTGCGATTTATTCGTTTTATTTACAATAAATATGGTAGGAACGTGTCCGTATCAGGACTTTACATGCAATCTGGTCTTTGCCCTCTCGAATCACGGCGGAAGTTGCACCGTCTCAAGATGATGTTCAACATCGTTAATAACCGCAATAAACTAGACTTCCAGGCATACATGGAATTTAATAGGTCACGACCTACTCGAGCGAAACACAACAAGTCCATTTTGGTACGTCAATGTAAAACAAATGCGTACAAGGGTTCCTTTTTTCCTAAGACAATAGTCGAGTGGAACGGGCTACCAAATGAGGTGGTAAACATGCCAACGTCTGATTCTTTTTTATCGGCTATTGTTCCCTACTTGTGATCAATGGGTTTGCTTTATAACTGGAAAGTGATTCACTAGTTGTTCAATGTTCATTGTACTGTTTTTTGCAACCACTTCTCATTGATTGTCTTCTTGATGTTCATGTATTTCTCCTTGTTATTTTGTACTTCTAACATGACATTACCTTGTAACAAATGTAACATTCACTGCACTGTAACCACTCCTGCCTTGGCGACCAAAGGATTGCTGGCAGTATTGAATAAAAAAAAAATAATGAGGCTGTGAAATGAAGTTATTTTGAAGAAGTGGGTGATGGTATAACTTATGAAACAAAGTTAAGCCAGCTATATTCCTCCGGTATGCTAGTGATGGAAGACATAGGTTAGCTTTCATTGAAGATATGCTGGAAGTACGGTTATAATTAGAAAAAATGAATCGAACTGACTTATTTTGAACGAGTGTATAAAGAGATGAGGTTTTCGTTGTATTACTTAGGTGAGGTTTTCGTAGTATTTTCGTTGTATTATTAGGTTTTCGTTGAGGTTTTCGTTGTATATGCTCACTCACTCACTCACTCACTCACTCACTCACTCACTCACTCACTCACTCACTCACTCACTCACTCACTCACTCACTCACTCACTCACTCACTCACTCACTCACTCACTCACTCACTCACTCACTCACTCACTCACTCACTCACTCACTCACTCACTCACTCACTCAAATTACGTGTGAACGAATATCACTATTTAAAAATTCACTGTTTACATTATGTGTCTACTTGTATCTTTCGAAGTATCTTTCGAATTTTCACTAGAACACGTATAAAAATAACAACTTTCAAGTGTTTTATTTCTTAACAAGGCAATATTACTTATTTATTCACACATACTACCACGACGTAATATCTTGTTATAAGCAAGGCAACCACTTGTGATGAACTTACAGACTGGCTCTATTCAAGAGACCTGTTCTTCAAGGCACAGGAAACTTTCTCTCCTAAGTAGACCCCCTTCTTTAGCTTTCATTTTTTTTTTCAGATGCCTTTGGTGATCTTCACAATGACCCTGATCACCAGTTTTTCAGCTGCTTTTGAAGAAAACACGACATAGTTGCTCTTCTTGTTTATCTCTCACAGCGGTTTGTACTACACGTTAAACCACAAGGAGGCGACAGCGCAGCCAGGAATGAGGACAGAGCTGAATGCACTGCTCTAGGTACTCGACCACAGGTGGTGGTTATAAAGCACGCGATCCTAAACTACGCAGTTTAGGATCCCCTTTCGGAAGTTGCCGTAAGGACGTGCGTTTATCCACCGCACTGCGTGCAGGAAGTTGCAGCGGCGGCAGTAAAAGGATGGAGTAAACGACGGCTGGGTAAACAAAACACGTCGCAGTGCGTCGCCGAGGTACAAGGCGAGGCGGAATCGGAGCGCCGCACTCCCGCTCTATCGCCTTTTGGTTTTGTTCTTCCCCTTGCAGTTCCACCCGTCAGCGTCGGTCGGGTCGAGTTGTGCACCATAAACATGGTGCGTGTCTCCTTCCCTCCTGGCGCTGTTCTCGTCAGACTCCAGAGAGGGCAATAAAACAGTACCTGAGTATATTGTGCCGCCAGCAGGACGCTGCTCGAGAGAGTGCCGCCCGCGGAGCACCTGCACAGCAAAGCCGGCCAGGACAGGAGAACGCGCGGTACCTAAGAGTTGCGCGGAAGGAGCTCCACGAAAGGCAACAAAAATACTAGGGAAATGCAGGCGAGGGAAAACAGGAAAAGGCGGACTTCGCCGGGAGGGTTTTCTCATTAAGCTAAGGTGAGGACAGAAGCGGACTTTTAGACCTGGTTTACTTTGGTCGTCGTTACTTGCTTTGCTCTAGTCGCTCCCTTGACCCGTCTTTTTCTTTCTTTTTCTGTCCGTTTGCTTACTGCCAACGAAGCTTTGGCACTGTGCGCCTGTTTTGTTGACGTTGCCGGAGCGTCTCGTCAGGCTCGCGAGCGTGTGTTATGTGCGTACTTTACTCTTCACACACTGTGTCGCAGGCAGACCCGGGGCTGTGCTTGCGTTGCAGTGTGGTGTTTGAAGAGCGTATCAGCTGCCGCCGTATATACTGCCGTCCCTCTTTTATTCGTGAACATCACTGGTTTCTTTTCGCGGAGCTGTTCAAAGCGCGAATTCTTTGTGCAAAGTGCAGAGTTCTCCCTTGCGGACCACTTCCTGGTAGAAATGCGTTTGTGGAATAGCTGAGCCCTGTTGTTAGATAAACCAGCATAAGCATAGAAGAGACCTTCGCGAAACTCTGTACCGTTCGCATGGTGATTTCTGGAACGTTGCACTGACGTCTAGCACTGGGCTGTGTGCCGTAGGTGCGCGCACACACACACACACACACACACACACACACACACACACACACACACACACACACACACACACACACACACACACACACACACACACACACACACACACACACACACACACACACCTCTCAAACCTGCGCAGAGGACGCAGCACAGTCACAGCATAAGCTAGATGTTGCGGCGTGCATTGCCAATCTCTTATGTTACTCTTGCTTACTCCTGCTTCTTGGCCCTAGTAACAAGGGAATGTTAAATAAACAGTAATTGTGGTGCTGTCAAAGGGTAATCGCGTTGACGTTACCCGTAAGCTCAAGGGAGCTTGCTCGATTTTAGAAACATATCGTTGTGGCAATTACGCAACTGTATCCTAGCATCACTTTTGCGAAATCCGTAGCCGAAAGGAGCTGCATTATTCAGAGAAGGCATCTTTTTTTTTTGTATGCAGTCACGGTAGGATCCAAGGTGACATTAAGAGGAGGGTAATTTAATAGGGTAATCCAAGGTGACATTAAGAGGAGGGTAATTTAATAGGGTAATCCAAGGTGACATTAAGAGGAGGGTAATTTAATAAGAAGCCAAGATTATGGAAGAAAAGGAGGAACGGAGGGCCCCATACACATTCGATTTTAGGTATATATTACTGAAGTAGTGTCTATATGGTGAAAAGGATGCAACTCTCTCTCTTTCTATTTTTGCCTATGAATTGTTCCAGGGTGTAACAAAGAGACATGAAAAAGATAGTACACCAATCCTACACAAAAAGTAAAAGGACCCCATAAAACATCCGGCAAAAGCCGCTCACCGAAAAGTGGTACGACTCTCGGAGTTACTGATAAATTGAGGTCGACTTCATCCGATCCCCGCTTAATTTTCGCTCCCTTAAATGTTGCGTCATGCTCCTGAAAACGATTAATTAGAATGTTAATTAATGAATCCGTGTTTCTAATATATCTAGAAATTCGATTTGCTGCGCGCAAGCGATATCCACCTCTCACCCAATTAACCCCGCAAATGGAAGCGGCACTGCACTTTACCCTGCAGGCGGTTCAATGCAAAGCAGTTTTTAAAAGAAAAAAAAAAGAAAAGTCACGAGCGACATAGGTAGATGGAGGTTATATATATATAACCAGCCCTATAACTCGACAAGACGAAAGTGAACGTGGGTGCGTTGAACAGCGCTGTCTTTTAATCACGCCATCGCGGGGGCGACGAGCTAGCGAACGAGTATGACCTTTCGGAAGCCGTTAAGTAAAGAGCTGCGCAAAAAGTGCGAAGAATTAGCTATCGCAGAGATGGGCGGAGGGAAGGGGGGTCATCGACGTATGGACTAACGTTGAAAGCAAGAGTCAGAAATCAAGAAAGAAAAGGTGGGACAGAATCCCGACGACGCGTAATGAGTTTCTGGTCGAGCTTTCTTTTCTTTTCTTTCCCATTGTCTGCGGGAGGAGGGCTTTCCCATTGTCGCGTGGTGTCCAACGGATCAGCACGAGCTATGGCATGGCGCTTCAGCCGGCTCAAACAAAAGCGTCGTTCCGATCGCACGTGAGCTTGCGTTCTAACGGCACACCGACTCATACGTCGTTCCCGAAACAACGAGCCAAAGACAGAGAACGGGTGGGGAAAAGAAAAGAAGGAGGTAGTGTTAAAGAAAAAAAGGCAGAGCAGCAAGGATAGCTCGGCATTCTGTCGTGGGGTTGCGTTATCCCTTAAGCCTCGCCGATCTTCAGCGGAGCGTAAGCGCGCAAAACGAACGGAGTAGGGTAGACGAGAAGAGAGGAACGCTTCTGCCTGCCTACGAAAAGGCGGTACGGGGAGGAAAAGGCGGCGGAACGCAAACACACACACAGAAGGCGAGGAGCGCACGGGAGACAGAGGACAGCTCTGGAGCACCAATAGCTTGGAGTTAACGGACGCGCAGTGGCGGAGATTGAGAAGGGGGATGAGGGGGGGGGGGGCAGTGACGAAAAGGCTCACAGACTGTTTGGGTGCAGGCCTTAAGGCCGACATCACTCGCAACATGTGTCAATTTGCTTCGGCGCAGATCGCATCATTCTCTGTTTCTCTCTCGCTCTCTGTATCTGTCACATAGGGCGAGATAAGGACGGGGGCAACGTTTAATGAACCGCCAAACTTCCCCGTCGCGAGGACAGAGAGCACAAAAGCCGGGAAAGTCAACGGCAACGATCGTGCGAGCTTGGCTTAACAAAAGGGGGGGGGGGGGGGTGGAACGTTGCTTCGAGTGGTGTTACAGCGACGATACGGAAGAGTCTACTGGTAGTCCTTTGTCGCTAGCGTGTACTTAGAGTGAAACTTTTAGAAACTGCGCTAGTTTTTGCGTTTTCAGCGTCTTTCGCTCGTGCCACTTTTAGCAAAACGTAAACAGGTAGCTACCTTGCAGAGGCAGAGGAGAAATTCGAGCGTGATGGAAACAGATCGGCGTGTCACCGTCGCACACACCGTGGCAAAACTAGGGAATAGCTTCGAGGAAGACTAAGATAAATCGATGCGTCACCTTTGCTGAGCTTGAGGGTAATTTTGAGCAAGATGTAAACGCATCGCTGTCTTAACGTTGCAGAGCGTGAGGAGAGGCGAGACCGTGTCAAAGCCTGCCAGGAATACATATTTTAGCGCGTGGCGCGTTCCTAAATGTATTATGGAATGTATCATGGAAAATGTGTGATGGAAGTGCGATAGCATCCTTGCATCCGCAAGGATAACAGGGCAATGCTATGGGGGTCGAAATTGGTGGAGCATTCCGCTACGGCGTCTGTCATAATCATGTCGTTGGTTCTGGGACGTAAAACTTCAGATATCCTTATCATTAATTCCACGCGGAGTTTCGGACAAGCATTCAGAACTGCGCTGTGCAGCGAACTTACGCAGAGTTCAGATTGTTCTCTCTCGACTGACACCCCACTTTAGTCCAAGTCCACCGAAAGTTCCAGAGCGAAATATTTTGTGCAGCCACCATAAATAGATATAAATGGTTAAAAATATCGTT
Source organism: Hyalomma asiaticum (assembly GCA_013339685.2). Taxonomy (NCBI): domain Eukaryota; kingdom Metazoa; phylum Arthropoda; class Arachnida; order Ixodida; family Ixodidae; genus Hyalomma; species Hyalomma asiaticum. The sequence goes on along the minus strand of CM023485.1, from coordinate 42,667,673 downwards.
ATATATGAGTCCCTTCAACAATCAGTAATTATAATTGAATTAGAGGTGTTATATATTTATATACAAGCGACTAAAAACCTTGGTAAAGTATAACTCATCATAACTGCCGACATGTAACGAGCAATTTTTGAAGGAAGAAGTATACGTTTTAAAGCCAGGGCAGTTTTTTTTTCTTCAATAACACTCCGTTGAACAAGTCTGTTCCGATTCGTCGTGTTAGAGAAAGGCTGCGTAGTTTAAGCTGACTCACGCATTTCTAACATTGCCTGGCTTCTACAATACTCGGGGTGACGAAATGAACCGGAGCTTGCAAGGACTCCCTGCGAGCCTGAGAATAACTAAAATAGTAATATCGCTTAAAGGCGCAGAGCATGGAAATCTCCAAAAGGAAAAAGTGGTGTCCAAAGTGTGTTTATTTCAGATTACCGAAGAAACATAAAGAAAGCAGTCGTGCCGGGATAGCGCCATTGCGAGGAAAAGCGGCACATATTACCTCCACTTCCACGTCGGGCCTTCTTGATGCCGAATTCTTGTTGCGTAGTGTTTCAAACTGACAAATTGATTTGGGAGCCGATTTGATTGCCGGTCACACTCCGTTCCTCGCACATAACGGTCGGGGGAGCACGCAGGGATTCCTCGACATCCTAACCAATTCGACCAAAGCTTGCCGAACGGATTGAGGCAGCGTTACCGAGAAACCAGAGGAAGGAAGGGAACACAATAAAAGGGAGGAGAATGAAGAAGAAGCAGCAGCGGGGAGGTGGGGAAGTTTAGTGCGCACATAGAACTCTATTGGACCTGAGGTAGCCGGGACCGCGCAACCGTCTCCAACACGAGAAACAAGACAAACAAACTGACAAACAAAGAAAGCGAATAAGATCTGGAACTGCCGCAATCCGCGGAGCACTGAAAAAAACAGACATCAGAGGAACCGCAAGGTAAGGTCGGAGGAACTGTGGAGAACAAAGTATATCGGAGAGAAAAAATAAGAAAGAAAACAAGAAGTGAGAAAGACAGCGCATTGCAAGTTTAAGAACGTTCGGCTTCTCTGCCATTCTCGGGGACCCTGTGGGGGAGATAAATTTACCGTTGTCTCGGGCTCGCAAAAAAGGACGCTGTGTTTCGGTCGGCGCGCTGGCCGAGGCTCAATACGAAGAAACTAAACCTCGCTCGGTCCACCTATGCCACCCCCTTTTCTTTCCACCCAGTTCACCCCCCTCCACCCCCCCCTTTTTTTTTGCCCCTTTTAGTGGCACGCATAAGAACGTACGAGGTGGCGCGGCGCGTGCTTTTTGAAGCGTGTTTTCCTCCGGTTGGAGGGAGTGTACCGCTGCTGCTCTCTCTCGTATTTTGTCTCTCTCTTCTTTCTTTATTTTCTCTTTCTCTCGTTCGTTTCTCCGTTCACGCCAGACGCGCTCCTGGCCGCCGGTAGGCGCATGCGTCATGTTTTATTCACGACGACCACGCTTCAAATTGGCTCGAATATATCGCCAGGAGCAGGGTGCGTAGGTAAATTATTGTTGGACCTCCGGGCTGTGGCTTCGCAGGAGCCGTTTCCAGTGTTCCGCTTGTTTACGGTAGGTGCCCGGCGCTCACGTGTTCCGCGTTCTTCTGGCGGCAACGAAACCTGTTTTCGGGAATGGCCTCCATCACGGCTTTCTCCATCTCTCTCCCTCACTCTGCTTCTTCTTCTTCCCTTTTTTCTCTTCTGTTGAGCCTTTCCTTTGTCTTTTCGAACCGACTTCCACTGTGCAGCGAGAAGAACAGCTCGATTCGTCGACCGCAAGTTGTCATGTAAACAAGGCTGGTTCGTTGCCGCTTACCGTAGGCGTTGTCGGGCGCTAAAACGAAGAGTACTTTATCCGCTCTCGGTATTTCCTTCCTCGGATAAGACAATGAAGAAAGCGGAACGGGCGGTGTTTTTGGGGACGTTCGTTTCGCAGGGAAATTGCTGCTCTATAGGTCACGTTTATGCGACGTGTTATCTAGTGAGGATGCCAGTTTGAAAATTTATTTATTTTATTTTTTAACACTGTAAGCCTTAACAGGCTCTTACAGGAGTGGGAACAGAAAGGATACAGATTGGCAGCTACTCATCTGACTGAAGAACACACGCGAAAAAAAGGCACAAATGCTGATTGCAACTATCCGTCTGACGGAAGAACAAAAAAAAAAAAGAAAGATACAGAAGAAAGAAAGAAAGGAAATAGATAAAAAGCAGTGCATACTAACTGGAAAGGGTACGAATCAGACACAGTTCTGAGAACAGAAACTGCGACTGGCATAGCAATAAAAAACGCGCATTCCGTGAACAGGTGCGCCGTTTTCTACAAAGGTGCTACTCACCGATCAAAACAATTTTTTTTTTATAAATATCAGTGGCGAATGAGTTAACTGATTCCGAGAACACTATGCCACGTGGCAGGTTATTCTATAATTCTACGACTGAAGGAAAGTAGATGTTTGATTGATTCGTGGTGTTTGACGTCCCAAAGACAGCTCTGATTATGAGAGACGCCATAGTGGAGGTGTCCGAAAATTTCGACTACCCGGGGTTCTTTAACGCGCGCTGCCATCTCACAGCACTCGGGGCTCAACATTTCGCCTCCATCGAAATGCAGCCGCAACGGCAGGGATATGACGGAAAGTAGGAATACTTAAATGTGTTGCAACGGGCATGTGAAAGGCCTGATACTCTTGTCGTGGTTTGTTCCGTCGGAGCGATGGTAGCGTGGTCTTCAGTGCTCGTGTTTGCTTATATTAATGCTGTCATGACAAAACACATAGAAAGATATTAATGCAACCACGCGTAGCCGGATCGCCAAAGTTTGAATGTTTGACCTATTGTGTAGCGCGGTCGTGCTGACGTCACGCGAGTATCGGGAATATACAAATCTTAGAGATTGTGAAAGCCCTGGCGTATTGCGTCACGTTCTAAGACCAGATAAAGGATGTTTCTGGCGCATGCATATGCTATAGGTATGCGCAGTCATGCTTCGAAGAACGACGTTTTAAAAGAATAATGCAGGCTGCTAGAAGCGATATGATGCGGCACGACAAATAAACAGCTGGCAGTGCTGTGTAAGAGTGTGACACAAAGTTGAAAATTCCGTAACAAGCCGCACCTTCGTCAACGCTTCCAGAGTAAAAGCTAGAAAACCGTTCCGACAGTTTGCTCGCGCTATACTATAAGAACATAAGGTTAAGAAGACAACGTCGGGCTAGAACCAGCTTGGCTTGTGTCACTTTATAAGACGAGACGTATTCTTACGATTTCAACTGTTTATGCGCAAGCTATGCCCTATCCTGCCCATGGCTAACTGTTGGTTGGCTACCCCACTGTCGCTTTCGTGCGACTGAAATGACGGCCTTGACAAGGGACCTCTCACTAACTAACTAACTAACTAACTAACTAACTAACTAACTAACTAACTAACTAACTAACTAACTAACTAACTAACTAACTAACTAACTAACTAACTAACTAACTAATAAATCAGAAGCTAAGGTGTTGTGTGGGTATATCGAGTGAAAAAGCACTGTATTACTGTCTTTCACTCTGCTTCAGCAAAATATATATTTGTATGATGATAATGAAAGGAACCATCACCTGAATTCGTTAAATAGATGCTTTATAGTGGACACATTTATATATGTAATCGAATAAAGACATATTGCGGTGCTTATGCAACATAAATAATTATGCGGCGCTGCTTACAGGCTGTAAAAGAGCAAATGCTGCGAGCCAGGAGTCGCTAAATACCAACGGCCAGTTTTGAGCATCGAAGAAACGAAGTTCTGCGTTCCACTGGCGACATTTTTCTTTAAAAATCAAGCAGCGAGGCCTAGCACTCGACAAAGGCGCGTCGGACGCGCTTCGCCATGAAGATCAAGGACTGCTCGCGGGTAGGCTCTATTACAGAGAAATTACACGACAAAGACCCTATGAGACGATACTTTCGCCATATGCCAAGGACGCCCGTTTGATCTTGAAGCGAAACGGCGTCTGAAACGTTTGCGCTAGAAATATGCAGGGTTAATGCCGTTGCGGTAGTGACGAGGGCCATGCTCGCCGAATGTTTGGTGCAGATGACGGCGAACGCCAAAGGAAGCCGGAACATATGTGGTAAGCATTTTCCTAGCCCCTCTTTTGGGCTGACGCCGGCGAAGCCTTGCTAGCCGTTTTCTGCAGACGTGGTGCCCCAGTTCTTGGCGCATATTTTTATGGTCGTCGGTCGATGCCATTCAGGAATGTCGACCATACAAGCCATCGCAGCTGAATGCGACAAAGGCGCTCCTCAAGTACTTGAAGACAACAGACTTACACAAGCCACTATAACAGCGACGTCGCATACCATGCAAGAATCACTGACTCTGACAATGTGCTGTATGTGCTCTCTTCTCTCTCTCTCTCTCTTGTCTCTCCAACTTTCAATCTCCCCCATCCCCTTCTACTTGTGCAGGGAAGCATACCGGTTGTTCTAAACTGGTTAACCTCCCTGACTATCCCTCCCTACTGTTTCCCTCTCTCCTTCCTTGTGGCGACGACGGCTGGAAATGTGTTTATTGACTGTATCTCTGCAGAGGCAATGACTTCGTTTTCTTCTACTGAGGTCACTGTTGGGACTGAATTAACAGTAACCCTCCGGCATAGGTCAATACTTCGTGCCTCATAATAATATAGTGGCTTTAGCACGCAAAACCCCAGCAATTACTATTGGCGTTCAGCTGTCCGATTGGGGCAGCTATAGAATTTCGTGCTGCCAAAATAGAAAAATGAGAACGCGAGTAAGGCAGCACTTAAATACGACAAAGAGAAAGTAAGCGAAAACAACAGAGGATTTAGAAGAAACAAGGTGGTACAATAAAAGAGCACATAGAGAACGGCTCGGTTTGCTTTAGTATAGCTAGATCACCGGCCTCAGAACTTGGCATTTGTGGCGTTTCTGCTGCCTATGAAAAGCACGAGCTGCACTTTCCTGCTTTCGACTTGTACGTAACAGAGCCATGGCATGCGAAACCATGGCATGCGAGTCCTTCACTCACTCACTTCACTCACTCACTCACTCACTCACTCACTCACTCACTCACTCACTCACTCACTCACTCACTCACTCACTCACTCACTCACTCACTCACTCACTCACTCACTCACTCACTCACTCACTCACTCACTCACTCACTCACTCACTCACTCACTCATTCATTCATTCATTCATTCATTCATTCATTCATTCATTCATTCATTCATTCATTCATAATTCTGTGTGCAGGCGTACAGTACTTTGTGCGTTGTGAAGTACTTTGTGCGCTGATGCACTGGAGGTAACACAGACCTCGGTCGCTTTCATGATCGGGAGCTTTAAAAATATGATCAAACAGGCTCAGAGAATGTCGCAATAGCGAAAATGAATTATGCCCAAACCGAAGTGCTGGCGAAAACTGCCGCCACACGCTGTGCATCGCTTATTTTACGCTAATGTAAATCGCTGCAACGCTTTAGTTCGCGTAGATTTATATGCAGAAACTACGTTGCGTTTCATTTCAGTACTTTTTCGCAGCAGTAATGTCAATAACGGCCTTTTTATTTGTTCTTCTTCCTTTCTTTTCCTTTTTTTCTATAGCTACCGTACGAAATACCACACTTGCCTCTATTCATAGCAAACAGTTTGAATGCGGCAGAGGAAGAGCGTTCATTTTGAAACCAGTCAGTGAGCACAGGCCGAGTTGCGTAAGCAAGAAGTGCACTCGAGCTGGGATTGTCAACAATGTAGGCGAAAAGAAAAGTAAGTTCTAAAACGCTACATAAACTACAAAAAAAAGAGAAAAAAGAAAAGAAAGGGGACATGGTATTCAATGGCGACGTTTCTCGGAGGGAAACTTCGCCTGTATAGCACCGACGTCAAATTGAATGAAAACAGGGTGACGCAAGGAAGGCGCCAAGCGCTATGGAATGTCGGTCGGGGCTTGATATATTATGGCTGTTAACTACGGATGATTTGCTCTGTTTTGTATGGCTTAGCAAAGACTAGTAGTCTGTTGAACTCATGGTGCTGATATCTCTCGAAACACACGATTAAGGGCTGCATGAAATGTGCACTGGAAGTGCGGCTCAACTAGATAGATAGATAGATAGATAGATAGATAGATAGATAGATAGATAGATAGATAGATAGATAGATAGATAGATAGATAGATAGATAGATAGATAGATAAAGAAGGGCGCGCACGAGTAACAAAGCCCACGTAAGGATTCGGGAGTACTTTGTTGGCGTATTCTATTCCGTCTGGGCTATTTAAAAGAACCGTGCGTTTTTTCTTCTTTCCCATGTCGAAATTTCGGCAGATCTAGAGGGACAAAGAACTTTATTATTTATCCTGTTTGTTGGAGGTATGGGCATCGAAGAATACTTAACTAATTTAGACCAGTATTCAAGTAATATTTAAAACAGAAAAAGAATGTTTTTCGCCTTTGCTTTGGCGGTTATAAACTACAGTGAGTGAGTACTTGCAGCGATCTGTGCTTTCCTACAGAAGTGGTCTGCGGTTAGCGTACGGTATGCTTAAGCACATCCTCCTCATCACGGAAACCGAAAGAGGGGTAATGTCCTTCTTTTTTTTTTATGTCCCCATGGCGTAACCATTCAAGACATTAGGACGAAGAAAATACGAAACCATATAATAAAGGAAGCCACTTTTGAAGAAGCCGCTTTTCTCATCGAATTTGTTGCACGGACAAAGGAGAGACAGGTAGATTAAAGAAGCAAGGGAATAAAAACTGGATAGTTATCACGGAGTGCGCACTAACGCGCGAGTCAGTGCTCTGCGGTTTAGTTACGGGAACGTTCTTATTTCTAGCTACAGGGTAATAACCTGGTTCCAGCCTCTTGTAACTCGCATGTTACGGGATATGAGGAGAGCGAAGTAGTCGGGAATCAGTGGCCTAGTTGAGTTTTATCGGAAGAAGGCGGAGACGCCCGGCTCTTTTCGGAGGACACTTCTTGATGGATGAGAAGTTGATGTATATGAACGACTTCGTAGTCGATAGCTGCGAGCACATTATGGATACCCTCGGATGCTACCCGGTCATTCGGGTCATCTGTAACGGCCTAGAAACTTTGCATGCGGCGATAATTTACGAGCACGCGGCGTTGTTTTGCGAGGAGTACTTCGGCGTTGCGACGCGAGTTTAATATAAGGCGAGACCTTCGTTCCCGGCATGAAACACCGGATCGATCTCGGAGTCGTAGGCATCTTTCCTTAGGTGTTTAGTTACTAATTCCTTTGAAATATGACGTAATGCTGTGCCGTTCCATCCTGTACTGTTTCGTTGTCTCACCCCCCAGGGTGCTTCGTTGTTTATAGCATAAATTTATCTTCAAGATATATGCATTTCCGCAGAACCGATTTGCTATATACGTAATAGTCGAGTGGTACTTTTTTTGTGGGCGATATATTGATTGACGATTGGTTGCAACGTCTGTGGTTCTACAGGGCTTCTTTTCGGACAGAGTGGTAACTTTAACATGCCTGACGTTCTTATAAAATCAGGGGTGTGTGAACATTCGAATCCATCGAATATTCTTCGAATATTAATTTTTATATACGTATCCTATTCGAAGATGGGGCATTCGAAAATTTCGAACATTCATGGTGATTTAAATATTAAAAAAATTGAATATGCGGTCCGCTTATCTTGCCGAAAATGAGTGATCTGCGTTCGCGCTAGGTGCCGCGACTGGCCGTGCCTACACAGGTGAGCTTCGGTTGCGCACGGATTCGTCATGGCAGCCAATAACGAGCGCTTCAGGACGTACGAACTGTCGCCACCAGCACGCGCTCTCACGACGTATTTCCTCAGCTAAGCGCACGGCACCGCGGTTCGTGCTCGCCTAACCATGCTGGTGTCCTGGAAGCTTTAATACAGAAATAAAACGTGATGCCCAGTCATTTTCAGCGCCCTCTTTGTGCAGGACTTCTACGGCATGCAATGCAGTAAACCTGGATGACGTTGTGAAGCAAGTGATATTCTTTCACGTTAGCCCTTCGTATCTGATGATATATAATGAGTACAATTGGGATCCGATAAGCTAGTCTAGGCAGCGCCTTCCTGGTGGTAAGACATCTTGCGCCGACAGTCTATTAGTGCATTTTAACATAAATATGCGTTATGTGAGATATAACTACTGATGGCGCATTTCTGTTCTGATATACGATATTAGATTTTATATTGGGAGATGGATATTATTGTTCGATTAGTATTCGAAGACATGATTTCGGACACCCGCAAAAAAAAAAGAACGTTTTTTTTTCCTTTTGCGGAAAATTCATCTCATTCCACGCTGTAAAAACCATGGCAACAACGAAGTTGTGCTTTTATAGTTAATCATGACTAACTGGAAATGATGTAAAGCTGCTATCCCTATAATATAGCCCTTTCACTGTCGCGATCGCTACCATGTAGCAGTGGATCGACGGAAAAGGTGTGGGTGTTGGGCTGTGGGCGAGAGCAAGTCCTCTTTTTCCTTTTGCCTGACTCCAATCCTCTTTCTTTCTTTCTTTCTTTCTCGCAATCGTCGTGTAAAGAACTAAGTTATGATTTTATTATTAATCGTGACATAGGTGGCAAGGGTGTGAAGCTCGCTATCGTAGTTATGTAGCCCTATAACGTTCACAATCACTATGACTATCATGTAGCCGTGGGCTTAGGGTAATAGCGTAGGCAGTGGGTACCGGGAAGCGTGTTACATTCCAGAGACATTAGGAGACCAAGCAGGCGCGCGCTTTCATTCATGACACCGGGCAAGAATGGGTCGGCTTTTCCGTCTTGCATGGTGAGCATACCACAACGGGCACTGCTAGCTCCTAAACAGCTCTGCTGTTAATACGGAAACTTCGCGTGTCTATAAAACTGCTACACGCAAATAACTTTGCGTTAAGTAGAATACCGGGTGTAACCAGCGCATCCGCGAACGTATCAACGTATAAAGCGTACGCCGCCCGCCTGGAATCTTTCGGTCGTCGTGCGCTCTATTGCCCCTAGGTTACTGGTGATTGTATTTGTCCTAGCTTTGTATAATCGAAGCATAGACAGTAAAGTGTCCGTGAGAATTACACACCGCCTCTGAGAGTTACGCTAAAGTTATCGATGCTGTAGGCTCAGCGAGTGGCTGCCACAATCTCGGACGGCATAGATTACGGGTTTGCTTTTTCTGTTAAACACCTGCAGCTTGCGCCACTTGACGGGGACAACCGACATAATACGCTAACCGGTATTCTGTTACGCCTTTGCGTATATCGGCATACCGGACACGCTAAAATTCAGTAATATGCACAGGATGCATGCAGAACTCTATGCCATACGTAGCAAAATGACGGTATTACGTTGAGGGTAGGGGGAGTGATGAATGCAGGGAGAATGTCGTCTATGTTATGGGCCTAAATCTATGTACAGACGTTCAAATGGAGAACGTCACTTTATACAACCGATTGCCAGAGGGAGAAAAACAAGGGAACAATGAGAGAAACAACAGCAATAAGCGCGTAACAAAATTTAAATAAGAGCAAGTGTGGGAAAAGAAATTGTTTATAAAGAAAGAACACTTACATTCAAGCTTTTTTTTTTTTTCTGACTGGGAAAGCATTTTCCCCAGCTGGAAACAATCGAGGCACACAACAAAACCACTCTTCACAACAAAGTGTGCTAGGGCGTCCGCTTCAATCTTTCTCAGGCGACGGTGGCACAGTAGCTTCTTCGGAGCCAAACTTGCCTGGAAAGGAGCCAAATTCGGTTTCAAAAAAGAAGCAAGACGGCGAAGAGAGGTGGGCTCGCCACGGGAAGGAGGGGAGGGAGTGGCAGTTGCAGGAAGAGAGGGCGGGTGCCCTGAGCTACGGGGGTCACTTCCATCCCAGCAGCGGTGGCAGCAGTGAAGGAAATGGCGACGCTAGAAGAGCCCTCCAGTAACCAGCCCAGGACCCCAAGACGACGGCGACGACCAACAAAATCGCGAACCGATGTGGCAGACACCAGAAAGGAAGTACCTAGTGCGGAAATGTACAAAGAAAAAATAAAAGAAGAGGTGAGGAAGGAGGAGAAACAGGGCAGGCGCTGTGGCTCAAGCGAGCCGATAAGGCCCGAGAGCGGAAGCCCAGATATATCCCTACTTCGAGGAGCTGCTAAAGGGCACGAGACCGTCGCTTCCTATCCCTTCTTCCCCTTTGACTCGCAGGGAATGGTTCGAAGTGGAGAGGAAGAGGGGAAGCAACGGGAAAGAAAGGTCATAGAGATGAGATAGAGGGATGCCTACCCGATGCGCCTTCTCTTTCTACTTTTCTGCTTCTGCTGCAGTCATTGACGACGAGCGGTGCGGCATTCATACTAATAGGGAAAGGGGCGCGGGAGGGGAGCGAATTCTTTGGCGCTAATAGCCTCGCAGCCTCCCGTCGTGAGAGCGGCAACCACGCCAGCGGGAGAACGCGCGCTGCTCGTCTATAGTCGTCGCCACGGTGTGCGTAGCTGATGGCATTTCCATCAAATTCGTCCACTGTACGTATCGTGCGGACATTTGTACATGAGGACAGCACTACGAGCTTTGGAAGCGTTCGGTGCTTACTGTGAGCCAGAAACATGGTGATGCTCATCATCGGGAACACACTCGCCCCCTCGATTTCTGTTGGGTGGCATTCGGATTGCATTCGAGACCCTAACGCTAGGAGACTGATTACTGCACCGGGAGTGGCATTCCTAACCGGCTGCCTGGGCTACGGAATCGAGGAGAGAGCGGTACCGATGAGGCAGTGCGTGTTCGTATATGTGCGTTTCTTTTGCGTAGGTGCGTAGTATGAGGAAGGTTTGATGGACCAGCGAGTGCGCGTGCGGGCGCGCGTTCCTGCAGCGATCAGAGGCGAATGTTTCCTGCTGTCGCGACGTCCGTATTTTGTCCTGTCTTTCAGCGAGGAGTCGTGGGATCGTCAAGTTAGTCTATTAATCCATGTGTAAATGAGTAGCTGAAATAAAAATTAATATGGTACTACATTTATGTCTCTCCTTCTTCCATACTGTGACCGTACGCGTGAACCATTCTTCCGTCGAACTCCTACACATACGGGAGCCACGAGTTATTGCTTTTACTAAGCTTAGCATCTGAAGCTACTCTCACCTTTCGTGTAAGTCTGAATAAGCCTGAGTAAGTACCCCTTTTCTATACCTTGACGCAATGTTTGAACAAACCAGTACACCCTTTTGCTGATGGAAGTATCCTTCCGCTCTCCGCCTCTCGTGTTTAGGAGCTGTGACTAGCGTTGAAAATTCATCGCATGTAGACAGAACAGCTACACACACACACACACACACACACACACACACACACACACACACACACACACACACACACACACACACACACACACACACACACACACACACACACACACACACACACACACACACACACACACACACACACACACACACACACACACACACACACACACCCTTATCTCTGTCTGAGGATTGAGGGCATTGCGTGTTGACACCTTTATGAGACTTACCCCTGCTCCGTCTCGCCTTTGACATGGCGTTGACTTTCCATACCTTTCTGTAAGCTACGTTTCTTCCTTATGTAAAGTTTACCGTCCAAGAAACGCTAGAGAGATAGCAGAGAGAAAGATGAAGAAATGCTACAACTTCGCTAGAGCTGCTCTTTCTTTCGAGGCAACACTAAAGGAGGGAAACGTGCTCGCAACTCCCTAATTCCGCACACGTCCACTCGGAAGAAGCTGCTCAGCGTCGCTATCGGTCCCGAGTTTTCTTGCCATTTTGAAAGAAAGAGGAAATGTCAGTGAAAAAAAGTACCGTTGTCGAACATCCTTCATTTCCTTCTTTTTCGCTACTCGTCTTTAGTTTTCCCAACTGCCGATGCGCAGCTACGTTCTGCTTTATTGTACATCGGTGCGAGTGACAAGAGATGGTATGTGGCGCATCCGCTAATGTCTCGAAAAGTTGAGTGCACGTGCTTTGCCTTTTGCTCGGGAAGCGAATCTTCTAAACATAAGAAAATGGAAGTGTCGACGTAAAATACGAATCGCAGACGAATCAATTAAGCGAACTTTGGAAGACAAAAGAAAAAGAAGACGAAAAATTTTAGGAAAAGGCGATAGCGGAAACAGCAATTCGTCAACGTTGAATACTTGGCCGGAGAAGAGCCCTCGCTAATTTGTTGCCGGATTAGTCGAACAGTTCGTTTCGACGTGAGTGTTCTTCGAAAACAACCGATTTTGTCTCTTCATTAATTGGGGCGCTCCGAGAGATGTGGATCAGAGGCAGCGAAAAACAGGGAAAGAAATACTACTTAGGCAAGGTATCACCGTTAATAAATCGGCTTCACGAACAAATAACAATTCGGGAAAATCCAGCGGCGCGCTCGCGCGCAATTAGCCGGCTCACCATCCTGCCGCGAAATTAAAGGAAGCGGAGCTCTTCTAGTTAGGAGCTAGATATTTAATACCATCTTTATTTACTTGCTCTTCCACATTTTGGAAAAAAAATTAATTGGGCTCTGAGCTCGTACTTTCGCAGACCGAGAAACAGTTTTTGTCTGTCTTGCTAATGAGAAAGACGTAGTGAAGTGAAGAGAGCTCTTGTATGTAGGCTGGTAATGGCGCCGAGGTTACCTCGGTTTGCGAGTTTTAGTAAAGTTTCAGAGGTGTTTAAGGGGTGTGTGTAAGGTGTAAGGGAGCAAGGGTGGGAAGGGGTTCACTAGGAAGAAGGCGCATTCCCGGGGCGCCGCTGTGTTCTCTGCAAACTTCTTGTTCTTCCGGCGTCGCTGGCAATTAGAGGTGCAATTTACAACGAGATGAGAACTCGGCTGCGGCGCCTCGTACAGGGTCGCAGGGACTGCGGGCCCGCTAGACAGTGACTAACGACACTGCCACAGTTTGCTCCTTCCATAAGTGCCGGCGATGGAAAGCACAGGGCGGGTTGGGTGGGAGAGGGCAATCATTTTGCTTCGTGGCCGCCTCTAGAGCAGTGCCACTAACTACAGCCACGCAGTGTGATGGCGAATGGCGCAGTGTAAGGAGTTTGAACTGGGGCTTCACGATAGCACATGCTTCCAGACAAGTCCCACTTGCGCTGCAGTAAAGCGGGGTGGCTGCAGAGGCACTCGTTGTGGATGTTGATTGATGAACCAGCTGCAATACGCGGGCATATGTATATCCGAGGTCGTTTGTAATGGTGTTCCTACTCAAAGCTGGATGACAGCTGAAGCTCTTTCCTTTTTGAAGTATAAAGGACGTCTCCGAAGACGTTGTCACGCTGTGAGACTGCGGATCTTTATGAAGAAACTTTTACCGAGTTTTACCTTTTGTTCTGGAAGCTGAAAAGCAATGCTCAGTTTGCCCTTGGTGGAGTAGTAAAAGGAACATTTCTTTTTAATGGTTTCGCTGGTTTTGTAATGTTAATAACATATGCTTTTCTGTTTCTCACTTATGTTAACGAGTAAATGATTGACAGTGAAAAATATAGCTTTTCGTGCTGGCTGAAATATGTCAATGCAACTTTCGAAGCCTGTCTGTTTTTATGATGAACATTCAAAATTGAAGGAATAATACGAAATATGTTTAAAAATGCTTGCTGTACGGACAACTAGAGTAAGTGGGAGGGTGATACCGCTATGGAGGAAGGATGTGTTCTGTGACAAGCCTTGCTATTTATCCCGGTTATTGTTTGTTATATTTGGGCAAACCTTCACAACATGGTATGAGTGACGTAAAACCATGCGCCGCGATAGATACACAAAATAAGAGGAAGAGTTGACACCTGTGAGTGAAGTTATACCTACTCTGACATCTCTCACATGTGCTCTCTGTCATTTCCCACCAATGTTGGGTAATTAAATGAGGACACTGTCCATGTAACTACTGCTGGTTAGACCTTGAAAATTCTCCCTCCAAACATGTGTTCATTCGTGCCGCCTTTGTGGAGATGGCTGAAATATTGTGGGTGATGAAAGTAATGCCACACGTAGGGATGAAATACTAAGAATAAAAAGAAATTTGTTGAAGGGGCACTTCAAAGGCGACATGAACAGCGCGACTGATTGAAACAGGGTAAAAGTTCGGAAACACACTTATTATTGGCCCCGAAGCCAACGACGTGCATCGTACACAATAAAATCTCTTCTTTAAGCGGCGATAGCAAGCGCTGGTGTGCCAAATAATCACGAAGAAAGTAAAATGCATAAATACACATAAAAATGCTTAGCTCTGTTTGCTTAGCCTAATTCGGACTTCGAATGACTGTAAGAGGAGACGAGCATTTGTCATTATCGTGAAGAAAATAATGTACACCTCAAGTCCATCTTCCCCTCCCCGCCCACTTCTTAAAAAAGTTGACCAATTATATTTTACATACAAACAAGATGGTTGTGGCCAAAAGGCGCTTTAGCTGGAACGTTGAAATAAAGGTTGGTGAAATAGGGTTGAAAATAAAAAAAGGAAATCGCGGCGTTTTGGCTTGCATCAAGGTGGGATGATAGACTAATCAAGAGTGTCGCGTTTGTAATTGTTTAGTTTTGTTACCACGCCGAAAAAAAGACAAACAAGAAAACAAGCTGACAGGCTGAGTTTTCAGGGAATAAAATTCAGCTTACCACCAGCTTTGTCACGTGGTGGACCGATACCGAATCGGTATCTTCCTTTCCTTGTGCGCTCCTGTCTGTTGATCAAGGAGACAGCAGGGACGTCCAGAGAGATCTTGCGAAAAAAAAAGGAATTCCACTTTTCCGTTCGCCCTAACGTCGACGAATCGCGGATTGTCCAGATCCCGCGTCACGACCCTTCTTCTATCCCGAATGTGGCCTCTCATTTCGTCATCTCCCGTCCCTTCATCCGTCAAATGCGGACCCACATCGTTCACAGCCGGCAGAACACTGTCGAAGGCGGCGACGTCAAACCGTATAGTCCGTCTTGCACTGCCTCGAGTCGGACAGTTATTGCGTCCTTGCAGTCTCGGATGACACACCGAAATCACACATCACGCGCCACGCGGATAGGAATACGACCACCGCGACAGCGGGCAGCCGACAGCGGATAAGAAGGATGGGCTTGGATTCGGTGACAGCAGCGACGATACAACTGTTTTCCTATATCACTTTCGCGCTACAGCGTGGTTTAGACAGCTTCCGTACGGATTGACCGAGACGACTGATTGCTTTCTTCCAGCGGCGCATCCTCGGATGTTTCGCCTGGAAAGGTCCTTTCGCTAGGGTACGGTCCGAGCAGCCGAACTCGCGGAGCGCGCGCACATAGCCCGCGCCCCAGTTGTGCGAGCGACGCACGTGGCTCAGCCGGCGACCGAGGATGGAGTGATGCGGATGCTGCGGGAGGCAAAGGAGCGATTCGGCCGACCTTCCTCTCTCTGATCCCGACCCTCCTTTGTAAAAAAATATAAAATGAGGAGGCGAGGAAGGGAGAGGGAGATGCGCGCAGCGCCTCCCCGCGGCTGCTTCGAGAACAAGAGGGAGAGATGAGAGGAGGTAAACGACTCTCTCCACACAATACAGCTGCGCGTTCCCTCTCTCTCCCTGCAGGCCCAAGGTTGCCCAACGGCCCGTTCGCTCGCAAATGTCGAAGGTCCGTCAGTTCAGATTTTTACATCTCCGCTGCCCTCTGCGTTCTTGTTCTTCTCTCGCCGCGATTCCGATGGTGCACACGGCTCGTGAGCGTAGACAGGAGATGAGGAGTTTAGGGGATGGGATAAACTATAGCATAAAATGTTGCTACAAATTAATTACTCTGGGTAGGCTGCTTAGGTACGCATAGGAGATAGAAAGCCCTCTAGCTACACTTAGGGAAGGAGAGTCTGACGAACCGCTCCAGGCAGGCCGAGGATGCCCGGGCCAAGCGGAACGCTGTCTCCGAACGAAGAGAAGGGGGTCGCCGTTTTATTAACAGCGCCCTTCTAGGGGGGCACCGACGCGCCACGCTCCAGCTGCCTGCTACGAGGTTTGTCCAGCGATGCATAGCGCGGCCCGTCTTCTTCCGCGAGTCATCCCGCGAGTTGCTGCGGCCCACACGCTCGCGACACGCTGCCCGTTGTTTGGGGCCATTTACGCTGGCGCCTAATGCATTTCGCGGCCTCCGACGTCGGTCGGGGACCGGCTGGGCGGACAGCAGCAGCGCGTCGCGTCTGGGCGACCGTATGCGCGCTGGGCCATTCGCGTAATAGCCGCTCGCATATGGCCGCTGCTTTAGCGGTGGTGCAATCTGAAATGACTAAACCCTGTCGCTGTTTCCTGGGTTTGAGCTGTTGCGCGCGTCGCAAGAAGAGCGCAGTTTTATTGCTCCCGGAGAATCAGTGTGCCGCGCGTCCGGCGATGCGCGTGCGTCTCTTCGCGCTGCCTCTGAAGAATAGAGGGTGGCCTTGCCGAAATTGACTGTAATGTCCCGCGATGATTAGCCGCCAAGTCTTGCGTATCTTTTTGTCTGAAGGCTCTTTGTCTGCTAGTGGGATTTATTCGACCTTGCTTGCTCAGACATAAACCAAGCGGATTGTTAGGCTGGTCGTCTCTCCGTGATCACCGAAACGGTAGAGTTCTAATAAGGACAAACACAGATGAAGGGATAGACCACAGACTTGTGCTACTACAACTCTATTTTTAACAAAACAGGTCAAGCCCCATACACGCCTTGAAGACGGTCGGAATAGCGACGTTATTTTATCGTTAATCGTGACGCAGCTGGTGAGGCTGTCAGGTTACTAGTATCTCTTTCACCATGAGCTCCAATCGAACCCGCAACTTTCAGCTAAGCCTTTTCTATATTTTATCGTACATTGGGCTTCCATAATCATCGTGTTGCAGTACGCCGAGAACAAAAATGAGTCTTCGTGTTTATATAGCTTCCATGCCCCCAGGTTGGCTACACCGGCTGATCGCGAAGAATGGCCACGCGCTCTCATGTTGATTGATTGATTGATTGATTGATTGATTGATTGTGGTTCGGTTAAGGAAAGGACGCTAATTTCTGCAGCCCGTGTCGGGAGCACGGCTAAGCGCCCGTGGGGGCATGGGGAAGGAACTGAAAAATATTGAATCGAGAGGCAAGTCGTAGTGGAGGGCTCCAGAAATTTTGACCACCTGGGGTTATTTGACATGCAGTGACAACGCACACTACATGGGCCTCTGGCATTTTCGCCTCCGTGGAAAGTGCGACCGCCGCGGCCGGGATCGAACCCGCGTTTTTTGGGTGGCAGCCTAATACCATAATCACTAGGCAACCGCGGCTGATGCTCGGGTGTTCACCACGACGGTGCTCACTACTCTCAAATTTCTGTAAGTCGCAATCTCACTGGAGGGGGAACCGTAAGCGATTGCACAGACAGACAGACAGACAGACAGACAGACAGACAGACAGACAGACAGACAGACAGACAGACAGACAGACAGACAGACAGACAGAGAAATCGAATATTCTTCGGGACAGTTTTGATGATTCGTACAGCAACGAGTAATATGATGATGCAGTTAATGGAACCAACGCAGTCATGGCACATAAAATTAGCATTTTCGCTGCAGTTAGGCTCGGTATATAGTGTTTATTATTTCACGTGCGGAGTACACACTCAAATTTTTACCCAGACGACTCGATATTCGCGCTTCACAAGAAAAGGAAATGAACCTAATATTACACTTTCGTGTGGACGTTCGTTTTCACTTCGTTTCGGCATTCACTCTGTGTGGATGTATTGCGCGTTCATAAACCAGCTATAGTTCGGTAAGCAATAAATCTGGTAGGTGGTATGATGAATTAACCGGAAGTTAGGGGATACAAATGGACTTCAAACCATTGTCAACTTATCAGAACGACGCCAATATTTCCCTTTTATATATTAGAGCAAAGTAAAACCATGCTGACATTTGAAATTTTTATGTGCTTCCTTTTTTTTGTTCAGCATTCTCAGATTTATAGCTTTTTCGTAAAAAAAGATATTATTGAACATAAATCACATTTGATTATTTAGAATTTGATTTGCGGATCGTTGCGCGCTTTGATTGGCTGCTGGTTGTGGTGCTAGCAAAAAGTGTCCCTTATTGTTGCATAACCGTGTGTTCTACCTTTTAAGAAAATCTTAGAAACACCCACTTAATTTTGGCATCCCAGTAAGTTGTTCATGCCGTGGAAATCAATCTCCGAGTTTCAGTTTCATTTCTGACGCGCACGATGTTTCTGAATATGCGCTTGTTTAAAACACTGATTTGTGTCTTACGACGAACTAATTTCAACAGAGTTCGGACAGCCATTTACGTGGGATCAAGACCTGCCTTCATATGTAAAGGCTCGAGCGTCTACTTCGAAGAATCCCCCACTTTCTCGGAACTTGCCTTGGTTAACCAACTACTAAAACCGTCTCTGAAGTAGATGTTGCTGAAACGACTAACCAACATGCACAAAAGAAGAGACATTCATTAAAGGTACTTTCCGGCCATGGCATCAGTGCGTTAGGCAATGCGGTCGTCTGAAAGAGGTAGCTGTTGCGCTAAATGTTGAAATAAAATCTGAGCCGGCTCTTATCTTGCAGTCATACGCATTCTGTCTTACGCTTGACGTAAGTGCAGCGCACTAAATGCGTATTCCTCTATAACTCTTAGACAATGCGACATTAGTTACGCGCAGTGTTGCCGTGCTGTGTGGTGCTTCATGTTAGCCATTTTTTATTTATTCTTTCCTATTCAAGTGGGCGAGCTTAACTTCCGTCGGCGTCGATGTCTTCTTGCATCGGATTGGTCGCCAGAGACTGAAGAACTCAGCTATTAAAGAGGATTATTGTGCGCCCGAAAGGCCATAAAATCTTTCTTTCCGGCCGATAGGCTTATCACAAAAATGCCCATTAACCTAAGACGTACATTTCGAAATCTGTGTTTTTTTTTTCCTTGGCGTGTTTTTTTTTTTTTTTGGTATACTCTGCAACCATGCAGGCTACGTCCCGTACTTCAAGTGGTGCAATGCTATTCTTACAATGCCGATTTTCGGCAAAAGCCTTTCTTTAGGGTTTCTTCTTCTTCTTCTTCTTTTTTAGTAATCTTTGTCATTTCACGGTGCGATTAAAGCCGTCTGAACGAAATTGTGAAAATCTTGGGGCGCCGATTGAAGGCGATGAATTTCAGCGGCCGAAACGTTCGATTTCTCAACCGTAGCAAATTTCGAACAGTAAGCTGAACGTTTCTAAGCAAGTCGAGTGCAAAAAAAAAAAAAAAGAAAGATAAATGCTACAGAAAGGGGAGAATTGCGGGATTCAAGGCTTGCGCAACCACAGTCCCATTTCTAACCCACAGAACGCATTCAAAAGATTGGGAGATTAGAACAAAGCTTGATTTACCAAAAGGGAGAGAGAGAGAGAGAGAGAGAGAGAGAGAGAGAGAGAGAGAGAGAGAGAGAGAGAGAGAGAGAGAGAGATGAGGCTTTAGAAATGTCTAAAAAAACAAAATAAAACAAAATCGTCTAGCCGACAGATCGCTATCTTTATCGGAGGAGGAATATCGCCGATTTTTGTCTGTACAAAGCCGGACTTGTTTGCGGCTTGTACGACAAAACCTCTTCTTGACAGTGTTAGGCTCGACGTTACACCGTTTTGCTGGTGTAAGAAAGAATCGACAATCAGTGCCAATAAGTTAAATTGGGCGGCCAATATACGTTTCAGTACTACTTGCAAACTTTGGGCAAAAGCAGGCTGTCATCTTCCACTTGCGAATTGCTCAATCATTGTGCACAGTGTAGAATAGGGGATTCTTACTGCAGATTTTTGGATAGTCCTGACGTTATGTCTTAGGTGATTGCTGAAAGCCACGATTGCTTTCATTATATGTCCGTGTTGTAGCCGACCACCCATGTTAATCCTATAAAACTTTCAAAAATATTCTTGTCAGAAGAGCTGAATTGTGGGAGAAGTCTATGGGATTCTTGCGTTTGTCGCTTATAGTAACAGCGTTATCTTTGTGTGCGTGATCGTCTACGTTCCTGTTGGTTGTAGGCATTTGTCCTAGTTCCTTGACCTTGTTCTTTTTTTAGGTGCTTGCATTACGGTAACGAATTGTCTTTTGTTCTTCTGTAATGTGTATGACCAACTTCTGTTGATTTCACGGCGCCGTGCTTATGCCAATATTTTGTCAGGGGGTGCTCATTTCAACATACTTGCCACCCTGTCGGCTCATGAAAACGTTGCAGAAGGGTCCGTCCCATTATTAGCACAGACTTGAAGGTCATAATCTCGAAGGGCCTTTCTACCTATTTTTTCATGGCCTCATAGTATTCTGTTCCCTTATCATGTGCACCGTTACTAATTTAGAAGACGTCATCACTACGCGAAAGTATAATCTTTTGCCGACTGAAATTGGCTTGGCACTCACGACCTGTCAGGCACTGCGGCATCATCGTAGCCATCTCCTTCGTGTTCTTGCCGTCCCATCTTGGACGTCATTGTTTACGCATTGTCACAGAGCAATTAGTTGGCAGGCAGTCGTCGCCGTTATCTTTAGCAGTTAAAGTGACTATCGGCGTTGTTTACCTCCTGATTCTCCGCAAACAGCAAATGTGCAAATGAGAGCACTTCCGCCTTGACGAGAAGGTAAAAATAGAGCACTTTGACGGACGGAATAAGCTTGCTTATGACTGACTTCGATGACACGTGGTAACTTCGATTCCATGATAATTCTAATGACTCAGTGACGTAGTATGGCTGATAAAGGTGGATCATGTAAGTTTTTTGCGGGGTAAACGGAGCATCTAGGTCGGCGTCGAAGTAATAGAAACACTTACTTGGCACCATTTCATGAAACTTTGGTAGTTCTACCAAATTTCTTAGAGGCACTGGTCTCATTGAAAGCTTTAGCTTATGTAGCAATGAGATGAGTTCTTTGTTCTGTGACGGCGTTTGACACGGCCAATTCACATGGTCGTGTAGCTTTGGATGAAAAGGGGTCCACAATAAATTGTGGGTGACATCAACACGGGGTGTTATGGGAGCACCAATCTAAGCGCAGCTTCAGGAGAAGCGGACAAGGACTATCAACAACAACAACAACAACAACAACAACAACAACAACAACAACAACAACAACAACAACAACAACAACAACAACAACAACAACAACAACAACAACAACAACAACAACAACAAAGGCTTTTGTAATAAAGAACACGAAAAAATATTTTTGCTGGAATATATCATTCTTCCCAGGGTAGTTATAAGCAGATGGGTTGCGAAATCAGTGCGCATGGTTCTCACTTTCGTATTATTAAAATATGTGTGTGTATCTCTTCCCGAAAATAGTAAGGAGGGCGTTCTCGGTACTGCAAGCAAGCGCGCTCGAAAAGCTAGTGTGATGCGACATGCCTCCCTGAAACTTTGCTTAATTTTGCTGCTCTGTGGTGTTACGTGAATTTATGCGGTCCCAGTTTTACGCTTGTTGAGTGCCATGTTTCAAAAAAGTGTAGCATCGTAAGTGACGCGTTCGGTAAAGAGGATCGACCGTGAATGATAATGGACTGTCCGACTTACACAGTCCATTTTCATTAATACGTAGACCGGGTATTGTGATTATGTCTCTCATTATTCGGCGATTAGTAGTGCATGCGCACGTGCGCACGCCACTCCCTTGTAGACAAAAGCATACACACGAGGCGGCTTCGCGTTGAGTCTGTGACGATAGAGAGCGGCCCTGACAGTGACTGCATGTCAAAAGTTCCAGAGCCCTCCACTACGGCGTTTCTCTCCCCTCTATCTCTTTCAGTCCCTTGGCTCCATCCCCACGGACGCTTAGCCGTGCTCCCTACATGGGCTACAGAAGTTAGCGTCTCTTCCTTAGCCGAACCACAATCATCATCATCCGTGCTCGCTGTTCCTCTCTTCCCCTTTGCCTCGCTGCTCTCTTACTTTTCAACCTTTTGCCCCTGTTTCACATTTACAGGGTAGTAAAGAGAATTCTTGTTTCTGGTTAACTTTCCGTCTCCTCGGTTTCTCTTCCCCCCTTTTTTTGCTACTGGCCATTCGGAGGTACAATGGCTAGCACACGTAGGATACTGTTTTGCAGGACAGGACAGCCACTATAAATAGGCTGTTGCCTAGACTTTTTCTAGCCACTGTTCCTGGTGAGACTGAGAGGGGTAGCAGGTCGTCTAATGCTGAACTTGTGAATTAACGAGCATTTGCGAACACACCGCATTAACCTTCAACTTTGCGTCCCGATCGACCTGTCACGCCACAACTCTATCCTCCTTGCCCGTCTGTGGCTTGTAATCCTACTACTGTGCCCGCATTCGCATACCTGTCGGAATGGCTGATAGCCCATTATGAGGACTCTCCGGAAGCAGCGAAGCAATAGCCTTTATTGTCTGCGAATGCAGCCGTTTCAACTCTCAGCAGCCACACTATAGGCTAGTTGTGTACTGCCGTCCACTCACAGAAGAGAAAATACCAGAACTTCAACGCGTGTCGCTACGAGGCTGTAGCTGCATTTTTTAAAAGCTGGACTCAGTGACAGATTGTGACTTTCCCACGGCAGTTGACAGTGATACTGACATCCACAATGTTATCGCGTATTGTCTTCTTTCATACCCCTGACACACCTTACCGCTCCAGGCTCCTGTCCACGAACATTGTAGTCAACTGGAGATGCCCTCTGGTTACCCTGCTTGTTTTTAGTTTGTCATTATCTTTCTCTCCCTCTCTGTAATGAGGTATGATGACTTCCAGCAATCATTTCTGCCCGGCAGTTCATCTACAATAGTCCTTCACGGGCTGCTGACACAAGCTTGACCTGGCTAACCATTTTTGTGTTGTGGGCTAATGGAGGCTAAATGTTTGCTTGCGTTGGCTATTGTGTTGGCTATAAGTGATGGCTTATGTCGACCATACGTTAGCTGCTCGCTTTTATAACGGGAACATTATTCTTATAATTTACAATAGTGTGTAATTCCTCGCTAACCGCTCGTCTTTAAGCAACCGCAGTGAACTCAGCTAACGAGCCTCTGCCGAGCGATTAATGCGTATGAGCTCCCTCTCATCGCCAACACGGCAGCGCACAACGCGCGGAATGAGCGCCTGCGGCAAGTCAAGCCCGAAGAAAGCTCCTCACGCACGGGCCTTAGCGTTCCACTCCTTCTTTCTCTCGAGTCCCCAGCCTGGTTCGCCGACCCGGGATCGAAGCTCGCCGCCCCAGGAGCAGGGCTTGGGCCAAAATAGCCGTCTTCAGGTGGCAGGTGTCCGTAGCGCGAGAGGCGGCGCGCTTCCAATTTTCCCGTTCCGATGCCTCCCACGAGACCCCAGGGGCGGGCGGGTTGCCGGCTATCGCCGGCGGCGGTGGCCCGCGAGGGCCTGCGGAGGGCTTCGCCGAATCGCGGATAGGCTCGCTTTGTCTTTGGCTTTGGCTCGTCCGGTCGGCTGGGCCGCCCGTTCTCCGCCTCGATTGCACTCTTTCCCACGAAATGCATGCACTGCTGCAGAAGCTCGAGCGGTTTTCGGCTAATCAACGGTCCGATCTCCTGCAAAATTTATCCTGCCTTCGACTTTTTCACGTATTCATCCACGCGCTGTGCCCCACGGGAGAGAAAATTTATATCCCGTGGCGTTGCACCGGAATCTTAACCTTCTTTAAGCACAGCAAAGTAAACTGGATCAAGGAACGAACGAAGTGAATTAAGAAATAGCTATATTCTCAGTGCATTACACTACTCGAGCACGTGGGCATGGCCGTCACGCTTCACGTTCGCACTCATAAATTCGCTAAGAAGCAGCAAGCTTTGACATATTGGCCTTCTTAAGTTTGTTTCGAACTACACATTGCCCCTAATCGTGCTAACGCATGAATATTTTGGTAATAACCTCTCTTGTTTGTAGACTTTGCCTCGGCACTGTGTAAAATTCACAGGTGCCGTAAAAGCAAATGCGCGATTATTGTAGTGCATATAGCTTCGTTGAAGCGATCCTGACACAACTCGTAAACCGGGTACTCTATTTTTTGTTATATAATAAAAACAAACAGAAAGCCAGAGAATAAACACATGAAATAACGGACACCATAGGCATATCAAACAAAAGAAAAAGCTAGAGGTTGCCAACGGTGGTTTTAAATTGCAACCTGTCCGTGAACACGACTGAATGATATATCTTGCATATACATTTGTATAGTACTTACCGTCAGGCGTGCGATTTTCTACCCGGGAAATGGACGATAGAAGCTCAGGCTCACTCATATATGCCGAAAGAACAGCTTCGCATAACGAGCTTCTAAGATCTAAGTCTTGCAGGCGTGACATAACGGTCTTTTTCTGTATTCCTCTACGAGCTCGGCGTGTTGAAAGAATCGCCAATACATGGTAATGGCTACACGTGTTACTTTAACATAATTCATGATCATTGATTATTACCTGATGCCTTGGGATGAACATTGCCTATGTGGAGGGTAGAGAGAGAGAGAGAGAGAGAAAAACGAAACACCACGCATGGGAAGTCATGTTACCATTATGTGAAATATCTCGAAGATGGAGGCATGCTAAAGTTGCACATTTCTATGAAACCGTGAATGGTTGAAGTAAAATGCGAAAAATGACAAAAAAAAGGAAAGAAAAAGAGAGACAAAAGAACACACATGAGTCTGGGCAAGTGTTCACAAAATATTGATACTACAGTGACATTACACGACAACCAACAAGGTTTGGTTACGTCCTACAATTAGCTTGCGGTAGTCGACGCAGGCTGTCGTGTTCCTTTTAACCAGCCTCTACGTGATGCGCGAGGGCTCTTTCATGGCTGGACGACTTCATCGTCAAGCGTTTTTCTCACATCTCCAGTCACTCCAAGGTTGTTTTGTCGCTGCACTTAACGACAGTTCTGTGAAATTGGTCATAAGCCGTTCCCTGCGTTATAATCCGGTGCTTAGGAATTTACCCTCGAGGCCGACGAGAAGTGGTCCGGGAACTCGTGCGGAAGATAAACAAGACGCTGCCTGCGTGGCTGTGGTAAAATTGTATTCACGCCATCACGACATCGTGTACCCGATGTACCTCGCTTTCCCTGTTGTACCGCAAGGAAGCAGCGTAACTTCGCAATGTAGTGGAGAAAAGCAACTATGGTGCCTACTGGCAGTGCGTCGTCATTCTTTCTTAAGGCTTTCCAGCTGATATTTTGCTTTCCTGTGCACCGCATGTACAGGCGCGAGCAAAAGTATACGGACCACGGCATCGCGTGGCTCCCAGGCTCTTCGCGACACTTCCGTCACGTCAGCTGCGATCGACAGCAGCGCTGCGTGCAAGAAGCATCCCTCCTTAAATCTAAGGCCTGTCTGTTTTTCCAACTGTGAACAAGTGTTTTCCACCTTTCTCTTTCTAACGCTAAGCGTTCTTCGGAATCCGAATCCACGGGTTCATATGATGATAGCGCTTCGCGAAACTGATATCTCTTCATCGGCACAACGGTCGATGCATGCCGTGACGGTTGTGATACCGCTATCAAGGCAGATATGTGGCGTTCTTACCGCCGACGAGCGCTGTGCGTGGAAACAGCAAACTAACAATGCGGTGCACAGCACAGAAAATTTTTCATGCTAGCGGGTAGCGAGTAGGCTAATTTCCGGTGGAGCTCTCCTGTGGCCGTTAGGCGGCGTTCCGCTAAGTGGAGCGGAAAGCCAGTTTGGCACGCGCTCGCGTGGTCCGTATACTTTTGCTCGCGCCTGTACAAGTCTTTTGGCTAGGGCTACGCCTTGTCTGAGCGAAAGCGCGGATGGCTGTAAGCGACACCGTCCCAATCATGCTGCGCGGTGCGCTTGACAGAAAAATGGCGACAGAAAAACGGCCACATTCTTTACTTTCTTCTTCCTCTTCTTTTGGGTATTCTACGTGTACGATCCCTATAACTCATGATACCGCTATTACCTCATCATGACGTCACTGTCATATAACAATAGCGTAGTCGCTTCACCATCGCTATCACGTAGCAGTGAGGTGAGGTCAGTGATGTGGGTAGCGGATGGAGGGCAAGCGTGGTTCAACTTTTCCCATCTGCGAACGACGGAACGATCATTATAGCTAGGTTCTAACGGCTCTGCTTTCCAAGGAAAAAAATAAAAAATAAAATAAAGGAAATGCTGTGGTTTACTAAGGCGGGTTGTTTTGGCACCCCTGCTGGTGTACTCTGCAGCTTATACTGGGGTAGACAGCGTTCGCCGTGCTTCGTTTAATAATGCACCGGCTAATAATGCACCAGTCACTGTTTAGTTGACATCATCTTTTTTTTTTAATGCGGAGGAGAGGGAACAATGAAAGGAAAAAATATACCCTGGCGTGGTAACTTGCTACAATGTTCACTGGTTGCAGTGTCGTCGTCGTCATAGCTAAAGCTGGGGGAGAAGCCCAAGTACGAGGAAAACAAGAAGCTCCGCGCTAATTACCGGCCCCTTGCTGAACAACGGGGAGTACATACCCTGTATGGCGTCCGAGCTCTGAAGCGAAACTTTCTATCTTGGGGTGAACGCAGCCGAGCTTTGTTTCGCGGTCTTAGCAGCTTAGAAAAGGGTCACGCACTCAGAAAGCTCGCGAGAAAAGGAAATATATAAAACATGGAGTGCTTGCTTGGAACCGCTATAAGGGGGGTGGCTGACTTGGGCCGAGAACTAGAAGCTTGAGCGTGTCTTTGATGTCGCGCACGTGGCGTGGATTTCCGGAATTTACCTTTCTCTTGGTTAATCTTCTTCTTCTTCTTCTTCTTCTTCTTCTTCTTCTTCTTCTTCTTCTTCTTCTTCTTCTTCTTCTTCTTCTTCTTCTTCTTCTTCTTCTTCTTCTTCTTCTGTTCGCTGCTGTCGTCTAGATGGTATGATGCTTGGCTGCTGTACCGAAATACGCGGGTTCAGTCCTTGGTGCGGCGGAATCATTTTTCGATGCAGGCGAAAATGCCAGAGGCCTATGTGGTACGCACTGTCAGAGCGCGTAAAAGAACCCCAGGCGGCCGAAATTTGCGGAGCCCTACACCGAAATGCTTTTTAATCACATCATGGTTTTAGGACATAGTAATCCATCAATTACTAAGCTTCTCCTGTCTAAGCACGTGGTAAAATTCAGGATATTGCACTGTTTTTAACCAGACGGAATGTTGCAATTTTTATGTTTATAATAATAATAATGCTTTTTATTTCTTCAAATAAAGCAGTACTTGTGACTACGCCTGCCAGAGCCAATTGATGGTTTGAGCGGGAGAGCCTGGCAGGCAGCAAAAAAAAAAAAAAAAAGCGTTTCAAGTGCATCTTATTTCCGATTTATATGTCTTCATATACTGGGTGCGCTAGATATTTGGAACACAACGTTCGTTTGACGCAAAGAGAAATATATACAGCAAGTGTACACCTATGTTCACCGAACTTCGGCAAACACTTATCTTGGGGTTTCTTTCGACAATTACTCGACGAATCCGCTATACGTGGCAACAAGCGACTCAGTTCGGCTTCGGAAACGGCTGCATGCACGGATAAAGTGGCCCTTAAAGATGCTGGCCATTTAGGCAGCAGTGGCGTCCGTCAGCGAGCCTTTTGTATTTGGTGGCGGTTTGTTGGTCTCTATCTACCAATGACTCTCCATACATTGCAGTCGAGAGGATTTGAATCTGGAGAACTAGGAGGCCACAGAGTGTGGGAGTGACGTGTTCATAGGAATTGTCAGCCAGCCACAGCTGAGTAACGCACGTGGTTTGGGCGGGAAACCATGCCAAACAGCTCTACGTACGTATTAGCATTAACGCTGCAAAAAAGCGTGGCGGCATGCCGTCACCTCCTTTGCTGACAATGGCCAACACCATTACAGGCATAGGAAATTTTGTGTGCATCATTGCAGACAGCTCATCAGCGCTTGCACAAAGCCACTTGCCAGCATGACGGTCAAATTTTCGATCTCTGTGAAAGTTTTCAACTGTAAGGAAAACAAAGAAGCCACAGCATTTCAGGCACCTTTTCCAGCTTGCTGAGCAAGCACTTGGACTGGAGGAAACAATTCTGTGGAATTTTATTGGACGGGAGTTTCCCGCTATTCATGACACAGGAGTGACATCCACATAAAGTCCTCGTGGACACCGAGACTGACATTGGACTCTGTAGCTTGGAGTTCCTTCGCAGTGGTTCGCACTGACTCCCCAGTGTCGTCACTGACGATGACCTGCAGTAACCAGAGCAAATCTGCGGTTATGTCGACGTCTGACCGCTGGCCGTGACTTTTCCTTGTCGACACAGATGTCACGTCGCCGCCAGAGCAGATCAGTTCTATCCGCAACTTGTAAACGAAATACTTTGTTACGTTCAGAAAGGTGGCAATTTCCAAGTATCTGTGGTGCGTGGACCGGGCGACGAGGGCTGCGTGGCGTTTTACTTACTGCGTCAGGCTGTACGCTTCCATCTTTGAACAAACTGTGAAGTACGAATGTGAGGGGTCAACCAACAATAAGCCTCGCGATTCCCAGACAGATATGATTAGCCTGCCGCTGTCTATGGCAATATGGAATAGCGTTCTCAAATACCTCGCGCACCCTGTAAACATAGTTCGTAACCCAATACTATTTTTACGGCCTTGGATCGAAATAGCATAAAGTGCATAAAAAACCTACATTATCTTTTACACATCTCTCTCTCTTTCTCTCACACAAAAATGCACACACACGCGTTCCACGTAACCAATTTCACTCACTCACGCACACCAATAAATAAATAAATAAATAAATAAATAAATAAATAAATAAATAAATAAATAAATAAATAATAGATGATGACGGTTATAAGAAAACAAGAAGCTAGTAGGAAGCTCAATAACACAAAAAAAAGGAAAGCAAGGAAAAGATTAAAATAAACACAAGGGCGTTATGGTCTACATAAGAAAGTGGAGCCGAAGTGTAGACCTCGGCGAAATCCTGTAACCATTGTGCAACCAGGTTTTCTAGATGTTGCAATAGTTTGTAGAAACTAGCGCAAGAACGATAAAATAATAATTAGACTGCTAATATAATGAAATGTCAATGCTTCCAAATTAGCAAACAGCATACTGCTGCAGTTGCTTCTCAAATTATGTAAGATAGAAAGCCGTTCTTGTAGCTTCCTTCTAGAGGAAAAGGAACGTACCTGTTGATGCACCTTAAAGGCCTGAAAAGAAGAGACGGTGATCAAAACGGAGGACTTCTGTGTTCTAGTGATACATTTCTGATGCCTTAGGTAAATAGTTCTCCGAAAGGAGGCGCCGTACGTCATCGCAAGACTGACCTCTTTTCATGTCGAGACTCCGAAACGTAGGAACGACTGAAACGGATGGTGCTTGCGCGAGACGTGTAAGAAGCGAAGGTGTCTTGCGCATGTGATGTATCGCGACGGAGGCCCCTTTATAATGCTGTAAAAACGAACCAGTCAGTGCTACGTAAGTATGGGGAATCGCGCACCCCCCAAAAAACACAGCAGTATTGCGCAGTTTTAGTGAGCTTGAATTTACGTGTTGAAGTTAAGCAGTGCTTCTTCACGAGGCTTTCAGCTGCGACTCCTATTCCC
Source organism: Hyalomma asiaticum (assembly GCA_013339685.2). NCBI lineage: Eukaryota > Metazoa > Arthropoda > Arachnida > Ixodida > Ixodidae > Hyalomma > Hyalomma asiaticum. The sequence goes on along the minus strand of CM023485.1, from coordinate 42,638,112 downwards.
TCACGGCTAAATGTGTTCACGTCATTCGAAGAGTGAGGCTATTCCTTCATGCTCCCAGCCTTTATGTACAAAGTTCTGAGGTGACAAAACAGTCCTCAATAAGAGACCAGGCTCCTAAGGGTATCTCTCATCTGCCGGCCTTTATCAACGTTCAAGAGATCAAATGCGGTTAAATTTACATGGCGCAGTATAGGAGCAAGGAGGTTAAAATTCTGAATGTAATAGTACGCGAAAGTACTGTCTGTGACGACAAGCGTAGTCGAAACTCACATGAAACGTGAAGACACTGGGTCTTAAAGTTGGACAGCCGTTCTTCTAAGTGCGCCATAACTAAACCAAGATAACTTTAGTAGCACTTGCAAAATTTCGCCAGCTTCGCGCGCTTCCATACATCCCAGGTAATTCAACTTACGAAGTTGGAATACGATCACAGTAGCAGAGACAGCGCGTCTACGCGAGTGAGAGAGTCAATAAAGAATATTGTATCTCTTTGTGCTGGCGTTACTGGACTACTGTAGGAAACAAGAATCGAACGCTTCCAAAAAATTAACAGGTTTGAACGGTGAACTGTCTGGATAAAGGTATATATTACATATGTTGTCACAGAGAGCAAGGCAAGTACTTAAGACGCCTATTAAAATGTTGCTCACCCCTAGAAGATTGGGTTCCTAAAAAAGAGTGGGCATTAGCGGATTCGAAGCGCGAGTCTTAAACTACTTCATCCAATAGAGTTAAGAGATGCACGAGCATGTCCTTAAGGAACTCACTCAACTTATCTTGAGACCGCCTGACGAGCAACACAAGGAAACCTCGATGATGCCAATTGCAAGATTTATGGCACTAACTGCATCGATCAAGCTTGTGAGAGATCGATCGACTCGATGATCGACTCGAAGTGCGCCTGTATAATGTGGAAGGAATATTTTGAGTAACCAAGGATTATTGATTTGTTTTCTCTGGCAGGACTTAGTCTCACCACTTTTGTCCACTTCATAGAAGATAACCGTTATAAGTAGTCTGATTTAGCGCATTGAAGACAACGTTAGGTGAAGAAATTACCGCACGTGGCGCCAGGTAGCGGAAGAAGAAATGAGGCAATGGAGATCGCTTTTTAGGGCACCATAGGAAAGAAAGAAAGAAAGAAAGAAAGAAAGAAAGAAAGAAAGAAAGAAAGAAAGAAAGAAAGGAGAGAGAGAATGAAAGAAATAATGACTGCGATAAAACATGAAGCGAACATACCTATATACAACTGCTCAATATCTGTACAGGCAAACAAGGTAGATGCGAGATGTGCGAAAAACATAAAAGAAAAGAGAAAAAGCGTGCGATGAGGGATTAAGAGTGATGGGGGGTTATTCAAGACAGGATAGTTCAATCGCAGTCACTGAGCAAACAAGTTACAACTGGAATGGGTGTGAAAGAAAGAAGTCCGCGAAGATCATCCTCTCGAGCTGTAACGAAGATAAGCGAACCGAAGGTAAAGGTCACCCTGTCGACGCTACTGAAACTGCGCGTCGCGAGGGACAGGATACACAGCGAAGAGAAAAGTGGTAGCTAATGTTTCTCGTGTAGAAGTGACTTCCTGTCCCAGGAGAAAAGCGTGTCTAAAGGTGTCGTTCCTGTCATGCACGAAGCAGGCTATTTACGCTCGAAAACAGGTTACACGAAATAGCCGAATTGGAGGGGTTACTATTGCGTGGTGACTAGCAAACGTTAGCATCGCTATTCCCGTACTACACGCAGAAACGCCGGGAGAGACCCGCGACCGAGCCTTGGGACGAAGCAGAAACAATGTAGGCGGGAGGTAAGTAGCGTGGTGTGTAAGTGCGTAGAAAGAGGGGAGGAGGGGAGAGGGTGTAGGGGGGTGTAGTGGGAGGGTCTATCGGGCGGTTGCACGCAACACGAGCGAACGTCGCCGGCCCAAAGAAGAATGGCAGCGGTGGAGCCGCAGCAAAAGCCGTTGCAGGGACGGCGAGACGCACGAGAGAAGAATGGAGAGCAGAGGAGAGAGACGCGCGATGTCCGTACATAGATCACGCCGAAAATCACCGTTCTCCCCAGGCGCATTACGCGAACGCGCCGCGATGCCGATGCTTCGCTTGATGCCCGGTTGGCGAGCCCGCAGTTGCAGACCTGCAGGCAAGACCACTGCTGCTGTAGCAGCAACAGCAGCTGTCCGGGCGGCTGCTGCTGCTACTGCTTTCTTTGCTCGGGGCAGACGACAGATGTGATCAAAGCGGCTTTCCCCCCGCTCTCGGATCTCTTCTTGATGGAGCAAGAAGCGTAATGGAATAACGAAAGACGAGGAAGAAATAGCGGCGTACGGGACAGCAATAAAAATAAAGTCGGAGGAATGAAGGCGGGGGAGCCATAGAAGGGACGGTGACCACGAAATGCCCGTCGAAAACGCCGCATTGTGGTTCTTCGCGGCAGCGATGGTCTTTCCGTGGCCCCGAGGGCTGAAAAAAAAAGAAAGCCACGGGCAAGGATCGTGGCGCTGGCACCCCGACGCGCACCAGTCTCCCGCCATTTTTTTTTTTTTTTCGAATGTTGCTTGACGGTACGGGGGCGTTCGACAAGAAGAGAATTGCGACTGCGGCCACGGTAGTAGAGGGCAGGCAGAGATAGGACGGTGTTTGAGGACTCACGTCTCGGTCTACGATCAGTGGGGGAGACGAGGGGGGGGGGGGGGGGGTCAGTAGCGGTCAGTGAAACCGGTGCGTCGGACTGCGAGAAGCAGCAGAATGAAACGTCGTATGCATATTCGCTCTAATATTTGATGATCCTGATCGGTGCAACGGCACGTTCCTTGTACTTTCATGCTATGGTACCGAGTGGGATATTCAAGGTGCACAGAAATTGAAACCGGTATGAAACCGACGGGAGAGGATGGGGGGGGGGGGGGGGCGCTCAGAGCAATAAATAGCATTATCGCCGCTGGTTCGGTGGATCACGCGTTTTACTTAACATTTCACAGAGCGTAGTGCAGCCTTGGAAATAATGTTACTTTGACGTTTCTCACAAATTCTCTCGCCCTATAGCTCGCGGGGCATTCAAGTCGCGGGTATTTCATGTTGTTTTGCTACAACTTACTATACGGTGTGTTATATTATACGATATGTTATAATTTATTATACGGTATGTTATAAGCGTAGGACTGAAACAACTCTACACAATATAACATTAGCTTTGTGGCCAAATAAGGCGCCGCGGTAGCTAAGCGTCTGGTTCGGTTTGCGAAATTCGAGACCGCGAGATCGAATCCCTGCCACGCCGCCCGCATCTCCATGAAGCGAAATGCAGAATATTTTCGTGTACTTTAGATGCACCTTCAAGAATCCTATGGAGCCCTCCACAACGGGCTCCATAGGGCTCCATTGTAGCTGGTTTTCACAGGTAAGAAGAGAAAAAAGGACCTCGTCAATTATTTTTATATCTGGTCAAGTACGGAGGCCTCACAACAAACGTTGCAAAATTTAGGGTACCATCCCCTTGATGAAAATGGCTTACGTGTTCGTGAGGGGTCCTCTGATGTGTACATTAAATAAAGAAAAGGGATACAGCAGAGTATTTTTGTATTTTTGTAGGGTCTAAAGCGTAGGTATAGCTGACGATGGGGAGGAAATGAGCAGGCTATTTTGTTTCGCATGAATAATTGTTTCTATGATCTAGGAGCTCAATTGATGTGCTCTTAGAAGTTTGACAATTGATTATAATTGAGCATTGAACCATGCTGTCGACGTTAAAAGCAAATGCTTAGTCGTTTTTTTTTTTTTTTAACGGAAGTGAATACTCGGTGGAGATTGCACTGAAAAAGGAGCGCTTGGTAGCCGTGGCACATGTTTGTCCTTCAAGCGGTTATTTCCGATTACTTCGTCAATCGCTACGTCACATGGACCTTCCTTGTCATCTCGAGGCCGTACGTAGTTTATCGGAGACGCGCCGCCAATAACCTCGATCGCAATGACGCGATGTTTGCTGTAGCAGAACTGATAACATTTATAGGCTTAGCCCGATTGTTTCTCAAGTGCTATTTCCATCTACCGTTTCCATCTACCGTTTCAAGTGCTATTTCCATCTACTAAAAGCGCACGTTGCAGAATTGGGCGAATAGCAGCGGGGTGTTAGACTTGGCCAAATGTTCGAACGATATATTCACTTCTCTAATAAACAAAGGTGGCTCATCTTGGTCTTCCCAAACGGAAAATTTGTCGAAATTCTTAGCTACCGCCAAAGAGCTGTAAAGGCGAAAGCCGAGTGCTTTGGCAGTCGAATCCGGAACCTTCTGGCAGTCTAACATCACGGAGTGTAATTTGGTATAGGTTGTAAGGTTTAAGATTTAATCAACTGCGGCGCATAGCTGCATGTATTTTTTTTTTAAATTTAGATGCGAAAACATGGGAAGCTGCATATCCGCTGAGGGTTCGAGCCACCAAGAAAGAATGAATGAATAAACTTGATTTCACTTTTTAATAAAGGGGACGGGCCGGAGGGGGGAGAGAGGGAGGTCTATGTAGACGTCAGTCTGCCAGTCGTGGTAGGCCTCTGCCACCTCCACAGCCTACTTCAGGACTCAGTCCTGTAAGGTGGGATCGGAGCGGCGCAGGGCAGTCTCCAGCAGCTCCCCGCTACTAATAAATGGTTTGAGGAAGCGGGGTGGACATTTCTTGGTGCATTGCCACGTGACGTGGGAGAGACCTGCTACCTTAACTTGGCAGAAGCGGCATTTTTAGTGTCGGGTACGTGCCAGAAGAAGAGAAGTGCAGAGTGCGTGGAGTAAGAAAAGTACAAGTGGTGCACGCTGAAGCGCTGCCTTTCTCTCTGCCCGCTTCTACATGATAGTGAAAGAAAGAAAGAAAGAAAGAAAGAAAGAAAGAAAGAAAGAAAGAAAGAAAGAAAGAAAGAAAGAAAGAAAGAAAGAAAGAAAGAAAGTTGTGATTGGCTTGAGGGGGTGATGAAAAATCGCAGGAAATTACACAAAATTACAAGGGTAACACGCTATCACCAAAATTTCCGCTGTTTCAGGGGACTTCAGTGGAACTGCCTTCTACCTTTATTTCTTGTAGCAAATTATTTTCGAACCTTGTTTCAAAGTCAGCTTCTCATGAGACTTATAAAGATATCGTCTTAATTTCCGTATGAGCAAACAAGGTAACTAAGCAAAAGAAAGTTGAAGGTAGTCATGTTTCAGTAAGTACAAAAGGGTGACCGAACACACATATTTCGGCAAGAATCCTTGGTTTGACATAGCACATCAATTTCTTTCCTTTTCTTTTCTTTTCTTTTCTTTCTTGCCCGCCTCGGTTGTCTAGTGGCTATGTTACGCGAATGCAGATCCTAAGGTCGCGGGATCCGATCCCGCGACCTTAGCATTTCGATGGAGGTGAAATGTTGAGACCTGTGTACCGTGCCATATGTAGGTGCACGTTAAAAGAACCCCAGGTGGTCGAAATTTCCAGAGCCCTCCACTACGACGTGTCTCACAATCATGTCGTGGTTTTGGGACGTAAAACTCCAGAAAAATGAGTCTTTCTTTCTTTCTTTCTTTCTTTCTTTCTTTCTTTCTTTCTTTCTTTCTTTCTTTCTTTCTTTCTTTCTTTCTTTCTTCCTTTCTTTCTTCTTTCTTTCTTCCTTTCTTTCTTTCTTTCTTTCTTTCTTTCTTTCTTTGCCGGGGTGAGGAACGGGGATGCTGCAGGGGGTTGTACGGAAATGCAACCGAAGTAGTGTCAAACGCAAGTATAAAAAAAGTAAGTACAAATGTTATTCCCTAACATAACCGAGAACGTGAAATTGACCCTCATAGAATGACTGTTCCGCGAAGAAAGGAAACCTTTATGTTTGATGAACGCTGGATCACTCTTGAAAGCATATAAATTTGCAAACAGCTTAAAACGGTCTTGAAACATATTCTCTCTTTATTTTCAGAAGCAACCGAAAAACGTAACGAGTAACTTTACTTCTTCATCCAAACAAGATCCAAGACAGCTGTTTCTTATTAAATCGATTGGTAAAGTGCCAGCATAAGGGAGTGTATTGCTCTCCGTCATTCTTCTCCCTGCTCAGGCAGTTTTGATGTAGGCGTTCTTTTTTTTTTTTTTGAAGTGGAGAAACGTATAAATTAAAATAAAAAAGGTTTTTCCCATTATGTACTGCCCTGTGTTGCAACATGTTTGGGCAGTTCCCATTACCGACTAATGGAATGAGTTGAGCAGCAGCTTTTTTTGTTTTTCTTTCCCACATATTCTCGCTTTCTTATCGAGCTTGTACCCTTCGTTGCAAGACGAATGAGAAAGAAAAGATCTTTATCTATATGCTGGACGTCTTGTTGTGTATAAAGTGCCCAGAGCGACAGTGGCGTGATCGAGCGTCTCGTCGAACTGACCGACAAGACAGCAAAGCATTGTCGCGGCTGGTTAATAGAACTCATTCGAGAGATAAAAAAAAAGGGAGGGGCGTAGTCGAGCGATAACAAGAGGAGAGGTAAGCGTGCAAAAAGAATCTGCTCCACGCAGTTATCTCGTATAGGACCGCGACCAGTGTATTGTCTCACCGGAAGACTGGGCCCGATTAGGACTTCTGCGCAGTTTGGACGGAGCCGGCTGTTTACGTAATGAATGGACGCTACACGTCCACATTGATCTGGGAAAACAAATGGACCGCCACCTGAAGCATGTTACGGGGCTTTCCCGCGCGCTGTGCGGTTAATCGAGAAATTACGAAACGCGAGACTGCAAGTCGAGGGGAGAAAAGCGGCGATCATCTGCGCTGCCTGTGATAAAGAGCATGAAAACCAGAAGGTATTATGATGACTGCAGTGCGTTTGGTTAAGAGCGGGTAATAAACGAAAACGTAATTGCGGATACTATTGTTCGTGCGACGTTTTAACGTGAGCCGTGATGGGCATAAAGACACTCCGTACTCTGTGACAAATGATGCAGAAGGTAGCACTGAAGAGCCTCCTTTATTGTTACGGTCGTACTTGCATACCTTCGGCCGACTAAGATTAAGGAGATCCACCAAATGTGTCGTTATAGGAGCATCTTTCGTCATCAATATAATATACTTTATGATCAACCAGATTAGCGGCTTTTGTTCAGATTATCTGAAGGGAATGTGCACATGGCACCATTACCAAGATGACGCGTTAATGAACGGTATTTATATGGCTGAGAACAAGAGCAGAAAATGCGCACAGTGACTCGTTTTTATTTCATTAACTGCTTTTAGGTGACGTATAACACTGCAGTATATGGAATGACGCAAGTTGTGATGCATCCCAGCTCAAAGGTTTTCTCAGAGTACTTAGCAAAGGAATGAAACCGCGTGATTGTTTGAGCACGCTGGAATATTACATGTTCAAAAAAAGTACACGCATTTAAAATATCTGTAGCTATCAGACGCGAAGTCAAAGAAAATAGACATTTTTTACGTGACCTTTCCAACCTAAAGCAAAATGTGACATCTCTTTGTGCACGAAATAAAGAGACTTGGAAAATAAAAGCACTCAAACAAATTACTGAGGAGATAAACTATCCTACATTCTTCCCAAACTACTTAATAACTATGTAAAATCCCGTGTTGATCCCTGCAAGTGTGCACTGCCTAAACTACGTGAGCTGCATGTGTTCTAAATTGCGTGATTGTTATACACCTCTTCTTTTGTTTTTGTTTGCGACTAAAGTGTACTATTCTTCTTTTTTCTATCTTTGATACATGTCATTTCTATTTTCGATACATGCCACTGCTGTCTGCACTACACAAAGGTAGCTACGGGCTCTTGTCAACCTGCCTCTACAAAGAACAGCTTTTACCCACAGCTTTCCTATCACTGCAGGAATGATGAAATAAACATTATTATTATTATTATTATTATTATTATTATTATTATTATTATTAGTCATAATGTAAGCGTTCACGCAGTGAATGCAATGCTGATTGTACTGAAGCAGTTTACGGTGCAACTGTGGGCTGAACGAAAGAAAAATATCCCTAAAACATGTTCGAACATTTGGCTGGCTTAGCATTTGACTAAGTTGTAAAAGAAATCACAGGCTGTGACCTTAGCGTAACAAATAGTTTATAGGGCGTGTGCCACGACAGATTATGTTCGGTATTATTTGGAGTAACACTGAGTGCCTGAAGTGACTTGCGCACGAGAAGCACAGAAGAGGAACGCCATTTTATTCCGTACATTGCTCGCCTCAGCGATGGACCAAATCTGCTAGTTCGTGCACCATATAAAAACGTCGAGAAACGGGCTGGGCTTAAACGTGTGGGTGCATTAATTTTATTAGCACCCTCTATTTCGTATGCGCTTCATATGTTCAAAATTTATATGGGTGGTAATTAGTATTCTCCGTGGAAGTGTTTTATGATGCGTTGTATATCCTTTCAATACATTGCACGATTTAGACCGTTTTTGCTGGGGTGCACTTTTCTTGGCGAAATCGCCACCAAAAAAAGGTTCAGCGACCGGAGGATTGGCAAATCAGTTCTTGCTTCCTTCATTTTCCCCTGACCAGAATCACACTACTGCCTCAATGATGAAGCTTCCACATATTCGAGATGCCACACACGGACCGAAGCCACCCACTTCCAACAAAACCCTGTGTTATGCTACAGAGCGAGCGGCATGCCGCCTCTTTGTGGGTAGACACACAGGCCTCGGCGTTAAGAGCAGCCGACACGGTTGTAAAAGGAACACTTCTCAAGTGGATGTAAAGAGGAAGCCCAACGACGCCAGATAAAGACCTCTTACGGCTAACGTTTCCAGCGACTCAAGCACCGAAAAAAAAAAAAAAACGCCGCCGGCTTCCGGAGGCATGGGAATCAAGTACGGCGAGACGAAGGCCCCACAACAACGCACCCAGCCACCCATGACTAGTTGATTACTACCTCTCTTTCTCTTTATCTGTCCTAGCACCGCTTGTAGATAAGCAGAGAGAGAGAGAGAGAGAGCACTAGTGACGAGAGCGCAGCGAACGACAAGCTGTGTATACGGGATTATCAGGTCAGAGTTCCGATCAGCCTCTAGCAGCGACAAGTAACTACGCCAAGATGGCTGCTGAAAGACGAGCAGCTTGAGCGTCGTCCCTATTCGACTTAATTACGCGCCGACAAGAGAGGGAAGAATGCAGATAGAAAGGAGAAAAGGCCTTATCGAGACTCCGCTAATACCACGCTCTTTTCTCCTCATGCACTCGCCAACGCACTCCACTAGCCTGTGTTTATTTTTTTCCCCCTTTTCTCTATGCATCTTCTTGCCTCGTTCCTTTACAAAGAGAGTCAGATCGGTCATGTTACCCGCGCTACACCGGTGGTTCCCTACCTTGTTCTTTTTTTTTCTTTCTTTTTTGCGTTCATTCAGCGTCGTCCGCGTTGGAATCACCAGGGAACGCCGAAAAAGAAAGCCGACTGGGAAGACCGGAGGTAGGAGAAGCTGGAAGGAGATTGGGGAAAACATAGTCGGAGATAGGGTGGTACCTTGATTAAAATGCTTGAGGGCAGACACACTGCCGATCGCTGTTCGAGTTTCTTTTTCTTTTTTCTTTTCCAGTTTTCAGGTAAAGGGCTTCGTAGACGGCGCCGGCTCCTGCAGACACGCTTCTTCTCTTTGCAAAGGGAGTTGTAATAAGCCTCCGGTTAGCTTCTTCGGAAAGGTAGCCCTGGCATAGAGACCATTGCCTGTCTGCGTCTGATTCGCTGCGTTTACCTAATTCCGTGAGATGTGCTCCTGCGGTCTATGACGTGTGGTATCGAGACTTGGGAGTGCACGGTATAACGGAGACGTCAAAAAAGAAATCTTGCATCGTGCGTTAGAAGAAGCCTCCGGGCATGACGGAATTAGTTTCACTGGAAACGCCTCTTTGTACTCTACATGTCTTTGCAACGATGCAGAATAAGTAAGAACGTACGAGTGAACAAGTTTTAAGAACTGAAACATACTTATTCAGGCTGTATAGTACACTGGTTGTCTACTTTAGGTGAAGCTTGGTGCGCCGGATCGTGATTCAAGTTAGCGCATCCAAATTCGCGCACCAGACTTATCAAAGGGCAACTCCAGCGGTTTTTTCACCATATTTTGATATCGCTGTTACCAATGGCACTGCGAGCCCTGTAGCAGGAAGGGTGGCTCAGTTTGCTCCGAAACTTACGAGCAATTTAAAAAAAAACTAAATGAACGACGTGTTCAAACCGAAACCGAAACGGGCAGATTTTTTCGTGCAGCGTATGCGGTGACGTCACATCCTCCCGCCATTAGAAATATAGAGCTGGTGCTCGAAAAATGAAAGTGGCGATGTCATCCGACGATATATTGGATTATTCCAGCTTTTCTGAACTCGACAGCGACGGTTATAGCGCTGGAGTTTCAACTGTTTGCTCTTGAATGCCCGCCTGCTCGAGTAGGCAGAATTGAAGGTAATGACGTCAAAAACAGAGCGTGACCCGCGTGGCAATACGCTCAAGAATTTTAAAATTTATTTTCAGGAAATTAAATGACTTCCAACTGCCTGGCTTGGCATATATGTTATTGTAATAGCGAGGAAAACACATGTAGAAAATTTCATTGAGATCCATAGACACAAATGAAAAATCGTCGGAGGTGCCCTTGAAGTGCGAGTTCTTTAACAAGCCCTGCTATACGTGTTCACAGACATGGGAAGCATTGCTATGCCCACAAGAAACACCATCTAATCGCGTATATGAACTGTGCATTACTCAATGTGGCAAATTAGGTTAGATACAATGTCCGTTTAAGTTTTGCAGGAGAAAATGCACGAATAAGAAGATAACTTGCATGTCTAGTAAGCATGACTAATAAGCTAACTTATGAAGACAGTTCCATGAGTCAGAGCATAACACACAACTCCATTGCATGTTTCATCTCTTTACTATAATTTGTCTGCATCCTCTTCCTTCCTAGTTTATGCACGTATTTTTCACACCAATTATCAGCCCTGTTTACTGCAAGCATCACCCCATGGAATGAAGGTCAGTTCTCACAGAAGAGGTTGGTCATTGCTCCATCCGCATTCAGTTCTTGGCACTGGTCGAAATTTGCGATCCAATAATTCACGGAAGTTCTGGAGTGAACAAGGATCGCTGCACCCTTGTAAGGACACGGTAGAAACGGTATCGCCGGCCTTGTACAAAACTCGAACATACACGTCCGGCATCACTGTCGAAGTTAAAGTGAACAACTCCACCAGTACTGCCGCACCATACGGAGGCCTTCTCGTGAGTGTTCCGTTCAAACCAAGCAAGAGACCAGAGAGGTTGACGTCGTGGTAAGCCCTCAGGGTCATCTTGGGCGCGTCACTCGGGTCTGGGTCGCCACGCATGAGAGACGATGGCGGTGGCGACAGCGCCTCGCCGGTTGGCACAACCTTGTCCAAAGCATCGCGAAGCAGAGCGCCTCCCATGTGGTCCATCTGGGAGCGGGACAGCCCCTCGTGCGACGTCTCGGAAGTCCAGTGCAAGTGGCGCCAGTACCTGGATGCCCAAGTGGGCACGGGCAAGCCGTACTCTTTCGCCACGGACATCGCGTCCAGGATCTTGTTGACGGTGATGAAGCGGCGAGCAGACGACTCCTCGCTGAGGTTGGCCATACGGGCGACGAAAGCGGCGACCCCGCCCAGCGTTCCGAATAGGGGCTTGCTGGACGTCGCATTGTTGACAAAAGACTCGGGTTCGGGAACAGCGACGAGCGATCGGGCTGCCGTGAGTATGCGCGGTATGCAAACCGTCGAGTACTTGTCCGCGCCGTCGGGCAGCCGTGTTATGGGCACGGGCTGCCACGGTTGGTCTGGCTGCCACTCCTTCTGCTCCGCGTTTGCCGGGTAGAGGCCGTACAGCACCAGTGCGGCAGTCTCGAAGCACCGCGGGAGCGGGCTGCTGCGGGCTTCCACCTCGCGTGGGTCATCGCTGAGGAAGTCGGCGTAGTGCGACCGCAGCCACCTACCCAGGGAACTTGCATGGGTGCGGCCTCGCGACGTCAGGCGTCCGTAGCCCAAGGGCCAGTGGTGGTTCTTGTTCGGGTCGCCAGGAAAGGTCGCCAGAGGCGCGCGGTCGGTATGCCGGAGGATGACGATGACGTGCTTGAGCAGCACACTGCGGTCGTAGGACGACTTGGACGCTAGTGCCAGTGGCAACAGCAGTAAAAGCCCTAGCTGCATTTCGCCTTCGCTGAGAATGGAATGTGCAAAAAACAAGAGCTTCTTGTCTTCACGGAGCTTGCTTACTTCACGAAGCTTGCTTGCTGACTCCTCCGTAGATGGTTCCTACCCGCTGCAGGCAATTCTAAAGCTCGCGGAAAATTTTGTGGGTCTTCTTTTTCGTTGTCCTCGAAGTTTGAAAAGACGGAAAAAGCTCTCTGAATGGTGCTGATGAAAACGAACGTCCCCGACGTGCATCCAGAACCTTCAGATGCTACGTATTAGGGCTGTGACAGCCAAGAACTTCTTAGAAACATGTGCACATCACGAGCGAACGTCAACGTTGGAGGTTCGTGGATACTTGTGATGCCGCGATTATGAGCAACGTGGGTGTTCACGGCCTCCGTTCCTCTTCTAAATCACAGAACGCGTGCACACAGACACTGGACTGCTTCAGTGTTTTACGCTACCTTTCGTGAATGATATCCTGCATGGAGCCGTGCCGGACTTGATTTTACGGAGACGATGAGTGACACGAAGCGCACCGCAACACTCCTGTGGCAGTATGACGCGTGGCCCCTTTTTACGTCGTCTCAGCAAGGGGACTGCCCTCCCTGTAAAAAGGCTACGTTTCTCATTACTTTTTCCTCAGGCTGCAGCTTATCAGAAGCCTCGTATTATCTTAGCACACTATGCAGCTGTTTCCCCGAGATAAGAGTCGCCGAGGGGCCACGCAAAACGTCTGACTAATGCCAGCCGTTTGCGAACCCGTTTGCAATTCAGGTGTCCGATAGTCCTCGAGCAAAGATTAGGTTTCGCGACTGCGAGAACAAGCTCTCGTTGTTATTACAAAATTGTTTTCAAGGCGAAGGTAGGTCCAAGAAAAATAATTGCATTTCGTATGGCTGCGTCTTTGCAACAAGCTGTGGTCTTGATGTAATTGTCTTCTTTAGGCTGATGAGAGTGGAAGCTGCACTAACTCACCCAAATCGCTACGCTGCTCTGATTAGAGCGCAATTTCGATTACTCAACTGATACCATTATTTTGGGTTCAAAAAAGAAAAAGAACTGGAGTGTAGCGAAGCTATTCCAAGGAGCACTGAGTACTTTTTCTAACGTAAAACACAATATTTTGATAAAACAAGAATAACCACGCATACTTTTTTCTCTTTTGTAAAGAACGTTAGGCGCTGCCTTTATTACGCTGCACAATATTCCGCCAGATATTATCTCCAATATTTTCTTTCTATAATTTGGCCACAATTCTTTTCTTACGTTTGAAGATTGGCAAACAAAGAGAGTTCCCATATAAATGAGACGAGAAAGACGCAGCCATTCAATAACATTAATGAACACAAAACAAGCGGCAGAGTGAGACCTGCAGAAGAGAGCTACCCAACTGCTCAGTATAGCACACCCTCACGATTCACGAGTTAGCTCACGCCGTATTTTTGAGCGGAATTGTACAGAGACGTTTTACATGTGCCCACCGTCGGCACATACTACTACCCCAGAGGGAACAGCACAGGTGCTTTGCGGCGATGACGCAGGGACATTAAAATGTTAGTGATTATTGGCTAGAGGGATTGCGGCGTAGCATTTAGCGCCAAAACTTAAGTATATAGTGCGCGCTGAAACACGGCACCCGCGTTTCCTGTAATTTCTCCACGTTTCCCCACAACCAAAGATAAAACTCGATGAGCACGTTTTGCTTCACGGCCTAGGCCCTAGCGCCGTCTTCTGCACGGAGCGAGGAACAAGTGTAAAAAAAAAGGTAACACTCCAAGAAAAGGAGAACGCTACAAAAAAAAAGTGTTCTGCGGTTCTCTCAATAGTGTACGACTCGGCAGCGAACGGGAATAATTCAACATTAGCCGGGCGCAGCAGCTATTCGCGAGTCTAGGCACATATCTTAAAGATCGTTTGGTAGAGCCCAGCCCCCCCCCACCCACCCCGTTATTTTCTGTTCGCGAACGATCTTCTTGAGCCGTGAGGCAAAGGAAAACGATTACAACCGCGGTGCCGAAAGTGAGCGCCACGATGAAGAAGAACGAGTTTTTAAGAAGAACAATAAGAAGTGTGGAAGATGAGGAAATGAAACGCAAGCAAAACACGTCGGGGATGGAAGAAGCAGAAAATATTTCTCTGGGCGGGCCAGGAGTTATTCTGCTTGCGGCGCGCCGCGCGTGCCACGGATAATTGCGCGCGCTCGTGCCGAATCGATACATACGTACGGATTGCGAGAGACTACAGTGGGCTCCCACCGCTGTTTCGGGCCGGGCCCAAATAATGGCGCAAACAGACGCGCCTCGTCGATAAACCGAAACGGTAGCGAACAATGCATACCGGGCGAAGGAAAGCGCAGACAGAGAAAGTGCCGGGATGTGAAGGGAGGAAATCACTTCCTCGGCCACTGTGCCCAGTCTTTCTCTTGCGTTTGATCGGTTCTTACTCTCGCTCTGTCCGTTCGTACGCGAAGCCTTTATTTGTTCGCAGACGGGACTATATGGCGAGCGCAGAAATATGCGCGCCGAGTGTGCACTGAGCTTCGGTCTGCGATCCGTGACACCCTTCATTCGCGATCCTCCGTTGTTTATTGCAGCACAAAGAAATTAAGAGACGAAGCAAAGCGCGATCGACGAAAGTTTCTGCTGCGAATAGGGTTTGAGGTGGCGTGCACGCCAACTGGGATCTTTCTCCAGATGGTTCGCGATGACGTCATAGAAGACCTTTAGTGACGCCATTCAGTGGCCCCGTTGTTACATTTTGATAGGCCGATCCGAAACCGTACTCCTGAGAATATCGCGTAGAATGCATGCCACCATTCTAGTCGTTTTCGAGAAGGTTTCGGGTTCCTTGCGCGCCAACTCAGCTGTTTCTCCAGATGGTCCACAATGACGTCACAGAAGACCTTTAGTGACGCCGTTCAATGGTACCACTGGTACGTTGAGATAGGCTGAAATCGCACTATTTAGAATGTCGCGTATTATATCACCATGCAGGCCGTATTCAAGGAGGCTTTGCACGCCAACTCATTTCTTTCTCCAGATGGTTCGCAGTGACGTCACAGAAGACCTTTAGTGAAGCCATTCAGTGGCACCACTGGTACTTTGAGATAGGCCGAAATCGCACTGTATAGAATGTCGCGTAGAATATCACCATGTTAGTCGTATTCAAGGATGTTGGGGTTCCTTGCATGCTAAGTCAGTTCTTTCTCCAGATGGTTCGCGATGACGTCGCAGAAGACGTCATCGCGACTCACTGGTTTCCCTGCTAGGTTCAGATAGGCTGAAATCGCACTTCTTAGGATGTCGCGTAGAATGTCGCCGGGATAGTGGCTTTCGAGTGCTAAGTAGAGTGCGGTGTAAATGGAGCCGATTCATGAGACTTTTAAAAACGACAAATCTGCAGGAAAGGGTTCTCTGAAAGGCTGAGTGATTGATCGTTTTAGTGACCTATTTATTTATTTATTTATTTATTTATTTATTTATTTATTTATTTCCTTGAGGTCACCTGACCGCGACGTACACATGGTCGGCGGGATACAAGGACACATGTTCGTACCACTTCACGAATATTATCTGTGCATCTTGCTCGTTGACTGAGTGACCTGCATGCACAAAGATACATCATCTTCTGATTTCGGACTTCACACAACGAGAGGCTGAAGGCGCGAATTCAGAAAAGTACGGCATCTCGGGAGCCTTAATGCTTTCTGCATTGTCCAAGCGTGGTATCACCGTCATCGTACAGCAAATGCGAGCTATAGGAATTTTCTTTGAGAAACTTACGCATCTCGTCCTTACAACACGCAGCTTCCTCGGTAGCTTGAAACCAATTTGGGCAACAATTGCTAGAAGGCTACAGAGACAGGAAAAGAAGCTGGCCTGGCTTGATTGCTTTATAAATCCGTTTCCTTGGACGGGCGAACTGCCTCAATCCTCAAATGCGCACGCTATGACAGCGAACACTTTCAGGCAGCCGTGAAACAGCTCTAAATCTCGTGCCGTCCAATGACCGTACAGAGAGGTCACCACTAAAAAAAATAAAGTCCGACAAAACAAGACACCTAGAAACAAGACCTCACGCACAGTGTTGCCTTCGTCGCCGAGATCTAATGGAAAATCGCTTCATTAATCAAGTCCGGCAATTTTTTTTTAGTTCTTCCGGCGCCGTAGTCATTGACGCTTTTTACAACCTGGCATCTTTCTCTCTCGCGCCTTTTCATTACGCGTGAATATTTCTACACGAACTCTTCCGGTTTTGTTTGAAGTGTTTAGGCCGACGAGATTTCCCGTTTCCACGTCTTGGATCTTGGCTATATACGGTCATCGGGCAGGGAACCAGTGCTGCTGCGCCGCGCGTCTGATGGATCTGGAATCCTTCCAATTTTCCGAACCGGTCGCCCTGATCAAACGCTTCTGTCAAGCTGCGAGGGCTGAAAAGAGCAGGAAAAAAAAAAAGCTCGAAGAGAGAGACACAAAAAGAAACGAAAGATTATCTCGGATGATGAGCTGTCTGGGAAAGAAAAAGAAGCAGTCGCTGGAATATACCGCGTCGCAATTGCTGAAACACTGGCAGCCCTTCTTTGTGCGACCTTCCTGCTCACAAGCAGGTCTAAATTGCCTTTTCTGTGTCTAAGCCATTTATTTTGCGCTTTGTTGTTCTTCCTCTTGTTCACGGACGATGTTCGCATATACTCGCTATGGAGGATCGGCAAAGAAATGGGTGTATGATTCAAAGTTATATGCCGAAAGAAATCTTCAGGACATGTATATAGATTAGGTGATGTTAAATGCAGAAGTTATATTTTGGGGCGAATGAAACAATAGGAAGAGGAGTTAGTATTGAACAAACTAATAAAAATTTGTAAAGAAAGGGAAACAATTTAATGGATTTTGGTTAGGCTCCTCGGGGATTTATTTCCCCTTGAGGAAAATGTCCTTGTCGCTGAATCCAATAATAAAGGCCCCCTAACGAAAGAATAACAGGTTCTGTTAAATCCGTTTCAAGTTCTAGAAGTAGTAATTTAAGTTACTTTATGTGTAGCATTAGTTAGGCGGAGACAAAAGAATGTTTGATCAAGTCTTCTCTTTTGATTACTTGAGGACCAAACAGAGGATGCCATGAGACATGACATGTGTACTTAACAAAGTTCAAGGAGAGGAGACCGAAACGTGATTTTGTGGTGGTGTCGGCCTCAAGCATCCTTGCGAGTAATTACTGTTAAAGTGATGCGGCTCTTGGGCCTTCTTGGTACAACATACTATAGATATTTACTACGTCCGGATGTCAGCTACTTATTACCTCGAGAACCAGGGAGGGTTCAGATAACGCTTTTGCAATAAATATTCGACAGATCCCACGAATCGCGGGAAGACATGCTATGAGAAGCAGTCGTGCAAGAAATTGCCTAAGCCGAATATAAACGACATTGTGCAAACTGAGTAGTCGTGTACCTAACGTGGGCCTACCAGCAGTGTCGACAGCAGTGCAGCGGCTAAATCATCACTCATGGCACGACGTAACGTGAGCACTGGCGTCATTTCACAGACGTCAGATTTATCGAAGAACAGTGCACCCTACCGTGCTCTGACGTGCATGTCACCCGTTTTATTTGTTGGAGTATTCCTTCGGCGTCCAGCAAAACTGTAGAGAGGCACGCTGGGTGGTAGTGCGATATATGTATTGATTCTTAATTACATTGCTTCTCACGTTGCTAGAAGAGCTGATAACACGCACTAGAACCTCAGCTGGCGCTAGACAAGCATCACCATCAGATTTTCTTATGTAATCCATTTATTTACGATGTGTACCATGTGGAAAGGGCTGCCGCGGAACAGTGGTAGCGTGCTTGATTTGCACGTCGATCTCCCGAGTTCGATTCCTACCGCGTGCTACAGGTTCCCTTCGGTCTTTAGAGCAAGTTTGGGTCTGTATGCGTCTTATGCCTACTTTTCAATCGCAAGCTTCCACAAATGATGCGATTTTCACTTGTTTCACCCACGCAAAGCGTGTTTGCAGGAAATTTTCAGTGTCAGTTTTGGTTGGTCCTTGGCTGACGTAGGCGGCGTGGTCAAAATCAAACCAGCTGTAGCGCATACCCGCGTACTCCGGACCGAACACTGTGTGTATCAGCCACACGTGATCGTGCCATCGCTAATCATGCCGTAAATGACAGGTATATCATGTGAGAGTTGTCAAGATCAATCTGTCATCTTTCTGATACGTCCATACCTTACTACCCCAATCTTGCTGTACACACTGCGAACGAGACAAGCAGGAGGGCTGCGAGAAGTAGGCGGTTATATAGATAGACGAATACAGTCAGTGTGGCTTAAGTTGCCATTCAAGAATGTTCTCAGATCTAAAGGTGGTGCCCACTGTCAAGCGGTACAGGAACGAGTGGGCTAGCAAGCGTTATCTAGGCCGGTAACGCGAGATACAATCATATCTAAGATGACGAGAGAAATGCAAAGGTACCAGAAAGGGAAACACGACGACACGGAGGCCTCGGTGCATCGAACTTAGTTTGGAGCTGAGTTTTATGTGCACCTAGCGCATTCTTCCTTTTTATTATTTTTTTCGTCTTTGTCGTTGTTGCAAGGCTATAATAGTATATAGTAGCTATTGTTGCTATTATCATAGTCATGTTCATCGTTGTTTTTGCTGTCGTAATTGAGCAGGGAGGTTTGACAGTTCGGCTTTTCTGGAGCGAGTGAATGAAATTTAGAATACGGCAGATTTCGGCCTG
Organism: Hyalomma asiaticum; assembly: GCA_013339685.2. Taxonomy (NCBI): domain Eukaryota; kingdom Metazoa; phylum Arthropoda; class Arachnida; order Ixodida; family Ixodidae; genus Hyalomma; species Hyalomma asiaticum. Next base: position 42,619,203 of record CM023485.1, on the reverse strand, counting down.
GGCTTAGGCCAAGCAAGGGGGGGGGGGGGGGGGATGAGGATAACATGTCTCCCGGCCACATCCCTGGCTTGTTGGACGGCCCAAATGTGTTCATGTAAATATGAGCTGGTCAGCACGGTCTCACCGCACTCTGATTAGTTATGAGGAGACTGCATTTTCAGCGTAATTGTATGCACATACCAATGACATGGGCTGTATTAAAAAAAATTCACGCAGGTAGATCACATTTGAACAGTGAGGGCAGCTCAGAGTGGCGATGCGAGACAGGATTTGAGATATCCGCTTCCTGTGTGCGCAGTCATGCCCTTGCATTGACACTGAACATTATATTTTAGAGCGCTCTAAATTCGATGCAGAACAACAATGCCAAAATGCCAATGAATTGACTAAGAAGCACGAGACATGGCCTCACATACAAGCACAAGCGACATTTTGTTACCAAGAATGCATTGTATATTTAAGAGAGTAATAACAGCGAATGTCGTTGCCTATGATTTTATAAAATAGTGCGCAGTTAGGTGTCTGGACCTAACATGTGCCGTCGGCGCAGTCGTTCTTTGAAATGCCATTGGCTGAGCCGGCTGGTCACGCGATCTTGCTTTGACTAATCAGATGTGAGCGAGAGCGTGTCAAATCTAGCGGCGGATTAATCTCACGGTCCCTGCAAAACTAGGAGAGAGGTTCGCAGTCGTGAAACTAAGACAATTCGGAGCATCTACAAGGAGTGGAAGGGCCAACGATATACATTTTCTTTCAAGCGAAGCTTTTACAGTCTAGCCTGTGTCGGCGTAATGGACGTTTCGGTCGTCATGTCAAAACTCCAAGAAAAATGGGATCCCTAGCACCTTCGCAAAAATTTGTTACCGGTTTTGGTGTTTGAACTGGTCGCTCTACCCTCGGAAGGCAGATGTCATGACCACTAGACTACACAGACACGCTAGGCTGTAGTAAACATATCAGAGCCATATGAATGCCTTGGATTTTCTACCTTCGTGTCTCCAGGCAGCGGCGGCTGCATTTCGATGGAGGCGAAATGTTGAGGCCCGTGTGCTGTGCGGTGTCAGTGCACGTTAAAGAACCCCAGGTGGTCGAAATTTCCGGAGACCTCCACTACGGCGTCTCTGATAATCAGAGCTGGTTTTGGGACGTTAAACCCCACAAATCAATCAAACCTTCGTGTCTAGGACTTTCGAAGAGCAACAATGAAACAACAGCAGAAAAGAAAGAACGAAAAAAAGGAAAGTAAATAAATTTCTCGAATTGCCTCGCGTGTTGTATCTGTGATAAGAACGGCAGTACCAGCAGAAAGTGTTCGTGTCTTGTAGACGTCTTCCTCGAGCCCATACAGAGCCCGTCATTTACATGAGAAAGGGAGAGACTAGTTGCTCTTGGCCTTCTTCATATTTTTTGCTCGTTTAAGGTGCTTGCGTTGAGAGTGTATTATATAATTTAGCTTACCCACGCGCAGGTGTGTTGGAACCTTGCTATTCGAAAAGCTTATCTCGATGATTGAAGACCATCAGCGGTCCTACCAGACCTTAGGCGATTATTGTAATATAAGTGTGATATTTAAGTTACTGTTTATTCATGGGGATGATGATTATGATGATGATAATGATGACGACGACGGTCTTGTAGTCACAGTGCGAACTTTCAAGTACACGAGCGCAAGCAAGGCAGTATTGCAACCCCCGACACATCATCATCAAGGTCATCACCTCGATGAACTGTCTAAGTGAGACTACGGGGATTGTCTCTGGTGTTCACGTGACCGCAGGCAGATGATGTGCTCTTAGGTGTCTGGAGTAGACAATCTTAACAATGCTGCTGATAAAAGAGTGCATCGGAGTGCATCCAGATTGGTTGTTTTAATCTTCGGTCAGCTTCTAATTTCATTGACCGACTTATTTAAACGTAATATGGAGCTTGTTGACTACACGTGTTGTTTCACAGTGAAAATTTGGGCGTAAATGTGCCCGCTGGCCTTCTTCACTGCCAACACAGCGGGGCATATTAGACACCTGGCAAAATGTCTGTGTTTTCATATGGCTGGAACGTAGCGGACGACGAGAGACAGACAGACAGAAAGAAAGAAAGAAAGAAAGAAAGAAAGAAAGAAAGAAAGAAAGAAAGAAAGAAAGAAAGTCTCACGAAGAAGGTCCCCAGCTGGAACTTATATATGATTCGTGAACTTTATCAGAATCATGGAAACGTTATTGAGAAACAAAGGCAAGTTCACTCGATCAACAGAGATGTCGAAGAGATTGACAGGTATACGAGTTAAAAACCGTAGCGCCGAGCCGCAGACGTCGCCTCGAGACGCCAGGCGACAAGCAATTTCCAAAGGGAATAAGGTCGCCAACGATGAGACGAGCCAGTAAACGAACCATAAATATCCGAGCTGAGGGTGAAGAACTATTTATTTTCCTCGCTCGCTCGCAAGCTCGCAATTTGGAAAATTGGCGCTTGTTATGTAGCGTCTTCGCTGTTTTTTCTTTTTAAGTTTCATATTTCTTGCTTCCATTGCGATATCCGTGCCGCGTCGATGTCGGAAACAAGGTTTGCGCGGCGGCGTTTCGCTATTTACTCCTTGAAGGAGAAACTGCAGGCGTCTCCCGGGTAGCGCCTCTTACGACTGTTTTGTATGTTGTCAGCAAATAAAACAAAATGTTTCTTGAAAAATGACACATAATGAGAAGCTGCGCCTGACTTCAGGGCATGAGAACACGGTGGCATGAAAGAGCCAGAGGAAATCGCGGCCAGACATCCAATCAGTGGAACTGGTGTGAGACCTTAAATTCTCTAAAAGGTGTCGGCCAATTCGACGTTCAAATTGAATTTGGAAACTGATTCGCCAAACACGAACTTATGATCCCTTTATGGCGCAGAAATGTTAGAAGCGGGGAACGCGGGAGACTTTAACGTGAAAGTTTTACTTTCGCCAACCGCACATGAACATTCGTTGTTGAGTATTTGCGTTATTTCTGTGTTCGCGAGCTTTAGAACTGTTGTTCCATCTTTCTTTTGTCTTCTGTCTTCGATGTATTGTTTTTGACCGACGCTAGGAAATAAAACATGGAGAGAAGTAGACAGGTTTGAACAGGCATCATCACTTTCAGTATTGACATCAATAAAATAGCGCGTGATCGAAATTAAAATTAACAGCTATAGTAAGTATCAGGACAAGAGGAAAAAAGAAAAAGACTTAACGAGTGCTGTACTCTTTATTTCTTTTTTTTTTGTGCACGTCTTAGCTAGCGGTCCTTTTCGTTCCTGAGAATGCACCAACACGCCTAGCTACAAGTAGCGCTAAATAGTAAGGACTTCTGCAAATGAGCGGTACAACTTTTATCACCGCTGATACAAAGCAGCCATGAATCACCGCAGCAGTGAAAGCGTAACAGTAGCGATTGCAACGGTTCCGGGATGCATTGAAGGTTGCTAGTTTCCAACCTTTTCAGTTTCTTCTAACGTACTAAGCGATGGCTTCGTCTTCAACAATGAAATGTCTTAGTATCGGCAAAATTTATCCGGGGGGGGGGGGGGGGGAGTTTATTAGAATCTAGGCATAAGGTAAATCTCACCGAGGAAGACTTATGAGAAACGGTTGATTCGCGTCTTTCGTCACCGAAGACCATTGTTCAGTATGAAATTAACACGCTGGTAACAACTAAAATGTGCCGTTTAAATCTTTGTTTTCTTCGGCATCGATCATTGGTCACTTGGTGATATGAACTGAGAGCCCTGAGCACGGGTATCTCTTTGCAAAATGCCAGTTTGGAGCTTACGAAAGAACTTGTTATAGATGGACACGTTTCGTTTGAGCATGCGGCATGTTAGGGGTGTGTATCAACTTCTCAGCGGTTGAGCACTATGCCTATTGTTCAACTTAAATAGTTGAGCAGTCGAGCAGTCGAGTGGAGTATAAGTGATTCAGCAATATGCCTATTGCTCAATAACTTGTACTAGCCACGGTTATACCGTATGCCATGACCGCAGAAAATGATAGGTTACTGGAGGTGCCCGGAGATCAGCCTTTTAACCCGAGAAAACGTATTGCCAATAAAATATTCTCAGGCAGTGAAACGATCATTGTGTATATCTCTAGCAGCTCATTTGAGTTTTATATTAGAGAAGTGTAAAACCATATGAATATGATACTCAGGGTGGCACACTCGTCGCACACTACAGCGTAACCTGTTATGAGCTCGTTGCAGTCAGTGAAATTGGGGGTGACGGTGTCCGCCGCCGCCGCCGCAGCCACAACCCCCTGTTCGTAACCGTTATCAGCTTCAATGTGAGAAACAACTAAGCCTGCACAGAGGACACAACAGAGTGGAAGCGTGAGCTAGATTTTCCTCGGTGCTCTGTCAACCCCTTCTTTCAATCTTATCAGTTAGCCCAAACCTGTCGTACTTCTTGCTTCAATGCTTGCGCGTCTCAATAGATAAGTAGTGTCGCGATCGGACGATCACGATAGGATTGCTATTGTTAAGATTACGATGTAACTTAGGTAAATAATGAGGCTTGTCGCGTTTCCAAGTCCACTGGCTTTCTTTATTCGGTCACTGCCGGGAACACCCATTAAACGCCTTGTAGATATCATGCTCGCTGAGCGGTCATTTTCCTGGCGGGCCGCACCATGGGCCGCTTTTGCGGTTGGGGTGAATCGGTGTGTCCTGCATTTCCTGCGAGAACAAGAATTAGAACAGAATAAAGAAATTTTCCTAGCGTTCTGAGGTGACACGTGCCGCACATTTACGGCTGTGGCACACATGAACTTCTTAAATGGTGAGAGTTTTTACCTAGTATACGCGGTCTCTTCACAATCTTTTATAAGAATGTTTTTACATAAGGGAGGAGGGTATGGATGTGATTGAATGAAGGAGGTAACTAAGTAGGGGAGAACGTCACTGCCGTACTCCCTCTTGTTGGATTTCGTTAGGCACGGAATACAGTGCAATGTACGATGTCTTGAATGAGCACAATTAAGCACGAACACGCCTCACAGAAAAGCGCACCTATTCATGGCTGATCACATGCGGTGACAGAAGACTTCCATGGGTATCGATAACGACCAGGACTGCCATAACGAACAGACTGGTTGAGAAAAGGTTGAATACGGGCACGGATGCCCAAGCCGCAGTCTTGCAGTGAGAAGACATGGTGCAGGTGTGCAGCAGCAGGACCGTTCTGGCGACCTCGGGTCGACCTCGGTTAGGCGTGATCCCGCCCAGGAATTCGCGAGTCGTGGCTACCCGAGCGCAGTACTCGGGTAGTGTCGACGGGGAACCGAACGTCACGAGCCGACGGGTGCCTGTTCCGCTCCAAGTCCAGGAATGCGGCCTTGATGTCGCCTGCTTTACTGGGCGCACAATGGGGGCTGAGCCCTGGCGGACCTGCAGATGTAGGCAAGTGGTTTCTGGTGGCTGCTAAAGGCACTGGCGTATCAGCAATATCAACACCAAGAGAGGCCGAGCAGTGCCGCTCACCTGTTCTTCTTCTTATCCTTCTTCCTCTTCTTGCAGCCCGGCTGTCGCACGGCCCAGAATTCTGCGGCCTTTTAACGATGTTACAAATTATTTATTAGACTCCGCTGACTGTCCTGCCATTTCTTGTTTGCGAATGTTGCTTTTGTATTGTTGAAAGATAATTCTTTTACAAGCGCGCGGCATGATCATTACGTATTTAAGCAAGCGAAACACTCTAAATCTATTTGTTTCAGTGTTGGTTTCGGAACAACAGATGCATGTGCCGGGAGGGTGATGTAGCCACTGGCCAATTTGCATATTCATAATAAACAAGATTATTAAACAAAATTTTCAGCATACGCGTGGCATTAACAGGACAAAACTGTGCATTTTTTAAAAAAGATTCCCTGTTTGCTTGAGCTCCAGCGCGCGTCACACCGCTCCTTCACGCTTCACACTTCCCGCTTCAGCTCCACCACACCTTTGGTAAATCTACAAGGCTTTGTTCTCCCTCAATGATGTTGTTACGCGTGTAGTTGGATCCTACCGATGTCGCCGTGCGGACGTGGTATTTAGCCCCATTAGCAAGCCTTGTTGTATACATGAGCAGGCAAGAGTTCTCGCTGGTCTATAGGGCTCTGAGTATTTTGAGTGTGTTCCCAGTGTCAACTTCATGTGCGATTGTGTCCAAATAAGGGGGATTTATAATGGTTAACGGCGCGTTCTGATGCAAGAGAAACCGACTTCCCTTTCCCTTTGTGGATTTTCTTGCGCATTCGCACTCCTTGCTCCGGAGCGTTTCGGGTCGCTAACTGAGTGGGCGTGTTATAACAGTCTCGGAGTAATAATGGCTAACCTAAAGCCTCCCGACCATTACAAAAGCCCCTTCACGATTTATGATCAACGTGACTACTTACAACGATCAAGAAGGCTGCGTCATAAGGCTCAAAGCATAACTACGTATGTGCTTTGATGGTGACCGGCCGATTCAAACAGCTGTGCAATAATGAATCATCAGCGGCCAAGACATAGCTTTCTGTATGGCCCGGACAACCCTGGCGCTTCTCAACTCTACCCGCACATAACGAGCGAGACGGCACTGCATCATCATTAGCGAGCTGGCCACGACTTTCATTTCGGCCCGTTATTCGGGCACTTCCGTAGCGTGAACAGCGGTGAATAGACCGCCATTACAATTGTTTGCCTCGATCCTGGCAATGTGTCTTAAGGGCTTTGCGTTTACGTACAAGGGGCCCGTATTAAAAGAAAAAGAAAACTTACGGTAAAAATGTTCACAAGAGGATGTTTCAACCAATCGCAATACTGGACATGTCATCAGGAAAGCACACTATCCAATGGTGAAAATCCCTTAGGGGGTCGGGACCTCGTCAGGCTTCTAGCCTTTGGTCTTTGCCTCCTGCAGGGAAATCTTGATTTCTACTGCAAATAAACCATGTTCATGTTCACGTTCAAATAAAAGCTTTGTGAACTCTCCCCCAGGTGAACTCTGCCCACATATTCGCTGTTCACAGTTCGCTGTCCTCATGTTGATAGTTTCGTGAACTCTGCCCCACATACCCCAGCGAATATGTTTGACAATATATTTTCAGATACGCAAATCATACTTGACTGCATTTCGTCGAATGTGTGTGAATTTAGAGCCTTAAAATAGGTTAAAATGCTTTTAAATATGGTAAAATATTTATTTAAGTTAAAAAGAAGTTTTTTTTAGCGCTGTAAAAAAGAGCAACCTCCTGTTAGGAAGTCGATTTTCCTTACTCTGTGTCTGTGCTGCTTCTTGATGATGAGCGCTACTTCTTTCGCACTGGCGAAGGTTTTTTTGGAGTAGCAGTGCTAACAATGACGACACATTTTTAACATAGCGTAAACACACAAAGTCATGAGAACCAGCTGACAATACGAGTGCAGTGTTGTCTGTTAGTTCTTGTGTCTGTGCCCTTGTGTCTATGATTACAAGATGAACACACACCAACTCACCCAAATCTCTTACTGCCCACGGACAACAATCAAGAACAGTGACTGACATTCGCATGTACTTGGCACTACGTAAGTACATATATCGTACGAACGACAAATTTAAGCTGCCCCCACAACGGGGGTCTAATGGTATGGCAGTCGGCTGTTTATCCGTAGGTTTCTGTACCGAATCCTGGCCGCGGCGGCTGCATTTCGATGGAGGCGTAATAGTGAGGCCCGTGTACTGTGCGATGTCAGCGCACGCGGAAGAACCTCGCGTGATCGAAATTCCCGGTGCCGCTCCACTACGGCGTCTCTTGTAATCATACCCTGCTTTAGGGAAGTGAAAGCCCAGAAATAAAACAAAATAATCGAATTTAAGCTGGCGCCACTTGACGAAGACGCTGATAATACATGCGCCACGTGACCTACACCTATACATGATCGAGTTTGTCAGTGCATACTATCTACGTGAAAAGTTAAAGCTCCTGTATTCAAACTTCGGTCACTCTCTCAACCTGCAACTATACCTTACTTTTTAACTGTAAAATAAGAGACAGCTTACCGCTCCATCACAGTAGAGTACAAAGTGTTCTCAAATTGTCTCCCATTTCTTTTTAAGCAGAATGGCTGTTTAGCACAATGTGACTGCTTCCATAAGAACCACTTCATTTGAGTAACACAGTGATAAGGGTGAGCTGCCTGAAAGTGATTTGAAGGCCTAGAACTGGTCGACAATTCAGGGGATCAATATGTATGCAAATTAAACGACGCTCTGAAGCAGGGAACTTGCAAGCTCCCGTTTTCCGTTCATTGCCCAAAGTTCAAAGGGATGCGATTGCCTAGTCGTGATTAAAGTGCCAAAGTGGTCCCGCTATTTGTCCGGACGTAGGAGGATTTCATTTCTTCGCCGTTCTGACAGCGTGGAGTGAACTTTGTCGCGACGCAACCAAGCAATAAATGACGCTGAAAAGAGCAAGGATCGCTCTCACGTGACGTCTGGGCGCTTAGTTTTCACTCAAAGGTAGGCACATTCAAGAGTCGCATTGTTCTACATTAGTTTCCCTGAGGTATACGTACATGTAGGTTCGGTGGAAAGCACACAAAATAAAGGGAATTGCATGAAACCACCGTGAAATATGTCATTTTCTCTCTTGTCTTTTAGCGTGCGCCTCAAAAGTTGTTTTTTTAAACGTACGAAGCCAAGCTAAACCAAAATAAGTGAATTGCACTCGTGCAAGAATTTTATGCCACATTGCTTTAATATTTGAAATTATCTTTGATAAAGTGAATATTGACCGTAATTCACAGGACTGTAAAAAAAAGTTGTTTCATTATAGTATTGAGGAGACTGTGAAATATGAGTAGATTGAAATGGAGGACCATTTTTTTTACAACTTAGATCGCAGTGACGTTAAAATTCAGGTTACAGCGTTAAAGGCCTACTACTGACGAATGTCAAGAAACCAGAAGAACGAGACACGAAATATACATTCCCTCTTTTAAACTTTCGGAGGACCTACACCGCTGCTTGTTTCCTTCGGTGTAGCACATACTGTATTGGTATATATTCTCACTTAAAAAGAAAGTTGTGCATAGTGAAGACATTTTTGTATCTTGTAGGTCTTAACATAATTTACAAAGGATGTACCATACTGCGCCGCAAGTTCCGTCATAAACCACCTTGGAATGATAGACGACTTTGTTGTTACAAAACTATGAAGTAATATGGCGTGACACCTCGAATAGACACCGCTGAAGCGCATCATACATATAGTGCGTACTGCCGCTAAGCTCCTGCCTCGCGCTCGGTCATAATGATGATTATGACGATCATATGCTTATTAGCATTTCTTTAGAAACAAAGTGGTGACCGGTAGTCACCTAGCTTTGTTGTTACAATTATGCATTATTCCATCAATTCTATTATAGTGCCTGTGTTCATCAAGGAAGCGTCAAGTTAAGGAATTGTGGGCATCTAGCACCACCATCGCAAGGCTAGGTCACAGCGGTGGTGATGGCCTTCCCCTCGCACTTTCCCCGTCCTCACCTTCACTTCCGTTTCTCACCTGTTTCCTATACCACACTATGTGTGGGCATGCTACGATTTACCTTTTGCTTTTTCTCCTCACAAACTTCCGTTTTTGAAATGTACTTATATCTGCACCAGGAATGATCTATGCTCCATAAATCTCGTATTTGCCTCTAGACAGACTGCGTTATCTAGAGGTGCTGCCGCGAAGATCGCGCGTGGAGCGCACGTGAATACATCTCCACGTGGATGTGAAAATTTGCCTGGCACATGGGTTCGATTCCGTTGTGCAACAGAGAGATTCAGCTGTTCTTTCCTCACTGATGTTCAGGGCAAACTTATAACAAATGCACATAAACCTCAGTTGGCACCGAATATTTTCACTGCAGAGCTGAATGTTACTGCACTATGTGACCCAATTCGATCCGGCGGCTGGCTTCGAATGTCGTTCCCCCAGAACAGCAGTGCGATACTATATGCCCCATGACCATGGATTACCAAGGGACTTGAGTAGGCGTGGACGTGTTTTAGAAAGGCAGATGCCGACCGACCAACCAACCACAAACTGCGTGAAGCACCCAAAGAATGCTACTTGGACTGAGAAGTATAATGGGGATAAGAATTCGACAGGTCTCGCGGTAAAGTATCGCGCTTCCTTCCAGCCATCGTTCGGCGACTGTACCATAGTGCCCAAGGTTATAATCAAACTATGTTCCAACACGTACCTAGTCTATCGGCTCAAAGAACCCGCACCGCTCGAGGACGGAAACATTCAAGATGGACCAGTGCAATCAATTTTCCGAAGCGTCTCTCGATGTGCAGTGCATAGTCTTTCTTTTTTCGCCGGTGCCGCATACCTTGCGAAGACGTCGCTGCTGATGCTACCGAGGAAGTCGTCGTCGTCATCCAAAGAAGTTCCGCCTCATGAATTTGTGAAATGCCTCGGAGGGATAAAATTTTAATTAAGCTCCGAGATGTGTGCGTGTGTGCACACGCGCCCGAGGCACGTTGCGCTCCTAGATAAATGCAGGGGCGCGGAGCAGAAATTTGAAAATCAATAGTCGCAACGGCCGGATTCGACTCGCGTCGCGTCGCTCATTACTTTCAACGCTTGCGGGACGCTACCCACTTGTGACTGCCTTCCTCTCTGCTCTCGTTCGATCAACCCTGCAGTTCTCCCGGCCCCCGTTTCATCCCTTAGGAAGCTGGGCCTTCGACTGTGCTCCGCCGACATCCGGTTCTGTTTCTCGCTGTATTAAATGTCTGCCCTCTCTGTATGCAGCTCGTCCTACTGAAACTGGAACTGAATTCGATGAGAAAAATGGGATCTGAAAGACATGTATATGTGTATTGTGCGTACAAGAATATCTTTGTGTATATGACAAATAGCAGTCTAAGGATACATGTATTGCTGGGGTCCGAAACACGGCCTCGTACTACGACAGCCCTACTGAGCTGCCGCAGTGAATTTAAGTTGTTGCTACCGCTTCGCATAAGTGTGCTTCCACACGCCATGGTGTCTTAATTATTGTTGTCCTTGCCGTAAAGACTGAACTATTGTGAACTTTAAGCGTAGAAAAGCGCCTATAGTCACAAGGATGCAACCTTACACCAAGATGGGGTCGTCTTTTTATACACGAGACATTATGCTGCCAAATTGAACGAATTGAGTAACATATGCAGTAGTTCTGGCAGGCTCCGTCTACTAGCAACCTTTCAGAAAAGAGGTGTTGAACCAATCTACCTCTGTAGTCTTGAATAAGGAAACTGAAGCAGAGAGTCTCGGGAGTTGGTACGTAGTGGTTAATAATTATTTGGAAGACATTATTTTGCCAGCATATGACAACATAAACCCACATTATCGAAGAATAACAAAATTAGTAATCATTTAGCTATCCTTAGTCAACTTCATCCAACAATAGGCATCATGCCCTCACCACTAGCCGACTTTAGCCATAATTTAGGTTGCATTACCCAACAATATCCCAATAATAGCCAGCATTACCCATCTAAAAATTAGCCATTTCTAGCTCACGTTAGACACAGCAACGTGCGAAAGTTATGCCTGAGGGTAGCAGCTATTGTAGAGGCCTACGGTCATCCTGTGCTGACACAATACGCGTATGACATAGTTGCTCGCCGTAGCAACTGCGGTTTCCTTTTTCTTTTCTCAGTAATAAGGAATTGCTTCGTGTGCCTGCAAGATCACCCATTTAGTCGCGTTAGATGCAACGTGTGTTATGTAAGGAAGCAGGGTTAGTAGCCCAGGGAAGGTGTTATAAAAATTGTAAAACTGTAGCAGCTCCAAGCGCAGGGTTGCAGCACGGCACCGTAATCGTAGGAAGAGGAAGTGGCGATGCAGAAACAATAATTTTGCTTAGCTGAAACAGTGCGTACGCTATTGAACTCGAAGACAAGTGGCCATTGCTAGCTGCCGCTATGCCTCGCTGCGGCGGTGACGTAGGGAAACGTTGTCTCCAAATCGGTGCATTCGAAACTCCGTTCCTTCTGTGCTTGTGGTGAGCACAAGCAGTGAACCACAAGCAGATACACCTGTAGTTATCCCGGTTCTACGTTTCGTACTTGTTCGTCGCAGTGGCACAGTGGTTATGATGCTAGGCTGCTCAGCCCAAGGACGTGGGTTCGATCTCTGCCTCTGCGGTCGCATTTTCGATGTGGGCGATATAATAGAGGCCTCTGTACGGTGCATCACAAGACCACATGGCAGAAGTTTCCAGAGCCCATCATTACGGCCTGCCTCATAATCACATTGTAGTTTTTGCACGTAAAACTCCAGTGATTATTATCATTTCGGTACTTCTTGCCCCTCCCCCTTTCTCTTCCCTGAAATGAAGTGCAGCAAACTACAAGTTTCAAGTGCGATTAACCACCCTGGCTTTTCCTCACTGCCATATCTCTTTCAGCAGCAACCATCTACAAGCCGCTGTATTAATTGCCCATTACGAAGAATAGTTACGGGAATCACTTTTTGCCAATCAGAGGACATACTGAACGCTGTGCACAGGTGGCGTTATGATCACCCGAGTGTGCGTGTGGCTATAGGAAAACGCCTGATCGCACATCTGGAGGAAATTTCGTCGGCTCGTTGTATGGGATATTATGTGGCTATTTGGGCGGTTCGGTCTTACAAGCGGTACTCTACTTAGTGCATTTTTTTTTTTTTTTGGTGAGATAGCGGCTAAAAATACGTGCCAAATGGGAAACCATGAAACAGCAGACAGCAATTACGTTCACTTTGTTAAACCAGTTTGTGTTTCTATAGCATTCATTTGTTCCTACAGGGATAATCTAATGAGACCTATCCGTTTTACTGCAAATATCTTCAAAAAACAAAAACACAACAGCCACCCAACGTGCGAGCGCTGTTTAGGGAAGGCTGTTAAAGGACCGTTTTAATTTGTGTCTATCTTTACTTAATTACTGTATACACAAGTGTAACGAAAAATGTTCTGTACTATGCATTATATCATGTAGTCTGGCTGAAACTGTTCATAGTTTCTGTAACTCATGAAGAAAATTTGTTTTAAAACGTTCAAGAAATTCAGAAGGTCCAACGCAATGCGGGAATTAGTGTTATGCGAAGCATTCAGAGAGCCGCCGGTTAAGCTGCAAAATATAATCGCACTGAAGTTGCGGTAGCGCGCGAGCCACGACAGAAATATATTGACTGGTTTTCTGGGATGTTTCGGTCAAGAAGGATGGAAATAAATTTCGATGCTTCATTGCACATGGATAACTGAGCTTGCACAAAGGAACATGGTGCCACAGTACACCAAATTTCACAGGCGTAAGCATATGCGGACTCATTTACATAAGCGTTATTAATGGTTATTTTATTATTTACACGTTTACCAAGTGCGTCTTAGAGGGCTAGTTGGAAATTTTCTGCACACAGTAATGACGTAGTTTGTAATAGGATACATACAGAAATCAACACACGAAGAGATCGCATAGCTGAACCATATCAATGGCCCATGCCCACAACGGCTGATAGGCAAAGCAGTGTTGAATTTGGATATCGTTTTAATATTGGCTATTAACTACAATATGCATCGATCCTCTTGGGATTCTCGTCGACATTGTTACCGTTGTTGTATCGGATGCTTGTGCAACGTACGCGCAGTTGAAATTTGATGATGAACCTGATACATGGTTTGGAAATAGGTACAGGAAAGGAATAACCATATTGGCAGCTCAGAGTTGTAAAACATTCGTTTGTGGAAAGTAAAAGAGGGAAAACACGAGAACATTCGAAATCTCTGATGTCAAGACCGAGATAAACGTCTTTGTTAGAATATAAGTGTCGGAGACCTTAGGGCACACCACCGTTGGCTACCTACATTTCTGCGAGGAAGAAAAGAACGAGGGCTGTAGGCCGTGGATAGTCAACCGACAGCACAGCCGGACAAAGATGCCCCCGAAAGCCCCTAAGCGTCTGCTGCAGGCCATCACGGGCGTCACCGAGGCCGAGGATGAAGTCCACATCGTCCCTTCCTCCACGTCCTTGGACCAGCAGTCGGGAGACCACTGGCTGGAGCCTGCCAAACTCCCGGAACTGGAAACCGACGAGGTGCGCTACTTCGCATTGGTCGAAGCGGGGACCGTAGAGGACCTGAGGGTGTTCCTCGCTGCTAACAAACGCCTGAACAAGGACTGCGTCAACTGTCAGGGCTACACGGCGCTCCACGTCGCGGTGCGCCGAAAAGATTTGAACATGGTGAAATTCCTGTTCCAAAATGGCGTGCAGCTCAATGACGTGCTCCTACACGCCGTCGAAACGGGCGACGTGCCGATGACGGAGTTTCTCGTCACGGAAATAAGCAGGGTCGACCCGCAGTGCGAGAAACGGGGATGCGCGTACAGTGCCACGTACACCGCCGACGTGTCACCCGTTATTTTGGCGGCGCAAATGGGTCACTGGACGCTGATCCGCTTCTTCGTGAAACGAGGTCTCACGGTCGAAGCTCCTCACACGGCCTCGTGCCTCTGCAAGACCTGCATCAAGGTGATGAGGATAGAAGGAGTGAACGCGTCGACGCGCAATCTAAACACGTACAAGGCCATCTGCAATCCCCACTACATGCTCCAGGTATCGGGAGACCCCATACTAGATTCTTTCCTCTACGCCCAGGGAATGGCAGGGACGTCGCAAGCCGAAGAAGAGTTCCGAAGGGCGTACGACGAGGAAATCGCCAAGCTTCGAAAGTTTACCTGCGCATTGCTGGACCACTGCCGCACTGTCGAGGAGGCGCGCGTACTCCTCGAACGACAGACGGGACTCGAAGGTCGGGTGGCGCACTTGGCGTTCCCCCGCGTCATCCTGGCCCTTCAGTACAACGAGCGCGAGTTCGTAACGCACAGCCACGTCCAGCAAGTGCTTCGTATCGAGTGGGAAGGAGAGTTTAAAACGTGGAACCGACTGCCGTTTCATGTCAAGCTCTTTCACTTCGTAGTCAGGTTCTTCACGCTGCCCGTCATAGTAGTATGGGTCAAGCTGATGCCGCAATCGCCCAGCGCCAAACACTGGTCGAGCCCCGTGAACAAGTACATGAACCACTTCGCTGCGAGAATCCTGTTCGTAATCTTCGTGTATCTTCAGATATGTCTCGACAAGCAGAGAACAACCCGAGGCGCTCCGCATACCGGGGTCGAGTGGTTTATTGTCATCTGGGTGGTGGGCTTTGTCTTCGAAGAGGTCGTACACTGTTATGCCATCGGTGCGTCACGCTACTTCAGGAGCCTGTGGCACTGGTACGACATAGCCATGCTCAGCCTATTCATCCTCACATTCATCTTTTGGATCGTTGCCTGGGTGGAGTTGCTAGGAGATCCGAGCGGAGGTACTGTACCTCCTCGCAAGGACTGGCACAGCATGGACAGCACCCTGGTACACGAGGCACTGTTCGCGTTGTCCTCCGTCATGAGTGTGTTCAAGCTCATGTTCTACTTCCAGGAGAGCGCCAGGCTAGGACCTCTGCAAGTGTCCATTTCGTCCATGATGGTCGAGATTGTGCGGTTCTTCTTCATCTGCCTCTGCATCATGCTGGCGTTCGCGTTCGGGCTGACGCGCATGTACGAGCCCTACAAAGGGATGAAGAGGACGGACCCCGATGGTGAGGAAGTGCGGCAGAGCCCGGCCTTCACGTCGTTCGGCAATTCCATGAAGACGCTGTTCCTTCGAATGCTTGGCGTCGCGTCCGATGATCAGGCGGATGTGGTGGTGGCTAATGCCGAGGACGGGTCCATCAACGAACATAGGTTCACCGAAATAATAGGCTCCACCATGTATTCCGTCTACCAGGTGCTGATGCTTGTCGCGATGCTGAACTCGCTCATCGCCATTGTGACGGGAACCTTCCAGAAGATAATCGACAACGCTGAGGTTCACTGGAAGTTTTACAGGACGCGGCTTTGGATGCACTACATCAACGAGGCCCTCGTCGCCCCTAGCCCGTTCCTGTTCTTTCAGTTGCCGCTCCTCATAGTTGATTTGGCGAAGAAAAGGAGATACTGGCCGCTGAGGAACCAACCAACGCTGACGTACTCGGAAGTCATCAACAAAGTTGTACAGCGGTACCTTTGCCACGAGCGCGTCATACTGTACGACTGAGGATGTTTCCCGAAGTTAAGACTACGTTTAAACAAAAATTCTAAAGGATTTGCGAATATACAGGGCATAATTCTGTCCAACGTGTGTTGTGTTTTAAATTTACCTGACAGTAGCGAAGAGATGCGTAGTCGATCGCTTCTTGATTATTCTATTATACGGCTTAGAATACTGTATTGTATGTGAGGGACAGTCCGATGAGCACATTTAGGGTAATGTTGAAGCCGTGACTATGGGCACCTAACAATCCGCATCCCTGAAATTGATGCATTGGAATCAGGAATGGACAATGTGCATGACGATTCCGAGTCCTTGGATGACCTTTGCCACGCTATATATATTTACCGACTTTCGCCCAATGCTGATCTCGGGATCGCTGCTGGTTTCGTTGCAGTGAAAGATAAAAGAATCACAGATACACCTTAGGATTTCGAAAGAAGTACGCAACGCAGAAAATTTAGCTATGCAAGAGCTAGTGTACCACGCAGTACGCACTGTTGTTACCAAAGGAAAGTAATCAGCAGACGGTGAGCATTCTATTGAAACTGGGGTGCTATCCTGGGCACGGTCAAATTCGCCATCTTGTCAGCTCTGACTGGCCCAGACAGCTGCTACGGGCTCCCTAATTGGCTCATGTTGCCGCCATTACAGAATTTGATAAGATGACGGAATTCGACAGTGCACCCTTGGACTAACCAGCATAATTCTGTTGGCGAGAAAAGACTATTCTTAGCAAGAAATGATCGCGAAAACAATAATAAGATTCTGTAATTCGTGGGCTGATAAATGATGAAGCAATGGCAAATTGAAACAGGAAAACCTTATGTATTGTGTGATCATCGAAGAAAAGAAAATCAGGCTCAGTACCTACTGATAAACTTTTCACGTTCCGTTCCTAAGAATCGGGAAACTTAGTGCGCACTTCTAAAAAAAAATACACTATCATAAATTGTCTTCACTTAAAATCTTAACAAAAAATACGCGACAAGTTAATCACGATTATTTGTAGTTCTCCCTACTATATATTTCGCTTAGGATATGGTACATTTATATAGTGCCGGCTACTCGTTTTTCTGTAGTTCTTTAGCGCACTCATAAATCGAGGTATGCACACCGTTGACCTTATTCAATTTTCAACGTGTGTAACAGCGCCCGTATTGACAAGGTATGGAGTTCGCGAAATCTTGCTGAAGAAATAGCTCGTGGAACAAGATTTTCATCCCTGTTTTATGTAAGGAGCAAGTTAACGCCAATACACGGTATGAAAATTAGACCAGACGTCAATGCGGACACTTAACGTTTCGTTCTTGCAGAATGCGGTACGGTTAGGAAGAAAGAGGTATTTGTAAGAAAGCTTGGCTGCAGAGCAAACGAGTTACGAGGTTTCGGTTCTAAGCTGCATAAAACTTACACATCGTTTCCCTGACCTTATTTACGATGAGTCCAATAACCTTTCCGACGACTTTTTTTTTCTGCAGTGAGGAAAAGAAATTAAGAGGAACATGCGCCAGAAAAAGAAAGAAAAAAAGAAACGAACGTCCGGCGTAAAATTTTAACCATCCAGCAGCCCACGGTTTGTGGATTAGAGTCGCATCCTTGTTTTGCGAATTTTACACTTCCGAGTGAAAAAAAAAAAAAGGGACTCTCAGAATAATGGTTAACCCTGCGCATCCGGGTCATGCAGCACTGCCGCCATGATGAAGCGGCGCCGCCGCGATCGAAAAGTGGACCAGCGGTCTCTACTTTAGCAGCTCGGAACGTGACAAGAGTGTGAAATGCTGCGTGGACGCAGTGATATATTGACTTACGCCTCAGGCCTGCACCCCTATCCAAACGTGTGGCATTGATGAATTGTTAGAAACTGCGACGGGCTTTGTCGCGGCGTCGATTGGCGCACTGAGCTCTGGAAGCTTGGGATGGGAACCGTATGTTTATAAATGATCGTGTCCACGTTTTTCTTGAAGATCATGAGAAGAAAAAGTCGCAACTGAGATTTGTAAGGCGAAGACTCGGAGAATAAACGATTCCTCACTGCAACAAAACAATGTTGGCGCAGCAGACACAGTGTATTCACTTACATTAAAAGGCACTGGGCTATGGTTTCACTGAAGATCAAGAAGCAACTGCTAAGGATTAAAAGATCAAGCGAGGACAGTAACACATTCGAAGAACCACGTTGGTAGCAGCTGAAAGCGCTGATATATTTTGAAGAATTCCGCGGCAACATAGTCAACACGCGTTGTCACGTGTATGATAAGAACGTAAAAGCTTTATCGCGTGAAAGCTTATAAACTTGGTGGTGAGAATATCGGTTATTGAGTCATTTTGTTATGATGCATGATGAGTGCCAACCGAAAACGGAAGGACGAATGATATTATAAGCTCCTTCAATTCCGTATGCCAGAAACGGAAACGGAAACACAAAACTGTAGTTCAAGTTTGGAGGAACATTCAAATGTGACACACTGCCATTACTGTGTATAGCAACTACTGTATCATCGAGACGTTTCCAGACGTGGTGTCAGTAACATGCAGGTCTCTTCTAACGCAAATGTTCGCGGTGCATTTCTATATATAGGATCCTATATATGGTGTGCTCTATTGTTCAGCTTCTGGGACTGCGCCATGAACTGTTTATCATCCTAACGAATCCCTCAGACGAAGCGTTCCAGAGTGAAAAAGGAGTTACGAAGGTCTTAGTGTACTTTATTTCCGTCGTAGTTCTCTATGCACGCGCACTTCACGTCTCATTTATTCTTTCCATGAAAGAGGGACATTGAAGGAAATGCATGCAGGTTAACAAAGCTTTGTCAAGTAGCGTTACACGCGGTGAGTTTGACGATGTCGAGCGTGTGCTTAGGCTATAGTTGGCATCACGTTTCTCGCAGCGTTGCCGTGTTAGCTCAGGAAACGGAGACGAGAACCAAGCACATTTGTGAGGTACACTTCGTATGTGTTCCTTCCGTCTCTACTTCCTGTGTCAACTTTGCAGCGCCGTTCAAAAAGGAGTTGCGTGCGTGGCAGTGAGAGACAAAGGAGGCACGCGTCTGCATGATCCACAAGCACGACGAAGTGCGTCAACGGTGGGGAAATTAATTCGTTCCTTGAGCATCACGCGTTGTGGCTGCGCAGTTATTGCTATGTTCGAGGACCTGAGTTTGATTCTCAGCCTCGGCGGATGCATTTCAATAGAGGCCAAATGCATAAACACCCATATCGATGTAAGCAATCGTTAAAGAACCCCATGGCTTCCAAAATTAGTTCGGAAGCAGCCCCCTGATCATATCCTTCTATTTTGCAAGTAAAATTCCGTTTGTTATCATGAAGCCCCAGATAATGCCATATTGTTGTTCTTTACAGCTGCTATCTCACTTAACCAGACGGGGTTCGCGTAGTCTGCGTCATAACGATGCGTTCGATGAGCCCGATTTCCTTTATGATGTATCCCAGTGATCAGCTTCTGAGGACTACTTATCCAACACTGCTACGTACTTCTTTGAAATAGCGAAGCAGTTAGCTTGTGTAGACAGGGCTAGAAAGAGTGTAGGAAATCGCCGAATGAGAAGTGTCTTCGAATAGGCGACGGATATTTGCCAACCAGCGGCAGTAGGTGCTACACCATGTCATATATATACGTAATTGAAAACCGACACTCTGAGTGCATGCGGGCTTTTATCTAAGGCGAAGTTTCGTAGATCACTTGAGATATCAAGTGTATTCGGTGTCGTCCTTTCCTTCCGTGGCTCGAACGCACTACAATAGATAAGAAAAAATAAACATCGACGAGGGTACCTTTCTCTCCAGTAGTGAAGATGGCTTATTTCGTGCTGTCGCCATTATGAACATCGCAGAGAGAGCTTATCGTCATCATAGGCAAGTGTTTCGATACGCAGCACACCGACCGAAGTTATGGGACCTATAAGGTGTGCTACGAATGTTTCAGTAACCTCGTTAGAGTCTATTTTTCGTACATCTCGATTATGAAGCGTACCCCCGTCGGTTACAACACGACGTTGAAACGGGAATTTCTTCGTTCCTATTCAACTCGTACCTGCGGAGTTTTTTTGTCATTGCCTTCTCTAGGTGAACGGTGAAAGCATCGTGGTTACTCGTAACTTGGGAACATTGTGTAATAACAACCCTCGGACGAAATCACTTTCGCCAGCTCGTGACCTTATATAAGCACGAAGTGGAAAGGTCAAGCTGCTTTTATAACTTACTGGCACACGGCTCTTCGCCTAAAATAAAAAAAGCGAAAAATGCGAGGCGTCGTAAGCAATTTGGGCGGGCCGGAGGTAAATGACAAGCTAGAGATGACGGCGAAAGCGGGAACAAAGTGTAGACTAAAATCGTCGAGACCTCGGAAGGCAGGGCACAAATTGCGCGCAGCACTTTCTCGAAGGCCGTAGGTATACACGGCGGCCGCACAGGGCGCAGGGCATTAGCGCGCGTCTAGCTTCCCACCCAATGCCTGGCGGGGTAACGCGATGCAAACGCCCCGCGGAAGAGAAGAAGCTTGGGAATTCAGTGGGCCCCCACAGCCCCGTAGCAAAGGTGCGGCGTCCGGGTCCAAAGGGCGGGGGCAAAAATAAAAGCCGAAACCAGGGCACGTAACCCATTAATTTCCGTTAGGACCCAAGGAGCGGAGCCCTCCGCCCGAGCGTGCGCGCAGGTTTGCCGCCGCAGACTTCCGAACGAAAGCGCCGGGTTTATTCAATTATGCAGCAACGCTTTCTCCTCCCCGTGCCCCACCTTCTCCGACCACGGGCACATTCTCGTTTTCGCAGCCTCTTACTTTCTCTCTCTCTCTCTTTTTCTCTTTCTTGCGCGTGCTTCGGCATCCAATGCTCCCGGCATTAAGTTCCAGGGAACCTGCACCCGTTGCTTCGACACTGATAAACAGGCGAACACGAAGAAAAGGAAAGTAAAAAAAAATAATAAAATGAGCACGTGGCCCTAGGTTCGTCTGTCTCCTTGGTTAAGTACACCTTCTTCCCTCGTAACGTGCGGCCTCCTGATGCTGATGCTAGGCAGGCTCGACAGCGAAGGGCTAAGTTTGAATTCAGGCAACGCGGGCGACGTTTGGCTTGCGTCATATATAGCTGTTAAGAGCGTAAGAAAAAAAGAAGAAAGAAAGTGGGCAGCCCTAACCACGTCGGTTCCGGCACTCGGTTAGTATGGTTTCTGTCTGCAACTTGACGTTAAGTAGTCTTAGGTCCGAGGATAGGGAGGACAAGTAAGGCTTTCGTTTGAACTCGGGCGGCACACTGCACTTAAGCGACGTGCTGCAGCCGAGCCTGAGTACATGTGTGAGCACCTTTGCAGGCTCCGTGCTCTTGATATTATCTCAGTGCACGTACCGAGCACCTACGCACCTGCAGTTTTTGTTTTGGAGAACGGAAGTTTTAATTTGTGTCGGTTAGTCATAATGGGAAGAATGTACAAAAGAATACCGGACCGCGTTTTCATATATACTGTTGCGAGAACCAGTGCATAAAAGTTGAAATAAGTGTAGTTATACTTTCGCCACAGTGTCCGGAAGGAAGGGACGAACCAAGGAGCTAATCTTTGTTGATGCTCTTTCTTATTTCGCTCATCTGGACTCTGCTGTCCTAATGCAGTTATTAACGCTGGAATACCTGCAGTAACCAGCCCGGAGAGGCCCACCTATAGTTGTTGAAACGTTTTGACTTTTCTGCGAATCCATTCCTGGACTTTTAACGTCT
The DNA here is from genome assembly GCA_013339685.2 of Hyalomma asiaticum. Taxonomy (NCBI): domain Eukaryota; kingdom Metazoa; phylum Arthropoda; class Arachnida; order Ixodida; family Ixodidae; genus Hyalomma; species Hyalomma asiaticum. The sequence goes on along the minus strand of CM023485.1, from coordinate 42,597,369 downwards.
GCGATAGGGAAAGGCAGGCGAAGACGTTTTGCCGATTGAGTTAAGCTTTCTTGGTGCCGTTGAAAAATTAAGAGCAATAAATACAAAACTGATGAGTCATCGTCGTTGAAGGACGTCCCGCCATGTTGTAGCTCCTGAACTCGTAGTAACGCACGGCTAAGCGCTTCCAGGCGCAGGAACGTGCTCGACCTTGGAAATGAAAGTTCGACTTTCAAGAACTCGGGTAACACTGACATCGTTACGCTTTGGCTTCCTTCCGCGAGTGGCAACCTGTTATTGCGCTTGCGTATTTGCTTCGCATAACTTGTTCCTCCTTCAGCCCCCATCGACGACTCAAGAAACTTCTCTCATAATTACCGCCGCCGGGCCGAGCCGTATTGATCGACAGCCACGGTGCGGGCGCCTGAGTCTAGTTGTGCGGCGAGCACCAGGCGCGTGCTAAATGTATTCCGCCAGAGCAGGCAGGAAGGCCTCGCGGAGTCGGGCGCGTCGGATACCTCGCGGTGAAGCCCGCTTCTTCCGGGCGCACACTATAGGTGTATGAGAAAGGATTCCTGGCATGCGGATGCAGATGAGCCAGTTTATTCGCTGGAGAGTCACGGTGTCTGTATAGCTCGCGGCCCGCTCTCCCTTTCTCTCTCTCTCTCAAAGCGCACGGGCCCGACGAACCGCAGCTTCGTTAACTAAATGCGGCTGCGGCCGAGGCGGTCGCCAGTATAGCTATAGCTGTAACCGATGGGGAACACATCGCGCTTCGCACGCCTTCTTGCAGTATAGCTGGTTGGCCGGTTTGGTTAACTTCACTCGCGCTCGACTAGCGTGGCGCACCGGCCTCCGCTAGTGTTAAATGGACTGAATGCTGCGCGTACGAGAAGAGCGCAATCATCGCCGATTAGCCGAGGCGGTCGTGTAGAGAGCCGCGGTGCTCTTCAATGGCTTCGCAACAATTTCGAAGAGTGTCGAGAAGTCCATTGCCTTGTTTGTAGTTTGTAAAACAAGTCTTTGCGCCGGTATTCCGTAGTTAGACTGGGATAGCGTTTTTAAACGACGTAATGTTCGTAGTGAGAGAAGTATAGGTTGAGGCGTTCCTGTGGCCTCTTATGCTGCCGGTCGTGCATAGTGGCTTGCACTATTCCACAAGAAATTTTCAGGCGAAATGTTAAGGCCCGTGTGCTGTACGATGTCAGTGCACGTTAAAGAACCCCAGGTGGTCGAAATTTCCGGAGCCCTCCACTACAGCGCCTCTCATAATCATAGCTGGTTTTGGGACGTAAAACCCCACAAGTCAACTTGTTTCACACCGGTCTAGTGGACTGAACACCGGTGTGTCATAAATACAGGCCTAAAATGTGTCTCACGATGTCGTCATTCGTACCTCCCGTGAAACACTGACCTTTCTCCATACAGCAACGATTGGATCATCGGGAATGCTTTTATATGCTTTCGTCTGTTCTGCTACACAATGACAGGAAACGGTCATCAATCATTGATAGCCAGACATGATTGCCTCGTCGATAGAACATTTTAATGCTTGCGCAACTGGGCTCCGAAAATGATCGGATGCGTAGGTGTGCCAGTATTTGCTGAATGTGATATAGATGTTTCACACGCTTCGCCTCGGAGGTATCTTTGAACTCTAGCTGGTGACGACGCAATTCCCTTGGTCTTTGCGCAATAACGCTTGAAGGTGGGGAATTCTACGCGGCTCGGATGGCTCGTCTTGCTCTTGCGTTATCTAGTTTTCATATAAGGCCATTTATTTTCTAACGGCTGAAAATATTGTTAATTCGTTCGATGGTGAGTGAGGTGCAGCTCCCGCATCGATATTCCATGTTTTGCTTCGACGATTGTTGCCTTGTGTAATAAAAAGAAAAGAAAAACTTTAAGTACGAATGCATTCCTGAGGTGCAAAAATACTATTTGATCTGACAGATAATCAAACATACGGTCACACTATCCGAATGTAATAAACGCTATTGTCGCTAGAGTGACGATTCCAGTCTGAAGATGCCCAACAGCTTTTTCGGGTGTCATAACAGTGCAAAACGTGTAGAAAATATGACACGTTGAAAATAATTGTTGTTGTGATTCGAAGGAGAAATTGAAAGGTTGCTTACACTTCTTAGTGGATGTTTAAAAAGAATGTTTTCATCTGTAGTTTACTTCGGTGTTCATAGTAAATGCTTTAAAGCTATGCACGCATCAAAGAATAAGAATGCTGTAGACATTCTGTAGACATAACGAATTTTTGATTAGGTGTGTCTTCCTACCATTTTAAATGCGAAGCATTTCTTAGCGAACTTCAGTAACGCATCTATCTATCTATCTATCTATCTATCTATCTATCTATCTATCTATCTATCTATCTATCTATCTATCTATCTATCTATCTATCTATCTATCTATCTATCTATCTATCTATCTATCTGGCGGCCTACCTCTCGGTGCTCTCCTCGTCGCCTCGTTCACCTAGTATGCACAAAAATTTGGGAGGTAGGGTATAAATGTATGACGAACATGAATGACTGGTCTCTACGCCACTAACATGACATATTCATCATGTACGTCATATTAAAGATCATGCAATCAGGCGTATAGTTTTCTGGAAGCAGTGCACCTCACACGGTGCACTGCTTTTTAAAGCGAAGAAAGAGCATTGTTTGTCCTCGCTTCTGATTGAAATGTAGACATAGCAAGCACACAGACACACATGCAACTCACCGTGTGCTATAGTGGGGTATCGAACACGGGCGCCCTAGGTGCCAAGCAAGCACGCTACCTACTAGGCAGCAGTGGCTTCTACGACACGGTATGTAGAGTAAGTAAACCTACTGTGCCAGCAGTTGTAATGACGGTGCTCGTGTAACGTGAATTACGCTTCAAGTGTGTGATAAGCACTATGACAGCAATACATACGTCCTGTTACCATTCGGTATGCTTTCGTGCAACTTTGGTCCATCGCGTAGGAATACTTAACGAACGACGCTTATGATAGCACATCAACACACCAATGGTGTATTTTTCTTCGACAAAACAGACGTCCGTGCTTTGGACTAACGTGAGTTCCAATGTTACGTCGTACCATGAGCTATCATTCAGACGCCACGGTGCTGCCGACATTCCTGTTCAGCCCACATTAGGCATACTCAAGAGCGGGTTCTCATGCGCTTCACACAAACACCTTGATCCAACTCGTCACACTTGAATAAATGCCAAACAATTCGTCATAGGCAATTCCCCTGCTGACTGCTTCGCGTGACACCGATTCCCATAATGCGTGGTATCTGCAGGATTTTTTATGCTATCAGGAATATCCAACCGGGTGCGGCTTGGAATTTTGGTGGCCTTGAGGAACCGGTCCAGCAACTTTCGTTGTTGCCCCTTCCTCTTTAGTGGCTCAACAAAGACCACTTTCGGACGAAAAGATCTTAACAGCTCGTTATTACATGCATTCTGTCGCAAAAGGCCTACCGGGATCTTTGTGGTGTACTGAGTTTTAAAAATGCTTGTGAGCTTCAGCGTAGATTCGAGTCTGAGTTTATTCAACAACATGGGACATAATAGCACACATACACGTGGTTAGCTGTAATGGGAAATAAACCGCATCTCGCAGCTTCGCTGGCCCCATCACCCGGATCACAAAACATGACAACAGTATTACAGGAAACACAAGCGACAGGTTCTGTGTGCTAACTGCAACTTCGTCTTTCCCACCGTTCTGTCTTCTCATCTAATATATGTGTTGATTTAGTGCCGCCATGGTGGCGCAATAGTTATGGTGGTCGGCGGCTGATCCGAAACACGTCGGTCCGACCCCGGCCGAGGTGGTCGCGTTTTTACGGGAGTGGAACGATAGAGGCTCATGTTCTGGTCGTTATCTGTGCGCGTTAAATAACCCCAGGTGGTCCAAATTTCTAGAGCCTTCCACCAAGGTGTACCTCATAATCACGTCATTTGTTTGTTTGTTTGTTTGCTTGCTTGCTTGTTTTGTTGTGTTTGTTATTTGGTACATAAAACCACAGCAACTATCGATTGCATTTGCCAACACAGCAGCAACAACAACAACATCAACAACAAAGAAACCATGCCGTAGCCTGTCTGCGGCCTGGTTTTTTTCGTTTTGTTTTCCCAAATGCGATTCTGTTAGTAGCCAGCACATGTGTGCGTGTGTTTTCTGAATCATCACTCCTGTGATCACTACACCAAAAGCCTCTGAGCGTGAACCCTGTAACTTCGTTTTCTATCTTAATATGTGTAACTTCCTCTAAGACTTTCATGGCTCGATTTTAGTCACTTCAAATGGTTGCATTTAACAGAATGTTGGAGGGCACTTACCTAAGCATCACATTTAAGGGTGCACGCTGTAGCATAATTGGGCCCCATTCACATCGCCTCCTCGTAAAAGAATTACGCTTTCTCGTACATTGAAATTACAGCCTGAGCTATCGTAGTTTAGAGGGTATTTCTGGCGGATTTTACTCTGAGAAAGTGCTTAGGTGGTACTGTCGGGCTAGTTGGTTGTACATGACTACGCTCTGCTGTTAACGGACAGACAGACAGACAGACAGACAGACAGACAGACAGACAGACAGACAGACAGAGAACTTTTAATTCTGCTGTTTCCCACTAGCGCACCTATGCGATGACGGGGTGCTCGCGTGGTCAGGTGCTTTTGGAGAAGGTGGCAGCTAGGGGTAGTTATTTCCGCCGTGGACGCCTACGCCGACACTGACGCTGTTACCGGCACTGACGCTGTCACTGACACTGACGCTGTCACCGACAATGACGCTGTCACCGACACCATGTCTTGTGTGACATGAGCCACTTTACGCCATCGCGTTAAAAAGAGGCTCACAATCCATTCCCCCTTTCTTCGTTCAAGATAAAGAAGTTGGACGCGCGAATAACTGATGGCGTGAAGCCTGTTTCTCATAACCGCTTCAAAATGACAGCGCCTTTGTTCTCAAGGGAGATCAGGTCAGGCCACAGAGATACTCCCGTGTAAACGAGAACAACAACAAGGACAAAGGAGAAAAAACACGAGAGCTTGTCGGGCACTATATCTTTAGAAAAATCCACGGCGACGGGACGTCGCAAGATAGACTGCGTGCAAATATTGTTCTTCGTCACCACGATTGGCTTTCGTAGAAACACTCCTTTAAATTAAAGTCGCCGATGGAAAACAGGCGCCGCGACGACGGACAACGTCGCCTAGATGAAAAATACCATAAGTACACCTCGAGGGGAAAAAAACAAACAAACAGGGCACATATCAAACATCCCTGGCCAAAGAACAAGCGAGCAGTTCGGCGATTGCTCCTTCGTCTCTGCGGGCTAAGGGGTGGATCAAAAGAAAAGCCGAAGAAGAGCACAGCGTCCCCCAGGATTCACGTCCAGGGCCCTTGGTGGCAAACGCCAGGGCGTCGGGCGCCGAAAGCGAGTCATTTGTCAAAAAATGAAACGTAGGTTCGCTCGGACGCGGTCCCGCTCGGGAGAAGCTTTTAACGCGACGTTAGCGGGAAGCATGGGCGACCCTTGAAGTACCGTGAAAACTCATACGTAACACAAACGCGATCTGGACCACAGACTGATTTCACGAAACTCGGTACTGTTCTTTGCCGCTGGCCTACGTAAGTGAGATGTCGTTCTTTCGGATTGGCTGAAATTTTCTCTTGCCAGTAATAATCCCAGCGCAAGGTGCTTTTGTGAACACAAACCCAGAGTTTTCATTCTTTGCGACAGAGCAGCTATGCATTGGCCTAGGACGGTGGGACTCTTTGGAATGGGCGAGTACGATAGCCATTCAGGGAGCCGTAAGCTTGCCGCCAATGGTCGTCTGCAGTCTGCAGTGACGTCAGCAATCCCAGAGAACCTGTGCTGCCCAAGCCGACAAGCGTTAATCGTGTTAGAAAAAAATATATTCTTGCTCTAAGCACGGCCGCGAAAAACAAAGTGGTGTACAGCAGGATAGGAAGCTCCGGGCGCAGATTCACTGTTTCGTTGACAAGGTACCTTTGTTAGTGGACACCAGGCTTCGCTCACGGTTCACCTAGAATTAATATTGGTTGAATTTTTTTCATACAAGCTATACTTCCTGAACACCTTCCTGTGAATGCGTGTCCAGAAGAAAAATAAATGCAAGGAGAGTTTGTCTCTCTATAACACAAACAATGACAACTATTTCGTTGGTCAGACACGGTTGGCCTATCGACAGCGCTGGGCGTCTACACTTATGAAGCCAGGTGTGAATTAAAGATCTCGACCGAGCGTAACGCCCGTATACTGTGCAGTGAGCATCGAGAGAGGCTCCAATGCTCACTGCACAATTATCGCGCGTCTCTCCATCGAAATTCGTTCACAGCAACAGATAATCAGACGGGCTCGCTGGCGCTCAAGAGGGCATAACGCCGTAGACACGGAACCATGGCAGCATGTGGACAGCGTTCAGCTAGTCACCTCACCTGTCCCTCTGACGGAAAGAATATAGCGAGGAGCTGCATATGTGTGGGCTTGCTGTCTTCAACGAAAAAGATGAAGGTTTCAATTACTGGGGTTTTACGTGCCAGAACCACGATATGATAATGAACTACGCCGTACAAGTTTCCGGGCTTCGGGAACCCCAGGCCTTTAGGTCAGCAGCACAGTAGCGTAGCTCCTGTACTACTGCGACATCCAAGACGTACAATATTCTAACGTTGTTTATTTAAATTGAATTATAAGCTGTTACGTGCAAAAAACACGAACGCGTAGTGGTGTGGACTGGGGAATAATTTTTACCAACTGAGGTTATTTATTATGTATCAAAATTTACACAAAATATCGAAAACCTTCCGAGAAATCAACCGAGTTCTAGGTGAACAGCGAATATGATCACCATACAGGAACAAAAATGCTATCGGGATCGCTGAGAGCTGGCTATGGTGGTGTACTCTAACCTGCAGCTTTGATAAGTACTATATGACGGAGAAAATCATTCAATCAGTCAATCACTTTGTAGGAAAAATAAAAAAAAATGGCATAATAGCCGTTGAACGAAGCAATGGAGATATGCGTTTGTTGCCTGATTTGACCGCAACAGTTATAAAAACTCCATTCATAGTGCTTTAAGCAGGCATATAAACATTGTGCGTGAGCCCCACCTTATTACGCGAACATTGAAAGGAGAAAATACATTTAGGAAGAGAGTAAGGCGCTAAATATTCAAATATCCAGTGGTTATGGCACCTGTCTGCTGAGCCGAAGTTCACGGAATTAAATGCCGGCCATGAGGGCCCCATTTCAGCGCGAAGTGGTACGTGCCCGTGTACAGTGCGGTGTTTGAGCGCTAAACAACATAAGATGATCAATCAATCAATCAATCAATCAATCAATCAATCAATCAATCAATCAATCAATCAATCAATCAATCAATCAATCTTTATTTCATGTAAAAAGGTAATACAGTGCAGATTAGTATGCAGGAGGAGGTCCCAAGGTTACAAACCGCAGGCGGGAGCTTCTATGTTAATACACTAGAAATAAGTAAAAAAGGTTGTCAAAATTTCCACAGCCCTCCAGTATACGACGGCAATCATATATGGTTTTGGGACATAAAATCTCAGACGTTTTTCAATTGATATTAAAGAGCTCAAAACAGACTAACAAGGGGAAAAAAATGAAGGGCAACAAGAATTCATGTTGCAGCCTTTCGGTTAATGCAGTGACTGCGTGAATGCGGATGCGAGGTAGCCTAGCGACTACTGCGTTTTCATAGGCCACGCTTGAGTATTATAGAAAAGAGCTAGGTTAGTACGGTACTCTGTCCATGTTCAGTGACTAATGTAGGAAGTGTCAGCGGTCGGCCAATACAGATGCCCACGCCAGTGCCTTAAAATTATTACTTTTTCGCCATTTACAAACATCGTCACAAGAGGTTGAGCTATATCCGAAGCAGTTCGGTACTCCGCGCCAAGTACAACAGGCGCGATTGCGCACTGCATCGGCAGGAAATCTGGCGACTCAATTTTATTTCTGTGTTTATACAGCTGCTGACAGCATCGAATTGTTCCGAGTTGTTCTGCAAGCACGACATTTGTCGTGGCTCAGTCACTGGGATCTAGCGCTTGGTTTTGGAGTTGCAGGTTTGTTATACTTCACTTCATCACCCGGCGTAATGTAGTATTTGTACCGAGAACTGCCGTGACTCATTTACTTGAACTGGAAAACGTCGTTCTCTCAGAGACGAAAGGAGAACGCTAGAATTGTCAGAATTCACATTTTGAAGACATACGACAGGACGTCACTTGTACAGGTGTTGAATTAGAACGAGGTGAAAAGAAAGGTTATCGACAAAAAAGCGGCAAGAAAGCAGAAAAAAGAACACGGGTTTTCGTTTCTCTACTTCTGTGAACGACATGCTACTTTTGACGTGAAACGATAGTATTTATAAAATGATTCATTTTGTGGGTACTCAATAAAGCTCAATCAATCGCTATTCGCATATTGTTCGCCGCGGTGGTATGTTATGGTGCTGGACTGGGGATCCACAGGACAAGTGTTCAAACTTCACAGCGGTGGTCGCGTACCCAATGGAAGCGGTAGTGCTGAGGCCTGTGTACTGCGCGTTGTCAGTGCGCGTTAAAGAACCGTGGGTAATTACAATTTCCGGAGACCTACGCTAAGCCGTTCCTCTCTTTTATACTCTTTCTTTTCCCTTTTATACTCCTCTCTTATATGCTCTTGTCAAGGGATGCAGGAAAAAAGCGTCCTTTCCTACGAGAGAAGTGACATCCAGTGCATCCTTAACTAACTGCTCAAGGTCTTATGAAATAGATTGCGTACAAAATGAAATTACGAACAGAAGACTTCGCGAAGAAGTTTATTCCTCCGGAAGTTGCAATTTCTTGTAAAGCTGTTTCAAAGGGTGGCCTGGCAGGAGTTAACAAACGTAAGCATCAGTAGGACCTGTGCCAGCTCCACGTGATGCGCTAGGAACTCGAGGTCGCTCATCATCTCGTTTACTGCACTCGCACGTTGAAGCCTTACAGTTATCTATTACCTTGTCTTCTTGTTTTGCGTTATACTCAAGAGCCGGACCCCTGACTGATTAACATCTGTGCCTTTTCTTCCTTATTTTCTTCTCTCTCTCTCTCTCTTTCTATATACTCAAGAGCGGTGCTGAAGTCGGCACCCGTGTCAAGAACATGTTATTAACGAGAATGGTGTAGGAAACACGCCACTGATGAACTCAGTGGGCGAGTCTTAAACATCACTTACGGCCGAAAAGTTCAGCTCGGAATTAACACATTCCCATTAAACATGCAGGGCTGCCTGTGCTCCCGCTGTCCAATTCCACGGCGTGTGCACGAATGGTTACAAATCAATCGATCTTTCTCGATCTCTTGCGGATTACAGTTGCTCCTCGCAAGTGCAATATTTAACGAGCGTGCATCACGATGAGCAGGATCCGGAGAACCTTCCCTTCTTGATCGGTGTTCGGAGGAAGCGGAACGACGCTTAGCGAGGTATTTGCTTCGGCGTCGCGATTGATTTCCTCTGCGCGCGTGACACCCGCAATCACGTCTTCCGAACGCTTTCGCGTGTCCGCCCAGTTGCCTAGGACGCTCGCAGTACCGGCCAGCGGTCACCCTGCACCGTTTGCCACGCGGAATGCTGTCGGTCTGCTCGATACCTACGTACCCACGCCCTTCCTTCTGTCGCATAGGTGGTGAGGGCACAGGAGGGGGCGGGGGAGAGGGGGTAGATGGACGCAGAGTGGCAGCGGAGGCGCGCGGTGCTTTGCCGTGTCCGAGCTCGTTAGCCGTGGTATCCGCGAAATCGGGAAACTTTTGGCGAGCTCTCTGTCGACCGCATAAGGGCACGTCGCCGGCGGCGGTGAAGCGGCGGTGGGCACGCGATGGTCAGTGAGGCCCACTGTAGTTACCCTTAACAACACTGCAAGGACAGCTGCGTAGCTTAGTATTAGGATGGTAAGTTAGGTAAATTAACGCAGATAGGCGCACCATCGTTCAGATAAGTTTATTCAAAAAGAGAGATCAATCAATCAATCAATCAATCAATCAAGAATTAGTAGGAAGGGTTATGTCTATAAGTGTCACTGTGCAGGCCATTCACAGGCAACTATAAGCGATAGGTTATAAATTATTTTCCATCTCGCAAATGACATTTGGCATAGCCTGCAGTGATGTGATACCTCTAAATTCATTTGACATCACGTGCAAGTAATTTGTCCTGGGCTTTAAAAGGCAACAGTCGACTATCTACGGCACATGCCCGAATATCCGTGGCCCAGGAGTGCGACTGTGCGCCACATGGTTTTGGTGTCGCTGATTGTAATGTGAATGACAAGCATGTGAAGTTATTGGTGTCATAACCTACCAAGTGAACGAGACGCGAGGTTTTGAATTCTTTCCCGTTTTCTTCCACCAGTTTTTTTTTTTTTTTTTTGGAGTGCCATCTTCCACTGAGACGCAAGGGACGTTCGCTTTAAAAAACACGATAAAGCCTCACTACACCTTAATACTAAATGAGTACTCGGTATGTCAGAAGGATTATTTTTATTTTATTTATTTATTTATTTATTTATTTACAACATACTGCAGGCCCACATGGGCCCAGGCAGGAGGGGTGAAATTACAAAACAAGATACAGAATTTCAAAAGGGCAAAACAGAATTTCAAAAGGGTAAATACACAATATCAAAAGGGCGAAAGGGCGAAGAATAAACAAACACTTACAACACAATTCAATGTTCAGACGTCAGTGATTGCATCGATCGACTCAATTGATTTAATCAATGATGATGGCAGTGCGTTCCATTCGTTAATAGTGCGAGGGAAAAAAGAAAATTTGAAGGCGTTAGTTCTTGTTTGATATGGAGTTAAGGTTTCAGAGTGATGATGTCTGGTTTGTCTTGTTGTTGACGAGCGTAGATATAGACTAGGATGAAAAGACAACTTGTTATTTTTCAGAAGAAAAAGAAATTTAAGCCTGAGTATTTTTCGTCGTAATTTCAAAGCCTGTATTCCATTAATATGCATGAGAGCTGTTGGTGCGTCGGTTCTACGGAATTTGGAAAAAATAAATCTGACAGCTTTGCGCTGAACCATCTCAAGTGTTGCAACGTTGTGGTTGGTGTGCGGATCCCAGACGGTGCAAGCGTATTCCAACTTTGGCCTAATTAGTGCTTTATAGGCATGAAGTTTGGTTTCTGGGGGCGCCTGTTTTAGTTTGTGTCGCAGAACACAAAGTTTGCGAAAAGAAGAAGCACAAATGTTAGCGATATGAGAATTCCAGCTGAGGTTGTTAGCTATGGTCACTCCCAAATATTTATATTCATTTACCTCAACTAGGGGATTAGCTGGAAGACTGTAAGAAAAGAACTGTTTATTTATTTTTTTCGTAATATGCATGTACACTGCTTTTGTTTCATTTAACTTCATGTCCCATTTTTGACACCAAGAATGAACGTTATGAAGGTTAGTGTTCAGAAGTTCTTGATCCTCACGGCAAACAACCTCATGGTACAATATGCAATCATCTGCAAACAAGCGAATTTGAACTGGCTCTGTTACAACATTAACGATGTCATTAATAATGATTAAGAACAGGAGGGGTCCCAGTACGCTACCTTGTGGTACCCCTGAGGTAACAGGCAGACGATGCGAATAGTGGCCATTAATAGAAACCGATTGGGTGCGTTTGTCTAGGTAGGCAGAGATCCAATTAATTATGAAAGAGGGGAGGCCAATGCATTTTAGTTTGCAAAGTAACTTTTCATGTGAAACGAGGTCAAACGCTTTCTGAAAATCTAAAAAAATTACGTCAGTTTGTCCAGGTTTGTCGAGAACGCTTGCAAAATTGTGAATTACAGTTGTTAGTTGCGTGACCGTAGAAAAACCCTTTCTGAATCCATGCTGAAATGAAGAAAGAATGTTGTTGTCTGTCAAAAATTTAATTATGTAATTTGCGACAATATGTTCAAGAATCTTACAGCAGGAAGTAGTGAGCGAGATTGGACGATAGTTTGTTATCAGCGCAGTGTCCCCTTTCTTGTGTACGGGCACCACACGTGCCGTTCGCCAGTCATCCGGTAACTCTGAAGACGATAACGATGCACGAAAAATGTATGCGAGGAATGGGGCGAGTGCTTCAGAATTACTTCTTTGTGCACAGTTCACGCTCTGAGCGCTGCTTAAAGTCATTAGAAGTCAGTGTTGCTTGAAGTGATAACCACATCGAACTCAATTGATGACATATGTTACCTGGCTACTGGGTGTAGACTGTGAGCCTGTAATCGCGTTGCGCTACATTGAATACGTTCTGCGTGCAATACAAGATGTTACAACCTGCAGAGCTCGGACTTTCTAGAGAAAGCTGGACATCTGCGCAGTTTACGAATGCAGTCGTTAAAATATACTACGTTATTTCCTACGTTGGGGGCAAGTATAACTGCTATGCGCTAACGTGATATCGCTGCTCGCTTGCGCAGGTCTCGCGTACATTCAGGTTCTTCCACCCGTGCCCCGTGATTCTTGCCTCGTATGCTTTGCATGTTTATTCTTTACGTTCTTGCTTACGTTTACTAGAATATTACAAAACAATCTCGGTTCCATAGTACCGTACACATAGGCGTTTTGAGACGCTTTTCCTGGAGACCAACTCCATTTTCTTTTTTAGTTTCCAAAGCACGTGAAACGCAGAAGCACTGCCCCCCCCCCCCCCCCCCCAAAAAAAAAAAGAAACAAAAAGATCCTCGAGGGAAATTTATCCTAAGCATAGTTCCAGGACTACACATGCAGTCTAATAGTTTATCTAGATCGTATCTTTATTAACCATCGATGTCTGTTAGGAGATGCTGAGGGGAGAACTGAGATGCGATTCTACGTGTACCCTTGGTGTTAAAATTCTTTTAGTTACATTCCAGAGATAATATGTACTAATTATTGACACATTCGAGAGATTTCGTAATGTGGGAGCTTAGTGCTACTTATAACATGGTACATCAGCAATGGTAAAAGAAAAAAAAAGACACTGGACATTGATTATGATAATAATAAATATAGCTTTAATGAAAGAACTTCAATGAGGAAGGAGGGTGGCTGAGACGATCCGAAGCCATTGAGACACGGCGGCCTCCGCAGCCGAGGCCTTACCATCATTTGGTCAACACGGTTATACAGCTGCCGCGTCAGTGCCTCCCGCTTCTCCCGGGTTTTAGGAAACGCCCATCCACCCTGTAAGGCCTCGCGCTTTGCACAGCGCTGCGGTTCTTTGATTTTTGACGCTCTTCCCTGTACAGCACGAAGGGCTTGCTTCGCTTTCGATAGATGGGCATTTGTCCAAACTCATCTTGCTTTTACTTCCATTCGTTTCAATCACATATAAACATTCCGAAACAAAATCATCATAAGAACAACCCCTGTCGGATACTTCCGCGACACTTGGGCGCCGTGATATGACGGCAAAACCAACGCCACACGAGGAAAGAAACTTTCCACAGCTGTCGCTTCGCGGGTCAGGGCTTGGCTGTATGCTCTTCACGCCGAGGTGATCGGCCTCAAGCGAAAGGACCGTTGCTCCGACGTCTTATACACGGCGAACGCCGGCAGCTTGTGCTCCGGAAGAGGAAAGGAACCCCACATTAACGTCTGCTCCGTGCGCCCCCCTGACGTGCACGCTCGGATTTCTCCGACGATCGGCTTTCATTCAGCCTGATGAACTTAACGTCCGGAGGCGTCAGCCGCACCACGCTGGGCCGGTCATCAATGAGAGATGACGCCGGCGGCCAGCCCGGCGACCTCCCTCGTAGTCGCGTGGCCAGCCAGCCGCCCCCCGTTCGAGGGACGTGTGGTTCGAGCAGAGTGATTAATATTGGTCGTGAGAAGGGCACGGTACCATCGGCGGCTGCAGCAAGAAAGCTGCGCAGGTTTTGATCCCTTATATGACCTCGCAGTGATGGTGCGTCCAGGCTTGTGTGTACCTGAAAGCTCGACCGGATATATTGCTCCTACGAGAAAAGAGGTGGATGAGGCCGAAGAGAGGACGTGCGTTGAGCACGGGGATGAGCGTAAGACCAACAACATTGAGGGCCTTCTCGTTAGCCGTCATTGAGGATGGTTGTGTGCGTTGTAGGTAGCTTGATAAGTGTAGGTCTCATTGGTTCCTGTTGTAGCTTTCTAAGTCTAGGAAAAAAAGAGGAATTCGCTTTTTTAGAAATTGGAATATTGTATAATTAGGAAACTAATGAGACCTACCAACTACAAGTATATTTGACTCAATAAAATGATAATGTGGTAAGCACTTGGTTGTAGCTACTTACGTTGAATAATCATGTAGGGAAACTCACACATCTCGTGTGAGAAGGTACTTGACACAGTATAGGCTGCCATACGATGGAAAGGGCCTTACCTTGTTTATATCGCTCTGTCATAACGCATGGCAGCGTAACGTATATATCGTTTCGACTATACTTTTGACGTGCATGGAAACAAGCCTAATCGAAAACGCTACGTTAAGATGATGTGCTCATAAACTGTGTGCGTGCGCGCGCGCGCGTGTGTGTGTGTGTGTGTGTGTGTGTGTGTGTGTGTGGTGTGTGTGTGTGTGTGTGTGTGCGTGTGTGTGTGTGTGTGTTTGTGTGTTTTAATGGATATACGTTCTTCTCGACACCACAATGTAACCCGTAGTATTACGTTGTGGTGCCACGTTATGGTGTGGTGATACTGTAGCACACAGTATCAGATAAACACTGTACGCAACGGAATTTTTGTGCGGGCATTGGTCACAGAAATGTGAGAGTAACGTAGTGCGGTGCTTCAGGAGATCGTCCAGCAGGCAGCCCCATCCTTGACAAAGTTGCGATTTGATAGCTTAACAACCTTAACATTTATTTAAGCGCTGCAACATCGGTTCTTATCGGTGGCGGGCAATAAATGACAGGAGGTGGGCTAACATTATTGTGCTAGCGCCGGTTCCTCATTGACGACACTGCTTCAACGAAGTGTCCTATTATTGAACACGTGTTCCCTCGATACTAAATTTGTACAACACACACAAAATGAGCAAAAGAAAGAAAGAAAGAAAGAAAGAAAGAAAGAAAGAAAGAAAGAAAGAAAGAAAGAAAGAAAGAAGAAAGAAAGAAAGAAAGAAAGAAAGAAAGAAAATGGGCCGACTGTTTACTCCAGCATTTCAAGGGAAAAAGTGCGTTGCCCCAATAGCATTGTCTTTGTTTTTGTTTTTTTACGGGGTCACACATCACCTGACAAACGGTGTCGGCGAAGCACGCTCAACTGACACCATCTCGAGAAATCGACAAGGTCAAAGCTTACGTTGGAGCGGAAGTACAGGCCGGCACGCGCAATAGCAAAGACAAGACAAACACGCACCAACAAAGTAAACGCTCGAATTATCTCTCACACAGGTGCACCAGTGAACGTGAGTAATGCATGTGTGGGCGCTCGTCACGAGCGCCTGCTTAGACCGGCGGGTGCCAAAGTGCGCCCATGCACGCCCAGAAATCTACATAAACGAGCACCGAGGAAGCGACTAATACACGCATTTGAGTGTGTTAGAAGTGCGCGCGCACGCCACAAACACGCATTAGCGCGTGCACGTTGATGCAAGCAATCACACAAACGCAGACGAGCGCATGCGCATAGGTGTTGTGCTAAAGTACAAGCCGTGTACACGGCGGTCCCGAGAGACGCTGCGCTTGCGTGAGTGCACACACAAGGCTCGTGCGAGCATCCGGTCGTGCAGAAGCAGGAGAGGGGAGGAGCGCGTGCTTGGGGAAAAGAAGAGGAGGAGGCATATGGGGGGACTGCTGGAGTTGCGGCTCGTGCAAGATTGACTCGCGCCCGCCAGCTCATCGCCGCACCAGCACACCGATGTTGCCGAACAGCGTCGGCTAGAGGCCCAGCATCGATCCGAACAAACCAGGCAGCTATAGCCGGCAGAGGCGACTGTACGATGCTGCGCCCGCGACGGAAGAGACAGCAGCGGCGGCAGCTATGTTTCTCTCCGGATGACAACGGGAGAGGGGGGAAATGAAGGATTTTGAGGCAACTCTCGGGACCGTCCCGTCTTCCTCGCGCACTTAGTCCTCTCTTTCTTCCTCTCCCTTTCTTCTATTATCGCAGGCTGTTAGCCCGATAACGGTCATGTGGCTGGCAGGTGAAGGAGGCTGAGAAGAAAGGCGGCCGGGAACGGAGACCGAGGAAGGAGTCGTCGATTTGAGGAGAATATCTGGGCCCAATCTATCCTTTCCCAAGGGCGGGGGACGTAATGTCTTGATCGCTCTCCAACAAACGGGCCTGGCACCGCTCACTGGGTCTCTCCGCTCGCGTTATTAAGGAGGTAACTGACAATGGGCGCTCCCAAAGTCGAAAGAAGGCTCCCCTCTTCCAAGAGCCTTCTTCGGACAGATAGTAGCCTTTTCTGCGTTGTTTCCATGCTTCTGGCAAGTTTAGTACCTTTCTTCTGTTTAATTTTCTCTTAGTGGCCAGTGACGTACTGAAGCCTCCCTTGATGCAGTGCGCATCAGGATGGGCGTACGCGACTGCCTGGCAGATACTTCCTTTCTTGGTTTTTCTTTTACCTCTCCTTTACCTCCCAAAGAGTCACGCTCATAGGATGTTACGGTAGTAATAAGACGTTCCCCCGAAGGGGCTAAGAGGCCGCTCTGGTTTCGGCGACGAAGAAATGATGTTGGAGCCGTAACGACTGCTTTCAAGCATGCGTGAAATGTGTCGCGTTCTCATTTTCGAGACAATGAAAACACGGAACGTGCGAAAAAAAGAAAGAAAGGGATTTGTGCATTTAGTAACAAGTCCCTTTTCATTCACGTAATTACGCTTCTTTCTCTGGTGCGCCTACATTAGCCCGCTCTAGAGCTCATTTCTGCGCGGACTGACAGAAAACGCTAGAATAAAAGTAGGAGGAGTTTTTCCTTTTCTGGCAAGAAATCTTTCAAGGAACCCTCTGCACCTTCGCTCTTCTTTTTCGCGTATTGGAACTTGATTCTGACCATGTAAAAAAAGCTGTAGCTTGTTTTATTAGTTCTTTTATTATTTTTTTGTTAATGTACGTCTGATTAAACGTGTTCTACATGCGAATTTAGAACTGCGGTGACCAATAAAGAAAGGGGAACGTCATTTTGAGACACCGTTCTATGTTACTTCTCGATTAAAAATGAAGAATGTTGATTCGGGAAGCGACAACGAAATATGACTCATCAGTTACGCTTGAAATTCATTTTTCGCCTGCCTTGCAGCAAATCTTCGAGAAATAAAACGAACGATGTCAAGGGCCATTTTTTGTTCCGGATGTAAAACATCGAGCTTGAAGGATGAAGTAAGCATCTGCGATAAATGAGCACACCATTGTGGCCGCGTGTAAGGAAAGCGCTAACAGTGGGGCCGCATTTCTCACCACCTGTAGCCGAGAGGGAAATTCCATAAGCCCTGTTTGTTCCGTGCGATCTGCTAGTGAAAAATGTAGAAGTACACCCGAAAAATTCTGAAACTAAGATTTAAAAAAATTATGCCTTGCATACTATATAGCCTATGATGAGCAGATGATTTCTGGGATTGTACGTCCCAAAACCATCTATGATTATGCGAGACACCGCTGTAGAGGGCTCAGGAAATGTCGACCAGCTGAGGTTCTTTAACCTGCACTGACATCGTGCATATCTAGCCTATGCAGTCAGGGGAAAGATCAAAAAGTAAAACAGTATATTGTAGTTTCGTGTTATTGCAAAATAAAGCTCTAAAATAGGAAGCCAGGGGTAGCACCTTAAAACGGTGACTCCAAAGGTGGGGCTCTAATACAGCATGCTGATTGAACGTTAAGCTCGAGGTTTACATAAAAATGTTCTTTGCCGTGTAGTTACTAACCACTGCTTCTGATTCCTCATTGGAAAAGAAAAAGAGGACAGTGAGGACCAATAAAAATGGAGCTGCATAGTTGTCGCTTGGACTTGAACTTTGCATCAAACAAGCCGACTCAAAATAAGATGCTGCACAAAATACTATAAGCTGACAAGACTGTTAAGCATCCAAGCGAAGACAAAAGGAGCCCGTCTTTGGGTCTTTGTAGAAACGAACGCTGCCATTTCGCTACAACTGTCGCTCATCTGCAATAAATTTTCATTTGCATAGCGCGCAGCGAATTACAAATGACTTCGGTTTATCGTGATTTTGGCCTAAATCAAGACAAACAGCTCTAGCGGAGTATAGAAACTCACGTGCTTCGAATATGGAATGCAGCGCCTGTACGCCGCTAGGCACAGAGCCCACGTCGATAGGTAGCTCCGAAACAGGACAGCCGCCAAGCAGGTATGACATATACAGCTCTACAGCATTTACACGCACACACACTACAAAAGACAACGAAGACCAATGACAATTTGCTAACTAAGAAACAGCGCCGTGAAAGTGAATGGAATGATGTTCGTAGATGAAGCTGGTGCTTCCCGAGTGATGCAGAGGCAACGAAGCTTCCGTGTGCAGAAAAAAAAAGATAGACGAATACAGGAAATCAAAGAGAGGTGGTGCGGCAGAAGTAAATTTAGGGCTGCCACGTTCGGTGCTTCGGCACATTGCTGACTGCGTATTGACTGGTACCTGCTGAAGGAGCGAGGATGCCTCACCAAGAGACGCACGTCTGGGGAGCGATATTGCTCCCTGCCGAATATTAAATGGCGGCACCAACAAATTGGCTCAGCCTGCCGGGTCTTGGAGGTCGCCAGGCTCCTTTCGCGCACGCTGAAGCCCCTTCCACTGCCGCTGCTGCTTAGTAAGCAATTTCACGCCGGTGTAGCTCCGTCATTACCCGGGAGAGACGTCTAGCCACGCGGCGCACTATATTCCATTCCCGTGTGTCTCTTGCGACGCGTTCTGCACACCGGGCATGCGACTCACTCCTCCTGTCTCTCGCTATTTCCTCTTTTGTTCTTGCCTTGTTGTGCAGCGTCCTATAGTCCCATTTCCAGGATGAGGCCACGACGAAAAATAAGGGAATCTCGGTGGCTCCGTTGGGCGTAGTTGGAAAAGAAGCGAGTTTCACTCTCCCCATTTCACTCTTCTCCATCCAGGAGCGTCGCTCTCTGCTATGGTTCTGCGTCTGGTTCAGCGCTTCCTCGTCGAGGTGTATCCAACAGCAAAAGAAAGTGAAAGAAGGAAAGAGAACACCAAGGATGTCACGAAGTGACACAGAATGGAAACGAAGTAACATAACTTCCGACTCGTCAAAGGAACGAAGATCGCAGCGCAGCCAAAGCGCAGCTGAAACTTTGCTTCACCCTAACCGCACGGCCGCCCTATATCTCTCCCTCCTTCTGTCCTTTTCGTTTATTTTACTTTCTTTTCTTTCTCTCTCCCCTTCTCTTTTTTCATTAGGGTTTTTCGGGATATGTTCGCGAAAGTTCCTTGTCCAGCCTTATATTGAGGCTTTCATTCCACTGGTAACGGGGACCCGCCCGAATTCTCCCTGCTTTTTTTTCCCCCCGATAGCCAATCCACACCATCCCGTTCGCGCACGTTATGCCTCCGACCTCTTGGTCTTTCTTCGTTTCTTCATGCTTATTTCTCAACTTCTATATTTTTTTCTTGAACATTTACGTTTTGCTTGTATTCTCCTTACGCCGTAGTTTGCACCGTTCTCAACCAAGTCGAGGAAGAGAACGATTCTTATAAGGCGTTCATGGGCCGTACGCTTTTTCTTTCTCTCCATCTGACGGCTGTTATCTTCTCTCTGGTAATGTCGGTGGCAGAGCAAGTGAACTGTTATAGTTACCCCAGTGGGGCAGATGGCTTCGTCTCTGACGTTAACTGAACTGTAACCTTTTAGGAATTTACTCTCATGAAAGAAAGGGGGAAGGGGGAAGTGCATAGTCATCCGCTTTTTTAAGATGTCGGTAAAGAAACCCATAAAACGTTATTGCTACGCGTAGCTGAGCGCTTGTAGAGGTTTTATGACTTGTACGTGTCAGCAATGGTTTATGTAAGGAAGTGACGCCTGGCGCTGGGCTATTTATTTTTGTGAAGTATGCGGAAGTATTTGACTTTATGAAACGTGAAGCCAGGATGTAGTAAACAAGTCGCCTACGCCAGAAATACAGCAGGATAATGGAAAGGACGGCAAAGTTAAACAAGGGCATTAGCCAGACGAGAATTTCAGTTGACTACCTTGCATTGCGTAGGGGGAAGGGGGTATGAAAAAGATGAAAGAGAATGTAATAGACGTATATATGACGGCACCAGAAAGTCATTATGAAAATTATGATGCTAAACAAGTGCCCGACTGGTCAGGCAGCAGTCATGTTAAGTCGCGCAGTCCAGTTTATTAAAAAAAAAAAGAAACCGAAGCAACACCCCCTTAGCGACCAGATCCGTGTAGGCCAGAATTTTCTCTTCGATGAATAGGCAGTTAGTTGTCCAGCTAGTGGGCTGAGACAGCTGCTGTTCGGGACTTAAAACGGATGAACTCGCAGAGAAGGCGAGCGATTGTTTCGCTAGCCCCGTAGAGTGCACGTGCTAGGTAATTGCCGTTGCGATGGCGAAGAAATAAGCTTTTGAGAAAGCCATTACAAGTCCCATACGGGCAAGGAATGGAGAGTTACGCCGAGAGAGCTCGGGTGGAATACTTAGTTGCAGATTGGGCTCTAAAATATGGAAGCGAATGAGAAGGCGATGCGAACGAGGCACGATAACACTATCGCGTTCCATACTTAAAGGCGAAGCTTGAGCGCCCCCGCCCCACCCCTTCCCGCTTTTCTGGTGTATTTTAGTTCAAGAGCAGTGTAAATATAACAAAAAAAAACTGTGTTGTTCAATTCACAGCCGCCGTGTAAGTAATGAGGACGCAACGAGAATATTGCCTTCAGAAGTTGCGAACGTTTTCGCAAGATGCACACCGCGTTATTGCTCATGGTAGTGAGAGGTATCTAGGTTTATGTCTTCACGTAGCGTCTAATCAGGGCACTCACCTGCTGAAGAAGGACCTGCCGACGTCTTGCCTTATACATAGGCGCTCAGGCTTTGTGTTTAAAAAATGCAAGGAGCTTATATACGATGCATTTTCGGCTGGCCCCTTCCAGAAGCCAGCGCTTTGGTTCTCTGCCACTCCCCCCCCCCCCCCTACACACACACACACACACACACACACACACACAAAAGAATGTCTTTGAACTGAATGTAACAAAATATATTTAGTCCTATATCTTTTCGCGCTAAGAGTGGTGATCGTCAGACAGGTGTAAATAATTCACCAACGGCGTAACACGCAGGAAAATACAAATGCCAAAACCTGGAATAACTATTCAAAGCACACGAAGATGCGCATGATGCAAGTTTTAAACCGAATGCCCGCTCACTTACGTATACGATGGAAGTAGATAGACTGCACAAACGCGCTAGATGAGACACATGGTACATGTTTATTGTCCCTGTATGTCTGTTTCTCCAACGCGCAGAAGGCGCTTTCTAATGCACGCCATAATGCGCTGAAAGTTTTTGCTGGCGGTGTTTGCGATGGCTAAAGGACAAGCAATATTGCGAGCCCGAGATAATTTTGGTTCTAGTCGACGACCTCATCTCTGTCCCTCTGTATAAAGTGTAGTCGTTTAGTTCAGCGTAAAAACATTTCGAAGATCCGTTCCTTCTAGTTACCGCTCACGACACACACAATAATTAAATCTAGCTCTGCAATTAATGGAACTACATGTCATCTGTGTAGAGAAAAAGTTCCGTCTCTAAGTACTTTAATTACATCAACACCCAAGTGAATTGTCTGCCATATTACCGTAAGGTTGACACGGCAACTTCGAACAGCTAGAACTTACTGTTCTGCGGAGAAGTTTTCTAAATTGCATGCGGTCGTCGTTTCCGATATGCTAGGCTAACGGAGAGTATGACGCCAGGAAAGCTAACAGCATTAGTTTGTTACTTCTCTTATTTCGAAAGCGTAGATCATTAATTACGAAATTCGTGCCAGAACCGTAGGTACAAAGCCTCCAAGGAGAAAGCACGGACGAAGACCGCAACCATTGAGTAAGTCAGACTGACGCTTGTGTATTGCTTCTTGTCGTGAATGTCGTCATAACCGGAGGGAAAAATACCTTCGGCAGTCCTGATGGTAACAGCAAGACCGGGTACACTATAAGGCTAATCGACTAATGCGACGTGTACACATTGAGAAAGACGCATTATACGAAGGGCATTCGCATTACCTTCTTGCGACTAATGGAAGATGATCCCAAGATTGTTGTGTCATAGACAACGGACGGCAGGCATTGACGGGCGAACGTGTGAAAGCATTGTCATGTCCCCTTTATTGGTCGCCTTATTAACTTACGTTCGGATCGCTCCGGCTGATGTCACAACCCTTATCTAAGAAGAGAAGGGAGGGAGGGGGGGGGGGGTGCGAGATAGTTCATATAGCTACTGAATAGGACGGGTCCAAGCAGTCGTGGTAGCTCCTTTGGAAAGAGCTCCCTTGTCACGCGCTCATTGATAAAACATTGAGTTCTACATGACAAAAGCACCCAACGCATCGCTATGACCTACCGTAGTGATCGACGCCGGATTAATTTAACAGCTTAAGGTTCTTTGATGCGAAACTGAATTTAAGTACCTAATCGTTTATGCACTTCGCATCCATCAAACAATGGCCAGCGCTATCAAGAACAGAGTACGTGAATGTGTGACACGATGTCATAATTGCCAAACCATCACGAACTTTCCGTGACATGTTAATGATATGTCCACGTAACTGATTCAGGAGCACCATTCCACGGAACAGTCCGCGAGTGTTTATAAAGGTTTATAGATTGCGCTACACTCTACGCTTTGTCGATTTCTAGAAAACATGAATATCTGTCATCGACAGTGCTTTCACAAACGTGCATTGCAACCGAATTAGTCCTGAGCTATGCGTACTCGTCTTAATTCAAATGCGTGCACATGGTTTCGCTTTGGTCGTTTTTCAACGTGCGCCTCGCACGATACTTCAGAAATTGTATCGCTTACGATATATATACGCTTCAACCAGCTTTGGTCCTCTTTCTCCGGCCTCGCCTGCGTTAGCCTGTATATTGTGACTTTATTTTCTGTACTCCAATACATGACGAGCACATCGTATTTGCCTTTATTTGCTGTCCTATTCTTGCCTCGTACCGCGGCCTATAGTTATTAAAATGCGAATAGAGAATACTTTATTAGAAATATAATCAATCATCAAGGAGAGATATAGTTCATTTAACTTAGGCTTTCCTTATTGCTCTCAATTTTCGTAAACTTAAGCTACTTTTATGGAGCGTTTGCACTGAGCGATAACCAGTGCGATAAGTTCGCGTTACATTTTGACAGCAGTGTATGCGTAAACCTTAGGTCAATCACATTCGCGCGGTAAGGAAACAGCAGATGCTCAGAAAAAAAAGCAAAATATAAGAACATTGTGCACATGGATCGCATATTTATGGCTGATTGTAGCATATCTTTCGTTGTTGTAATCCAAAGAATAAAAATTAAAAAAAAGAACATTGGGATTTAATACTAAATACGGCTTAGATGGATAACCATGAGAAGGGATACCTTAGTATGAATATAACTGCGCTTGTAATCTGAATCTTTATACTGCATGTTGAAATTTTTAGTATAGAATAGGCATGCTGTCAGATAGATCATGGGGAAAAACGGGAGGGGGAGAGCCCTAATTATGTTTGCGACTACCTGGGCTTAGGAGGAAGAGGAGAAAAGAATAGGAAAGGCAGGGAGGTTAACCTGGGCTGAGCCCTGTAGGCTACCCTGCACTGGGGAAGGGGGAGGGAAAGTTCTGGAAGATAGAGCGAGATCAAAAAATAAAAAAATAAAACATAAACATCGACGAACGAAAAAGTAGTGCAGTGTCGCTAACGTTATAAAAGTTCTTTGTCCATATTCAGAGAAGGTAAATGAGCCTAGAAGCGTCCAGAAAATGTAGCAGCACTTTCATTGCTTGGCGTCACTGAAATGTACAGTGCCAGGCTTAGGTAAGAACAAAAGTACCTGAGGTAACCTGTGCAGGTATAGGCGCTACCATGAGAGGCGCACACCAGTGAAATGGCAGTCACGTTTTCTGGATACCAATTTGTGACGACGTGTTTAGGTAACAGAAGACCCATCCACTTTTGAACCTCGTCATACGGACGCCGTTACTAAGTGAGCGGGCTTCTTCACAGTGTAGGCACTCTGAAAGTGCTGACAATTGGGCTATCAAGGTGAAAACGGTGTCTGACTGGTGCCGAAGCAAAATGTAAACGTCGGCGTCGCCACAGCACTAAAAATTAACTCGCGTATCGTTCACATTACCGAAAATTGGCACGTGAAAGTAGGAATCTGTGACGAGCATCAGTAATGGGTCTGGACATCCGTAAAAACCAGAGGTCTACCGTTTGTGTCATGATTAACGATAATAAAATCACATAGTCTCATACCAGTATTCTATGACAAACATCAAAATGAATAAAACGATATGAGTGCGAAATTGTGTATGCCTGACTTGATAATAGCGAGCGAATCTCAGAAAATGAACGTGATGCATTGTAAATGTGGAATTCAGCTTTTGCCTGCTTGCGTTGCCAGGAAGAAGCATTCAGCGAGTTTTTAGCCGGATACGTGAGACGGAAAAGTACTCAGTTTGTAGGGTAAAAAAAAAGATACGGCAATAAGTTCATGGAAAAAGGAACAAGGTTTGGAACAGCGGGCTTCCTTTAAGAAATACGTGAATTAACCTTAAAAATAATTACGTCGCATCCCTCACACTGTGGGAATCGATGTCGTGCGACACACACACACACACACACACACACACACACACACACACACACACACACACACACACACACACACACACACACACACACACACACACACACACACACACACACACACACACACACACACACACACACACACACACACACACACACACACACGCAAGCACGCACGCCCACACAGACACGCTCAGAGAGAGAGAGAGAGAGACGAAGCTAAATGCACCTGAATGGCTTTCTTTACCAGCAAAAGCGCAGTCACTACTGTATCTCATTAAATGTTTTATATTGTCTGTTTTCGGTTTTCTCCTCACAAGATTTCTTAACTAAATGTTGTTCGGGCCGGATTTGAAGAGTAGAGGACCGCAGAAATAAAAGAAGCACTTGAGTGACCAGAAAGAAATAAAGCAAACGCAAGATTTTTCTTCATTAAGGTGGCAGTTATGTAATTTACGGTACAGACACGAAACAAAACAAACGCCGAAGCACGTTCCCCGGGAAAGTATAAACGAACAAAAAGATGACATAACCGCATAAGGTCATCCCCGCTCTCTCTCGTCAAGTGTCGCAACGAGTCACTTTTATCCGCCACGTGTCGGCTCTGCTGGAAGCACGCAGAGATCTTTCGAGCTTTTTGATCAGCCTTTCCTTTTAACTCCTCATTTTTGCCTTTCTTTCTTGGACAAACTTCGTAGCTCATCTTAGCTTTTTTTTTTTTTCTGTTGCCATGCGACATCATAGGTGGCGCTTCGGTTCTTGTAGCCGTGCGCATACTTCTTTTCAAGCGTACAAAGAGAGAGAGAGAGAAAGAGAAAGGAAGAGAAAGAGACACTCCTAGAAGAAAAAAAAAAGAAGATTGTCTTAGCACGTGGACAAGAGCTTGAGTACACAGGGCATTTGTCCGCAAAGCGAGGAAGGAAGAAGGGCAAACTGAAAAAGAAACCGGTTGACGAAGGAAGGCATGAGGTGGTGCGTAGGAAGAAGACAGCGCAAGGTGTATTTGTTTGTTTGCGATAGAAAGGTGGCTACTGGCCTAAAGAGGAAGATGAGTTGACGGTTTCTTGCTTCTTCGTTGCCCTATTGTTCTTCTTCTTCTACATCTACTTCGATACGAGCTTTGAATCTCGTGTTATGTTTTTTTTTTAAATTTTCTTTTCTGTCGTTTTCTGACCGGCTGAGCTTTCCACGGTCGACTGGAGAAACCAGGGAGACAGGCCGACGGCGCGAGATTCTATGTGTCGTGGGTTTGAGGAGCGTACGAGGAGCAGAATCACCAAAGAAGTTCTGTCAGAATAGATATCGAGAAACGGCCACTGGAATTCGCCGATTCGTGTCTGGTTTTGCACCACGCCATTCGTTTAAGCTTACAGACTGACCAGACAGGATTCGCCGTGTCTTCCGGAGGAACGCGCGCCATGATTTTTTATTCTAAAGCCTGATGTTCATATCTTTTCTTGTGCAGCTTTCCTCTCTCTCCACACACGCACGAACGAACGCAGACACACACGCGCGCGCGTGTGTTTGTGCGTTTTGCTCCGGTACTCACTGCCATTTTTAAAGCTTTTGTCTTGGTGTGTTTAATGGTCCACACCGTAACACATGGAGACAGAAGCCAAAGGGCGCCGAACAGGCGCTCGTGAGCTTATCTTATGGAGTTAAATTCCTCTTTCACGTTCAACACCATTTTTATCATCGCTCCTATATGACGTGTAGAGGTGGTCGAGTTAAGGAGAGACAGCTCTGCTTTAGATCAGAAATGGCACGAAATGGGCATTTGAATGCACACAGAAGCGAACGCCGCTGTATTTGAACTATAACATAAGGGGCTCGTACGTCATGGTGGCGTCAAAAAATAAAGTAACTTGAACTTTGTTGCCTTTCTTTGGAAACTAAAATAGGCGAGTCTGGGTGTCGTTTATACTGTTTAATACGCAACAAAAGGGTGTGCTCTTCTTAATTTACCTCGAGAACATGGTAGCCTGCAGAAAAGTCTGCCCCATAGATATATCACATCACGGAACTCTTGCAACAGTACAAGCATCGTTTTATCAGCTCATTTGCTTACGAACAAAATGAAGACATAGGAGGTCTTTCCTGAATAGTGGCCAAATGCATCCCCATTACTCGTCTGTGATCAACATTCAATGCGAAACCTGCATGGGCCTCGCGCGTTTTTTGTTTTTGTTTTTGCGCATTTTTTTATAGTCAATAAACAACGATATACCTGAAAATGCAAGTTTTAGTGTCCTATATTAACATTTCTAATTTATTAAGATTTAGAAAAAGGAGACGACATTGCGTACAATCCGTTTCTGTTGAGCATACGTACACTCATAAAATTACCTACACATTGGGGAGAGATGGGGTGCAATATCAAAGTACGAGCCATGATAGCTTTAAAAGCAGGCCGAGGATATCTAACTATTGTACCCGGGGTTGCGACATTTCTTTTAGGTGAAAATAAAATGACAGTATAAAAAAAAGTGGAGTCAGATCCCCGGCTCTGCAATCTGAGCAAACAGCGCAGCTGGCAAGAAAGCGCCCCCACATTGCGAACGCCGGCTGAGTTCTTTCTTCAGTTTTGCTTCATCTTGTTCTTCCTTCTTTCATCTCCCTTTCCTTTTTATCTCCTTCTTCTTTTTCTTCTTTCATTTTTCATTTCGTTTTTATTCCTTAAAGACCCCATTGAAGGGGTATTACATAAGGGGCGGGTGCATACATGAAGAATAAAAGCCATATTTACTACATTGCAAAGAAATCTGTTAATGCGGCCGAAAAGGTGGAGGGACAAGTGATGGCTGTAATGACGCTTGAAAGGCCGTTCCAGTGTGTTGCTGCAACAAATATGTTTAGTGTTCTTTAGAATTTTAGATGTAATTTCATCCACACCAGCTGACGATGAAAGCTTAATATTGTCTATTAGGGATGCAATGCCGCATGGAAAAAATGTAATTGGTTGCATAGAACATTGGAAAGTTGCGTGGGAAACAGAGAATGAGAGTTCACTTTCTTGAGTAAAAACTGATGCAAAGACGGTGTTAAACACATGGGCACATTAAGCGTCGGTTAGGGCATCACCTGACTCGTTTGATAAGGTAATGGTGCGCGTGTACTGTGGGTTAAGGACTTGCCAGAATTTTTTCGGGCTGTTCTTAAGCATGTTCGGCACTTCAGAATGAAAGAATGAACGTTTTGCATGGCGTATAGCTTCCAGATAAGCAGTTTCATCTTCTCTGTACTTATACCATGGTTCAGATGTGTTACAGAACTTAGCTGCGCGGTAGAGACGTTTCTTTTTGTTTTCTAATCGCTTCAGAGCTTTGTTGAACCAGGGTTTTGCTGAGTTGGAACGAATGTTAATTTGGGGAATGTATATTTCTACCAAATTGTTTAGTTTCTCTTAGAAAATGCACCAGTTTCCCCCTACGTTATGAGAAGGAAAGGCACTCTCAAAGGTGGAATGATATTGCGTAAGTTCGTGATTAATTGCTACGTAATTGCCCTTATCATATAAACGAATAGTTTTTTAAACAGTAGGTGTCAAGAGAGGTTTTATCACGAAGTCAGCATGTATGACTTTATGGTCGCTGATTTCGGGTAGATACGCAATGGATGAAACGCCCTCGGGATAATTTGTTAAAATAAGGTCTAGAATATTTTGGCAGCTACCGGTGACACGAGTCGGTTCAGTGAGCGCTTGGGATAGGCTAAAGTTAAGGCATACCTCAAGGAACTCGTGCGATTCCCTTGATGTAGCCACTGGAGTAGGCGGATTCGACCAAGCGATGTTTGGAAAATTAAAGTCTCCAAACAGAATTACATGCATATTTGGGTGTTTGATCGTTATTTCACTTAGGATGTTGTTTAGCTTGAAAGAGAAGTCTGGGGTACCTTGAGGGGGCCTGTAGCAAACGCCTAGTAAGACTGAGTGAGGTGCAGCGTGGCATTTAAGCCATAGGATTTCAAGATCGGACACAACATTTACAGATGTACAGGATATATCTTGGCTCACGGCGACAAGTACCTCCGCCCCTTGCATCCCTGCGATCCTTTCGAAACAGTTGAAAATTTGGTAGGTCAGCAAGCACCTCACTGTCCGCTACGTCTCCTGTAAGCCATGTTTCCGTTAGTACTAGAAAGTTGCTGCGAGATGACGAAACCAAATTAGAAATAATGTCGCGCTTTGGGAGGAAGCTGCGTATGTTAGTGAAGATAGCAGAAAGCAACAAATTTGATTGCGGGGTGCGCTGAGGGCGGGAAGGCACATGTTGATGACTAGGCAACTGCTATTATATTTCTTTAACAGATTCAGTTGGATGGCCGAAAACGTACCGTTTCGTTCCAATGTGCAATGTGTTGAAGCGCAGAGAATAGGTCGTAGATTTCGATTTGGCGAAAGCGATAAGCTGTTTGCGAGCAAATCTGATGGACTGAGAGAAATCTTCACCGACGCTAAACTTACTGCCTTTAAATTTGGGGCCACTACGAAGGAGAGATTCTTTCGTTTTGAAGTGGTTGAATTTCACGATAAGTGACCGAGCACGGCCTTGTGAATGGCGTCCAAGCCGATGCGCACGCTCAACGTGATTGGGATCAACCACGAAGTTCAAGTGCTCTTTGCAGTGGCGAATGACTGATTTCTTCGGATTCGGCAAAAGTTCCTTTCGGGTTAGGATCCGGGATGTTATAAAATATCAGATTATTCCGACGCGTCCTGTTCTAGGCATCTTCCATCTGTGTAGTAAGGCGAGCGAGCTGGCCAGCCGTATGGGTGGTATCTGATCTTACTGTATCTAGGTCGGTTCGTAAGGTTGAGATGGCTTTATAATGTTCTTCTAAATCAGTCATGCGCTTACGTAGGTCGGATAGCTCTCTGTCATCTTTCTTTAGCTATCTCTATATACGTTGCACTCTCTCCTCATGTTCCTCCTCTCCCTCTTCGCTTCTCTTTCCCAACCTCTTGATATACTATGTGAGCGCTAACTATGCAGTTCATCGTCCTCATCTGCATATACCCATCATGCCATCATCATCATCATCATCATAGCTGGGTTTGGCCGCTGCTAGCTGGGAGGCTGTCTCGCGCGCCAGTGTCATAATAAAACGGTCCTACCGCTGTACTGGACGTCGCCTCAGAAGTGGTGGAGCGTGCGTTCGTTCCCAAGCCCTCCTGCTTTACCGGTCATCCCTGGAGCTCCGCTCTGGTCCACGGTTGTGCTCGTCAGCACCAGCGATGGCTCAAAACTACGCCGCCCCAGCTCAGCCAGCTGGGACGGCGTCGCCGCTGTACTGGACGTCGCCTCACAGCTAGACAATATATGGCCTTGTAATGGTATGCTCTTTCACCGACTCCTTTTCCTCCTCCTAATTTCTTTCCTTCTCAACCTTCCATCTGTCATCCTCACAATCGCTTCCCTCCTAAGCTATACTGTTAAAGTCAGTGCGACGCTTTACCTTCTTCTCTCCTCCTTTCCTTTCTCCCTACGCACACCTGCTCACCCTCAATTTTCTTTCCCAGTGCCTCAGTATACTATATTATGCATGGGTGTACTATGCTAAGAGCTGCTTGGCACATGCGCACTTTCTGTGACGCATAACCTAAACTATACGACGCTATGCCATTCTTTACCCTCTCTCCTTCTCCTTTCCCTCATCCTCAACCTCTCGTACTCCCACTCTCTTCACCTTCCCACCCCGTTCTTATACTATGCATAGCTATGCTATGTTAGAGGATGTTTGGCATATACCCTCTTTCTGTGCTGCATACAAGTCTTCATGTAGTAGGCCTTCATGTACCAGCCCGCATGTACCTGCCTTCATGAGCGCACGAGAGGAAAGAAGTCTGATGAAGCGCATCCGCCTTTATTTAGTAATGGGCTGAGGGCATGAGCGCAAGAGAAGAAAGGAGTGCGCACGCGAATGCCGCACATAGTTCAGTCCCTAAGTGTGAACGCCCACTTATTTCATGATGATGATATTTTCCTGTCCGTGCTCCACGGCCTTCTCACGGTGTAAGAAGTTGTGCTGTTAAGATGCGGGAATGCAGAAAATGTCACATTATTTGCAATTCTGCCCTATTAAGCATGTATTGGTTGTACAACCCATTAATCGAGTGTTAATTTCTTATTGAAATGTTCATCTTAGGAAGACAAGTGTTCATGGACTTTCAGAAATTTATTGAGAACTATAGATCTAAGCGTTTTTCATTAGGGCAAAGAAAAAATAACATTCAGCAACCAACTGCGCTCACTGTAGGACTGAGCTTTAATTCGGAAAAGCCGCATATAATGCAGCCCACAGACGCCTTAGAAGACCGATATAATTTAAAATTTTGAGATTTTATGGAGGTAACTGTCCATAACTTGCTGATGGCACAGGACGAACTTCGTAGTTCCGGGCCCTACAATAATTTTCCCATCTAGGTATCTTTAGCGCTTGAAAGATAACTGATGGTCTTGCTGTTGAAGGTCAACAGTGCAGCAGGAAGTATTGGAAAACGAACTAGGAACCTTTCCCCCCCGAGGCCTCAGCAAAAAAAAAAAAAAAAAAAACTTCCTTGCAGAGATGTCGCAACAGGTAATCTCCAAGCATGAAAGTAAATCTGGGAAAACTCGGGCTTCCGCATCAACGTGTCGAGCTAAAACATTTCTACTGCTCTTTGAGATACAAATGCGAGGCATTTGTTCAACACTTGAGGAGTGTGAAATGCACAATGTGTGATGCAGCAGAGATAAAAACTTTGTCCTCGAGAGACTAGGCGCTCTAGCCCAGAAGTACGGCCCCCTCTTTTGAGCGTACAGAGAAGCCTGACGGTATACTCAGGTGGCGCCTGCCGGCAGCTCCGCGTACGAGAACGCATGCTTTGGAAGTATGCGGATAGGTGTCCCTACTCTATTTGAGCCTCGTCGGGTTCGCAATCTTTTGGCAGCTTACGGGTGCAGCTGCAAGTCTATGCTGAAGTTGATATTTTGCACTCATAGATCATAGCTCGCTGAACCCTGAACTGGTGGGAAACACTACCGTGCCGCCCGATTGTGTCGGCCCGATTTATCGAGTGAGAGACAAAATATTTTGATGTGCAGTATTCGTTAAGCGCGGTGTATGTTTATTTGCAGTGCCAAAAATAAATGAGAAGAAGAATAGCAAAGGAAAATGTCATTACGGGGAATAAAGTTTTTCATCCATCCACTCATCCATGTCATTATGGGCAAATAAATCCAACTTCATACTTACTGATGAGTGGCTCATACGCTTCATATTCATAAGGGGCTTGTTGTCCGAAAGGTAAAATGCGTTATCGCGATGTGTAGGAGGAAATGACAGGAGATAATATTGAAGAACAACATCATCGGACTCGAGAAAAGCACGAGACCAAAATGGATAAAAAAATTCCATTAGCGCCCCACAGACAACTGGCAGGCTACCCAAATGCGCGAGCGCCAGTTGAAAATGTTTTTCTGGGTTCAATCGAGGAACAGGTTAATTTTGGCTCTGTCTGGGGTTTTGGTTGTTGTTTTTTATGAAAATGAGACTGTGTTCAATAAATAAATAAATAAATAAATAAATAAATAAATAAATAAATCAGTCGATCGATCAATCGATCAGTGGAACATTATTTTCATGACATAATAATGAAGATACAATGATTATTTGGGCCGATAGCCTAAAGTGGCTAGTGGCCGGTCCAATACAATGTGCAGTAAAGAAGGTACAGGACAGCTTTGAGGGAAGAAACAAAAAAACGATCAGATAAATATAGCGATTACACGTATGCATCTTTCTTGTAAACAGGCATACTTTTCAGCATGTAACTAGCTCGCTATACATAGGGCCTTATTTAGAGAAATGTCACTCGATAACGGGGAATGATGCACCGCCTTTGATGACGACGACGAGGACGATAATAATAATAATAATAATAATAATAATAATAATAATAATAATAATAATAATAATAATAATAATAATAATAATAATAATAATAATAATAATAATCAAAGAATCCATGCCCAGGAATAGCTATGAAGCGTTCGTACTGCCACTTGCAGAGCAATAGGACAGGTACCTTGAGTAACAAAGGCCCAAGGTACAGCCGTCGGAACTTAACAAAAGACGCACCTTCACTTGTTTAACGACCGAGTCAACGATACACGATTAGCCACATTTGTGCAAATAAAAAACTTAGCAGCAATAATTGTTGTACTGCTTCGAAAATGAATGAATGTGCAGCGAGTATAAAACAGAAAGCCAAACGCCCAGGCTACCATCGTCTCTGAGGCCTAGCCGATGGATCGCAAGTTCGCATTCACCGGGCTTCCTTACGTTGACCTGATGCGCTCGTAAATTGTGCCGCCATCTGCAGCGAGTTTCGAGAGATATTTCTGGCTACTGCCACTGCCACCTCACGCAAGTTAGAGCAAGGACCCGAAGAGAACGGATGGAAAGAGCACGCACATGTCTGGTAACGATTCCGAGGTGGCGCCACTGCATAGACAAACGCAGGACATAAGTTCAATATGTCTTGGATAGGCTGCGCTGCTGTACCGAAAAGTGGAATTGCAGTGCAGCTTAATATCGCGTAAAAAAAAAAAAGAACGGTCGAAAGAGGTTTGCGTCAACTAAAAGCATTGCACCATCGGATGTTTTCTAATAATACAGCAAAACACAGACGCTTGGTTTTTCAAATAATTTCCATATAGTATAGATACTAGCGTTTGCTGCTGTGTTTGCTGCGGTGTTTGCTACGGGATTATGGATGTTTGCTACGGAATTCTTTCCCCGTGAGCATATAGATTAACGTGGTGTGTAGAGGAATTCCGGCACAGATGATTTCATGCGAGGTCTAGGAATATGTACGATACACAGGCTATGACAAACCTACTGCATAATTTAACGCAAATATCTTCCGATTGCTAACTTGAGTGGAAATACTGTTGCGTTTATATTTTGATGTAACTTTTGGAGCACAGCGGTCTCCAAAACTCGAAGGACGTCATATGTTTGCGTGTGAAGAGCAGTCACAGTTTAATACAAGCTTACACGCCCTCGGAAAGGCACTTGTTGCACAATAGTTCAACTAGCTGTCGCTTTTCTGCAGTAAAAAGCCAGTCGTCTGTTATTCGGCGATTGTTTATTTTGCGAAAAAAAAAAAAACAGTAAGACTGTCGTTTATTCTGATTTATGATGACGCAAAAAATTCCATTTTGACGTCACATATCTAGGGAAACCTCAAAACAAACGTTATAGCTAGCTGTCTAAGTAAGCTTATTAAGTAAACTGTTTAAGTAAGCACACTGACTCCAAAGCACCTATTTGAAGTGCGAAGCATTTGTTGGTGAACTTGAGCTACTTAACCGTATCCGTCTATGTTCCTATCTAGCCGCCTACTTCTCGAAGTTCTCCAGGTCGTCTCTCTCCCGTCATGCATACAAACGTGGGGATGGTAGGGTATCAATGAATGCGGAACGTGAATGATTGATCTAGACATCACTAAGGTGTTATACTCATCAAATCCTTCATGATTAACGATAATACAACCATGTGGAGCTCATATACCCGTAGTGCTCGGCCAGGCTTATGCGGTTATGCGTTACAGCTGATTGAATCATAGCACTTCAGATCATGTTAATCAATGACCAACCAATGAAAATTTCAAGAGCACATATTTTCGTAGGTTAAAAGCACGAGAAATACATAGTTTCTTGTAGATTGCGATTGAAATGTAGACATAACAAGGGAACATAGACAAGCGCCAACCTTTTCACACGATAGGTGGGCAGGAATCGAACCCAGGACATCGTGGTGCCAGGTAAACACGTTTACAGAACTTATTATTGTCAGTTCGTACACATACGTTAATCCTAGTAGTAACACTTGGCTGAGTGCCAAACAGGTAGACAAAAGCAAATTGCTTGCTGATGGCTTCGCAGAGTATTGGATACAAAATGTGTGCTCTCTATTATGTATGTAGCATAGCAGCGAATTAACACGTGACCTTGTGATTTAAACCAAATTACCATACTAATAGATCACCAACGATGGACATACTTAAGATGGTCGAGCGCAGTTACCTTTGTTGGGATATTCTCTATTCAATATTGTCTACAAGATGCGCAAGTGAGGAGCAAGCAAGATTTCAACTGTAAGTCTTTTTCAGGAATAACAACGAAGGACATGCCTGTAGACCTGTCTTCTCCTAACGAAGTACGAATAATCAATTGAAATTGAAGACTGCAAACACTTTATATAAGCTACAGATGGCGGGAGGACCTGAACGGATGAATGAATTTGAAGAAAAACGTGAAGTGAAGTACCCGCAGTTTTGTCTGCAGCATTGTGGCAAAAGCACAAATTTCACAACTAACCTCGTGAGCAAAAGTTGGGGAATTAACGGTGCATGATTGGTCAACGACTATTTTTGCTCTTTCATTGTCCAGTCGGGAGAAGAGGACAGAAGGCTGCCTTTTAACGCGGCAGCATTACGGAGCCGGTGTCGAAAAAGTCCGGTGTCCGCGTCGGTGCCTGTTGGATCGCATGACCACGCAAGCCATCCACCGTGGCACGGGTGCATCAGTGAACAAAATCTATTTTCTCAAAGTGAGATCCATCAGAAAAATTGCAAGCTACGACCTGACACATGACAGCGCGGACTGTAACTTCAATGTACGAGAAAACATAGCTCTGTTACGAGGAAGCTCGAATAATTATATGATGTTATAGGGAAGGCGCTAATTTTAAGGAGTGATCTATGAGAAGAAGATGCCAACGGGGCCTAGTGGCGCTGGAGCGTTCCGCTGTTAAAGGCGAAGTTTGATATCCCTCGAAGTTTTCTTAGAGCGGTGATCCTTCGAGCAGCAGAGCTAACGAATTAAAAATAAATAAATAAATAAATAAATAAATAAATAAATAAATAAATAAATAAATAAATAAACGGCAAGCTAAGTTTGCCTGTAAAGCGTGCTCTGTCTGTAGGGCAACTGTGTGTGTGGAGAAGCACAGCAAAATGATGACAGCGGCGCTTGGTTCGGCTAAGTGCGGGAATTAGTGGGAACAAATAATAACAAAAAATATCTACAGGTGCCAAAACACACCGTTAGTTATATGTGTCGTAAAGTAAACCAGGGGTACAAATTGTTTTTAATAACAATGAGATACGTAGATATCTGCAGTAAATGGGATGACTGGTGACATGCGTAAGCCTCCTTTATCGATTAAGGCCACTGGATATCATAATACACATTCAATAATACACCCGTTATCATAATTATGGTCATCATGTGTCACATTATTGATCTCTCTTGCTGATACTTGTAACTTTGATGAATTACTGGTGTGACGCTACAAACGAGAGCGCATAAAAGAGAGCGAACACTGGTAGTAGGCATTTTTTTTACAGTTGAAGGTTTCTGAGTACCCTACGATTTCCTCAAACTTCATGCACGTTCTGATCATCGCGCTCTAATTGTCCCAACTAATATGCACCAACTGTACATAATCTCTATTGAATCTACTTGCAGGCGAGCTTATAAATGCAAATATACTGCGTGTTTTGCAAAAGTCATCGCAGCGCGCCCAACACCTCTTGTTGCTCGGAGTAAGGTGCCCAAAAACTAGGCCTTATGCTGTAATTTGAGTGATCTGTGAAGTCTGAATAATCGCACGAAGATTGCATTACTGGTGCAAGCTCTTAAGCGTCAAAGGTTGCGCGAAAAACGCTTTTTTTTCACTGAGTGGCATGGCTATTTAATCTTTAATATAGAGGCTTGCAAGTAGAGACCACAATTCACAGCGACTGCTCAAAGCGTATGCAGTGGTTATAGCAGCAGAACTACAGTTAAAACATATAGGTGATGCTCTATAATAGGCCGGATTGACATCTGCTTATACTTCTTCGGTATTTGATAAATTCTAACTGCTTCAGAGGTAGCGCATATCTATGCGTCCTTTTGAATCAGCTTCCATTGGTCCTGAGGTAAGCACATGGGGGTTCAGGAGAACCTAAAACCGCTTTACCCGTGGTAAAAATTCATCGTGCCTTAACCTCCTCCTAGACGACTCTAACACTAAGTCAGCTGGAGCCGATAAATTTAAACCACTTCTGCGCAGTTACAACAGTCGGAATAGTGAAACTGTTCTTTTATCTTCACTCTTGAGGTAACTGGTAAAAGCGTCAGGCTACTGATGCCGTGGCCAATGAAGTGCATTTACCGTTAAAATTAACAGCTATACATCCCCTGCGAAAACGCATTTGTCGCTTTTTTGGGTGGCAATTCCTCTTTCAGTTGCCTGGAAACTTCCTCGCCGTAGCTTTTCTAAAAAAAAAATCGACAGCATAACCACGGAGTGAATGATGATGAGTGGGCGAAGCTTCGGATGCTCATCGTAGATAGTGCCGAGTTCCGGATTAATTTAGTTAACGCGCACGCTACGAATCCTTGTGGTTACAACTAAGCACAAGTGAAATCTCCCACCGGCACTTCATTGCAAGTCAAGATCCTCTCTCTCTCTCTCTCTCTCTCTCTCTCTCTCTCTCTCTCTATATATATATATATATATATATATATATATATATATATATATATATATATATAGCTGCAGGCCGGCTGTTCTATTCTTCGTCTTTCTCTTTCTTTTCTCGCGCCCGCTGTGCGCGCCCAGAGCCCGAGCACTTCTGCTTTTTCTTCCTCGCCTTTGCGCTCCTAGAGCGAGTGCGAAAGTTCCGTCCCTCAGCTTTTCCATTACACTCGGCCACGACTGCGAGGGTTCGTAGCGGCCGGAAATGCTTCTGGCGGGCGGCACTGGCTTTGGCGAAGCGGTCGTGGTCTACGGCGCGTCTTGTTTAGCGGAACTGTCCAGGGTCCTTCTGGGGGACGCCATTGGGTGTAACGCGATGGCCGAGAGCGACCGCGCTGTGACTTTGCCTTTGCACCTGTCGGGAGTGCCTCCTGGGGGCGGCATTGAACATGCCGCGATGGTAGGTCGTGTGTCATTAGCAAGGGGGCGAGTCTTCGTGTCGGTATTCGGTGCAACCGGTGCTTTCGGCCAACCCCTGAATCGGCGACATGTCCGAACGTTCTAAAAGCAGCACATGTTGAGGAAATGCTGCCTTCATCTGAGCCAGAAAGGTCCGGAGAGAGGAGGTCAGAAGGCGTGGCATAAGCGGGAGGATGGGCCTTTGTTGATTGGTCTCGGGTAATAGTGGGCACAGTCATTTTCGCCGTGTCTTCCTTGGCGTTAGCCAGCGCCTTTCTGAGCATGGAAGCCTTGTCTGTGGCACCAGACGCTGACAGAACTGGTGTCCCGGGAGGTAGCCCCAAAGGTCCAGGAAGAATCTGCATCCTCGCATACGTGTGTAGATCGTGTCCCTTGTGCGGCAGCACGTCAAGTTCGAGCATCGTCTCCACGTCTCCATGCCAAAGAGATGCTGAACTTATAGAACAGTTCTCCGAGGGCTGCGGATAGGTGGTGGCCTCGGCGTCATGCATTGTGTCCAGTACTACAGCAGCCACTGCCTCCTTATTCCTGAGCACTGACAAGCTTGAGGACTGCGCCTGCAGCTGTTTTGGATGGGACATACCCTCTGCCTCTAGTAATGATGCTGCAGCCACGCTTATCGATGAAGGGTCAGAGGCCTGCGGTGCTGTAAAGGAGCTGTAGATGTCGTCAGCAGGAGTGCAGTCCGCTGTATTTTCGAGTGAAAAGGTAGTGGTTGCTGCTGGAACGCCGT
Organism: Hyalomma asiaticum; assembly: GCA_013339685.2. Lineage (NCBI taxonomy): Eukaryota > Metazoa > Arthropoda > Arachnida > Ixodida > Ixodidae > Hyalomma > Hyalomma asiaticum. The sequence goes on along the minus strand of CM023485.1, from coordinate 42,558,829 downwards.
CGTGGTAGCTGTCGAAAGCCTCGTCGTGATGTCTTTCTGCGGTAGCGCACTGGTCAGATTCGCTGGTGACAGGATTCTGTTGGCGAATCCTTCCGAAGACGGCGACCAACCTGGTGCTCCACTCCGACCAGGACTTTTGGTTGACGCCTTCATACCTGTGCCAGGCGGCTGCCGCATTAGAAAGGTTGCTCATAGCCACGACCCATTTGTACTCGTCCGGCCAGGCATACCGGGCTCCGAGGTCGTTCACGCTCTCGATCCACCAATCAGCGTCGTCCTGGAAACCTCGGAACTCCGGGATTTTCCAAGCAGCTGGTGGTGGCAACGGACCAGGAGAGGACCCGGAGCTTCCTGACGCCATAGTGTCGAGATGGTCCGCTATTTCTTGCATGGCTTGCCAGAGCACCGTGCGGCTTTCGGGTGGGCTGTCGAGTGAGGTCGTCACATGTACGGCGACTATAGCAAGAAAGGTATTGATGTCGTACAATACCGGCAAGGCGGCGGGTGGGAGCTTCCAGCGCGACGATGTCAACATGCTGACCTTAACTCGAAGTTGCTCGATTGTGTGCAGCAGCTCCGCGCTGCTGTTCGGGAATCTGCATGCGGAGCCAACGGTTCTGTCCGAGAAGTAGGAGGTGGTCACCGTTCTCCCTTCAGCAGGTTCCTTGTCCAAGGGAGCTTGGCCAGCATCCTTGTACGGCTCAGGTGCCGACGTATCCCTCGTCGAGTAGTTGTTACTACGGGAAGCGTCAACGGCATTCCCTGAGAACAGGAGCCCCTGCGCTGCCTTGGGTCGAGGTCCTAGCGCGATGCCGGTGTTCTGCACCCCTTGGGACAGGTAGGAGGCTTGGACGCCGTACCCGTATTGTGCCATAGGTGCTGCCGGGGGTAGAATACTTGGGGGCTCCATAATCACGGAAGCGTGGACGGCGTTCCTTGAGTGGAATGCCCGCAGCGCTGATGAACGTCGAAGACGCCCTTACGATTGGTCGTTCGTCGACTGCGCCATTGTAAAGAAGAGAGACGTAGACACAGCGCCTTAGCTGCAGGCCGGCTGTTCTATTCTTCGTCTTTCTCTTTCTTTTCTCGCGCCCGCTGTGCGCGCCCAGAGCCCGAGCACTTCTGCTTTTTCTTCCTCGCCTTTGCGCTCCTAGAGCGAGTGCGAAAGTTCCGTCCCTCAGCTTTTCCATTACAATATATATATATATATATATATATATATATATATATATATATATATATATATATATATATATATATATATATATATATATATATATATATATATATATATATGGGTGGCCGGTGAACGGTTCTCCAGCGCGAGCAGTCGGTATTTTTCAATCAAGAAACTCGCTAGGAGACGCTGCCTGCGCCAACGTTGTCTCTCGCGGGTGAGGGCGCGTTCTACTTCTTTGCGAGCTGGTAGAGCGTTCATCGAAGAAAGAGCGTTTCCATAGTCAACGCGCGCCTTTCGCTCTCTCTCTCTCACAAGACAGCAGATGGAAGAGTGAGAGAGCTCGCGCGCCGGGAGGCACGCGCCGAGGGCGAGTGCGAGGGGGCTACATACATAATACTACAGAGGCAGGCAGGCAGGCACAGAACTTTATTTTTGTCCTGAGAAACTACAGAGGAGGGAACGACCCACACCCTAAGGAGCTTCGCCCCTAAAAAAACTCTGTGGCGCCGGGACCTGGCACAGCAGAACTTGTAGATATGTAGTGGAAAGCCCTATCGTTGGGGCACGGTTACGCATTTGCTGCGTTTGCATCCTCTTGCTGAGCAGCCTCGCGACCACCAAAACATGCCTCCGTCGTCGACTCCTCCTGCCTAGAGTTACGAGGGCTGTGGTCCTTCAGCGACATTATTAAAACCTTTGAGTTGCGATACTATGCGGGTTTTATGAACTTCTGTGGGCCTGCCAATCAGATTAACTTGCCTTTGTTATTTTTCTTTCCTTACTGGTCAATCTTTTATATCATAAGCTGAGCGGACATGGTAAATTCTAGTCAAAAGTAATTAGGAAAATAATGAGTAATCTTACTGAAAGCACTCGCTTGAACTAATTAATTACATTACACATGACAGCTAAAAGTAACTTATTTCCTGTAATTTCAGTACAGGAATAACATTACTGCCAAGTCTGGTCCAGGCGAACCTGAAACCACGTCACCCGGTTCCAAAAATTCTTCATCATGCCTTCGTCGCTGATTCACGTGACCCTAAAATCACTCCGGCGAGGGCGAAAAAATGCGCGAAGTGGCATTCATGCGCAGCCCGGACGAACCTGAAACGATGTCGGTCAGGGCCAAAAATGCGTCATCATACCTTCGTTCGCGACCTATACGGCCCTAAAATCACTTAAGCTGGGGCCAAGAATTGTGAATACGCATTCATGCCCAATCCAAGCGACTCTAAAGCAACGTCGGCCGGGGCGGAAATTGCTAGATTATGACCAAGTGCATGGCGCAGACGAATATGAAGCCAAGTCAGTCGAGGCGAAAGAACGGGGTGGGGGAACGAAAGGGCAGTAATCGTCTGAGTAGAATCGCGGAGATCCCACGCATTGTGGGGATCGGTGTCACGTCAAGTCTGCGAGGAAGTTGTCCTTCCGGAATAGCTAGGCATTCCGCCTTACGAGTAGAACCAAGTTTGTTGTGCAAATTACGCAGTTTTGAGCGTAAAATCTGCTCACCAGTCACGTTGTCAGCCCTGTGGTGTCTAAACGGTAGCTCATTGTTCGACGTAACGTCGTTACGTTGGTGCACAGATATGCATCTATTTTGTCGAAGAAATGCACTCTACGATGCACTGATACCGTTATCGTAACAGTTGTTTTCTGCAGTGTTCCTACAAGGTCGAGCAAATCTATACAAAGGGCCACCGAGTGATGAGTATTTGTGACACTGCTACAACAGAGGTTCCCAAACACTACAACCCAACTGGCGTTATACAAGCACTATTAGTGCAACTGCTGATGCAGTACATTTATTTATAATATATACCACACGGGAAGAGACACCCTGTACCCGTGTTATCGAACTTGCTCGGCACCTCGTGTTTGATTCCCCTCAGCTTATCGCTTGGTAGTTTCCGTTTGGTGCTTGCAGTACGTTTGCTATTGTCTGCCTGCTTACTAAATCTACGTTTAAATTTCGAGCTTAAACTTGTTTAGCCAATGCGTAGCATGTCCTCATCAAATTTTCAACGCGGTTGTTCCTTCATTGATAAGCTGCATGCGATGGTTAAATTCTAACACCAGGTGCACACACCCTTGCACTACTGGCCGAGCACTGCGAACATGAGCCACACAGGATCATATTATCGTTAATGTGACGTGCATGGGAAAAATATCATGTAAGGAATATCAAAATATTTCATACTCGTAGTGAAATCACACGCTTCCATTCCAAATTTCGGTTTATGTAAATGAAAGCACCACGAGCGCACCAAGCGATAGATAGATAGATAGATAGATAGATAGATAGATAGATAGATAGATAGATAGATAGATAGATAGATAGATAGATAGATAGATAGATAGATAGATAGATAGATAGATAGATAGATGCGGTGAAAATGGCGTAAGTTTGCCAAGAAGTGCTTCGCTTTTTGAATGCGTGATTATATACTCGTAGGTGATACATAAAATCAAAAACCATGTCAGGTGTGGTGAAATACGCGTGATCATGCCCTTGTGCGTCGTCCAGAATATTCCGAAACACGTCATCTGGGACGAAAAATGCATGGTTACATGTTCGTGTGTGGTGCAGACTGCAAAACCGGGTCATACAGGAAAAATATGGAGGAAGCTTAAGCTTGCCCCTTAAGGGTGCAACGCAATAGTGCCAGCGCCATCTGTATGATGTGCACTTAAGTAACCTACTCTGGTCTACGCCTCTCTATTGAGGTTACCTTTCATGGGCGCGCTGCCGTTGTTCTGGTAGAAATGCTGGGAAACGGGTTTGAGTTTTCTCGGACGTTCTAGTTGCAGTCCGAGTAAACACGAGCGTAGCTTCTAGCTTGTTCGTAGTTTACCATTTTCCTGAAGGAGTGGAATATCAGAAATTCAGTTTTGTTTACGAACGCATCTCCGCCGTGGCGGAGGGTCTGCTTGGCCGGGTTGGTTGGGGATGATTCCTCTCGCCGAGAACGCCGGCGCCTACACCGACGCCGAGGTTTCTACGACATTAATTCCTTAGCGCTATTGCGTTAATATGCTTGATCATGTCGTCATGCAGAGTGCAGTCGAATCTGAGGCGACTCCACCAGGGCCAAGTTGCGTGTTTATGCCTTCGTGTGTGGCCCATAGTCTCCATACGGACCACGCACGAAGGCATAAACGCGCATGAAAATTAAAGGAGGGGGGATGGGGGTCTTGGCTCAAATCGCCGCACCAGCAATTTCATTATTTCTCGTCAGGGGGTGGAAACCCGACGCATCTATAAGGTTCGGATATGTTCACCTCTTGCAAGTGTCGGTGTGCAGTCCACTGGTCCCGGGTTAAAGATCTAGAACCGACAACAGTTTTTTTTCCTCTCGAACACGCCATCTATGACGTGGAGCAAGAAGCTAATGAATGAATTTCTGTCGCCTCTTCTTAACGGGCACTGGGGGTTCCCCTACATTTCTGGAAGCAGCTGGTTTTGGCTTGACAACCGCAATTACGCAGGCTACGCCGACAAATGCTAGACGATACAAGCTTATCTCGGAAAGGTAACACGCTATCGTTACTGGAGAAGTGTAACGAATCTTGCTTCTGACGTTTCTCCATCTTCAGAAATTTTATTCAGCACGTATTCGTTGAAGCAACCCGCAATAGCGATATTTTAAACCTCGTATACATGGCGTTGCAGAACTTGCATTCCAGCATTTTATAAATTGGGGAAACGAAATATTTGCGAACTTTTTGCGGAACTGTTTTGTTCACCACAGCCCGCGTTATATAAATGAGTAGAGGTAGAATTTTAAGCAGTAAACAGCCATATTAGACCAATTAACTTTTTAGCCGGCACAGCCAGGCAATAAACCCTAGTAGACAATTGATGAAGTAAAGGGAATCTGTAATCGTAACATTTGCTAAATTACGACACTGCTGAACCGAAGGACGCGGGTGCAATAAAGGCCACGGCAGCCGCATTGTGATGGTGGTGAAGATGATATAGGATCGCGTGTGCGCTATCAGTGTACGTTAAAGAACGCCCGGTGATCGTAATCAAAGTGTATGCCCAGCTGCGTTGTACGAGCACTTTAGAAGGCGGAGTGGAATCGGAATTTTGTTAAGTACCGCCAAAACCACTGTACTGAAATGACACCCTGCTATTACTAAGCCACACTTTATTAGCTTTCATTATATAGCAGATTACAAGCAACTTTCATGGCAAAGGCATTGCTTCCCGGAAAGTTTCCAGGGCGCTAATCGGCTATGCTCTGGGTATTATTGTGCCTGTAAAGCGTGCTTTTCTGTAGGATATTACTGCAGGTGGTGAAGTAATAGAACGCTAATTTATGGTAACGCTGCTTGGTTCAACGCAGCGAAAAATTTGGGAGCAACACGAATAATTGTAAAGAATAATAGGTCACTCACCGATTTCACGATCACCTGCATCTTTCGTCATGCTACAACATATTTCTCTCAACCTATAAGCTTCAGAACGGTTCGGTGGCTGTCGGATTTGGTAGGCTCTGAGAAGTTCTGGCATCAAATCGGCGCTAGATAGGTGGGTGTCCTTTTGTTTCTTTCTTACTGTTTGAACAACAGAGAGGACTAGATATCGCCGTACGAATATGGTGCCAAAAATGAAAAATAAAGAAGGCAGGTGACCGGGCGGCTAACGAGAAATGCTCCCACGAACGTATTAACCTTACTCTACACTCACAAGTTTTATAGTATAGCGCAGGGTTCCCATTGTGACGAGACTCTACGACTCCAAATAGAGCTTGTAGTGGATTAGAGTAGAATTCTCTCTCACTGACGCACTTATCTGCAGCCAATTCTAAACTGCGATCAATGAAAAGGTCGCTTTGACTTAAAGGTTAGGTTCGCCGCTATTGCCTTGATTATGGAAAGCCATTATCGTGAATTTGATCTACTGCAGTTAGACTGCTAGGAAAGTCAAAGTTTCCGCGCCAGGAAACGGAAATAAATAGCAAACAAAAACAGCTTAACGAGCCAATTTGCTCTTGCATTGCAGTCATCGAAATTTTTTGGCGACCCTCGAAATAGACTACGCTGGCTGCTGTTAACGAAGGAGAACTATGGCGACGTTTTTAATAAGCATTACTGTGTTCTCAAATCTAGTGGCAGACGCTCACTATGAAATGTTGGCCTGGAATTAGGTTGCTCAGGCGGAATGCTGCCTTTTAATAGACTTTGCTTGTGTTTCCTGTCATTTGGTTACGTCATTCCTATTTCCTTGCTACTTCATGCTTCTGACCTTCGTCTCTTATTTTTATTATCTTCTCCCCAAAAGAGTAGGCAGGCGTTGTGCCTCTTTCAATGGTAGTTGCCAGCCTGCTATCTCCCTATTTCCTTTTTGTCTTTGCATACCTGAAGTGTGTTTGCGTATCAACCCATACATACGTGAGAACATGAAGGAAATAATGCTAACAGCATGGCCATTCGCAAGCTGAATAAGTAACATGGTTGGACTAAATTGACTCAAACAAAATTTTCAAAATGAGCTTCTAAACAAGGAATAATTCTTCCGATTCAGTGTGAGTCCTAGACATTTTTCACGGTATTGTCTACGGTAATGCGGAATTTTCTTCTTCCAGTTGCGTAGAAATAAACGGATGGCAACAAAATTGTAATGCGGTACTCGATAAGCGGTGTCCATGCGTTGTATTACTATGTCAGCGGTCAGAATTTAATCGTATTATTTTTAAGTCCTATAATGGAAAGGAAGCATCGCTGACGGATGGGTTTATGTGCGGTGAAACTGCACTGTGTTGGATGGAAGGGATAAGTTGTCGCTGTGCTATGACTGTGCTTTTAAAAAAAAAAGATAGGCTAAAGGATATGGCGCCTCTTCTCAACATAGCGTGCTCAGTTGTTAGTTATGAGAGCGGGCGTTTAAAAAGTGGTCATGAAAAATTGCTGGACAGTTGAACCCGGAGCTTTGTTTTCAGACTGAATTCCAAAAGCAACGTGTTGCAAAGGGCACATAACCACCGTTTTCAATAAGTAGTTAGTTCCTTGTTCACCGAAAGCAAAGCGCGAACACCGAACCAGAGGTCTTGTACTTCGAGCACCACACACAAGCAGACCTCACTGGAACCATATAGACACAAAAATAAAAATAAAAAGAGAACAGACTAAAACGAAAACACCGGAACACACTGTAAAGTCGACAGCGTGGAAGCTTCCGATATCAGAGTGCACGCTCGAAAACTACCGAAGAGTGAGGGCGAGTTTGAGAGGATGCCTCCAAACAGCCAAAAAAACATCAACAATAAAATGAGGACACCCCTGACGACGATAGGAGAACGGGGAAAACGTTAAAGTAGCTGCAAACTGCAAGGCTGCTAAGAGAGTAACAGCGTCGATAAAACAAAACAAAAGAAAATGTTTACAAAAACTAGGACTTCGAGTAGCACCATCAGCAAAAGCAATGGACGCAGATTCCCTTGTGCGCGCAACCAGCAAGTCAGGGGTTTGCTGAGGGCATGGTTAAAGAAAGTAGGGGGGTGGAAGCAAACGGGAGCTTTGTTGTCCTTTACTGTTTCTTTCTCTTCCAACGGTTTCTCTTCTCCCAGCGCGGCCCTTTGAACTTTTGTCTCCCGGAGGAACGCAGGCGGCTGTGGCAGCGTCGTGCCGGGGCACTGGGGGGCTTGTCGGCGTTCACGGGCGCACTACGAAACCGTCGTTGCCCACCGAGGAAAAGAAAGGCGCCGAGTGAGAGCGAGTGAGTGAGCGAGAGTCGCGGAAAACGCTTTTCCAGCTCCTTATCAGCTACAAACAGGCGACACATCTTTTAATTTACAGCGCGGCGTAAAACACAAGGGAAAGCGGGGCGAAGGTACAACCCGTGTGCTAGTTAAGAGGGAGAGGGGTGAGGGCGCGACGGCGCAGGTTGGAAGGGCGACGTAGGAGTAAGAGGGAGAGGAGGAATGAAAGGAGGAGTCATCAGCGGAATGCGGTGGTAAGTGTACTCTCGCCACTTTCACCACTCCTCACCGATCCTCCTCCCCTTCACCCTCACTGCGTTACACCGGCTGGTTGACGTCGTGGGCGACGCTGGCTGCGAATGCCTTTTCCAGTGCTGGGCATCGTTTTTCTTGGCTTCGCTCGGGGCGCCGTGGGCTTCTGCCTCCAGTGTGCAGAAACAGCGCCTACCCCCGGCGCTGTTCTGCGGGACCTTTATCACGGGGACACGGACAAAGACTAAAAATCAAAGAGAAACATCTCGTTTCTGCAACGAGTCCTAGATGCGAGAGCGTCGGCGAGAGGGCGTGAAGGAGGAGAAAGCAGCGATGTGTGCGCAATTAAATATCGTAATTATTTATTAGGCGCTCGGGGAGAAAGGGGTTCGGGCGCGCGACACTCCTCTGCCGACATAGCGAAGCCTCGACGAGGTTCGAAAAGATGGAAGAAAACGGTAAATGCGCTTCGGGGAGGGACATTAGAGTGTGGAGAGGCGCTTCGGCGCGTCGTTGTTTTCTTTCTACCATTAATTGAAGAGGCTGGGTCATCCGGTCGTTGCCTGCTTGCCTCTGCCGCGGCAATATCGACGCTGTCTTTCCATTATGAGTTGTGGTTCCAAATCATAAAATTCATTCGCTAATAAATCAACTTATCACGACAGGCGTATAGCTAGTGAAGTTATTAATGGGTAATGGGTTAGTCGA
>CM023485.1:41922238-41949879 GCA_013339685.2 Hyalomma asiaticum | reverse complement strand
CCCAAGGCTATAGGCTTGGTATTTTCGAGAAATATGCGCCCCGATCAAATCGAACGAAACTGGTTGGAATAAGGGAATGTCGAAATTTAGCCGATTTTGATTAATTTCCCAAGGCTATAGGCTTGGTATTTTCGATGAAAAATGCGCCCCCGATCAAATCGAACGAAACTGGTTGGAATAAGGAATGTCGAATTAGCCGATTTTGATTAATTTCCCAAGGCTATAGGCTTGGTATTTCGAGAAAAATGCGCCCCCGATCAAATCGAACGAAACTGGCTGGAATAAGGGATGATCGAAATTTAGCCGATTTTGATTAATTTCCCAAAGCTATAGGCTTGGTATTTTCGAGAAAAACGCGCCCCCGATCAAATCGAACGAAACTGGCTGGAATAAGAGAATGTCGTATTTTAGTAGATTTTGATTAATTTCCCAAGGCTATAGGCTTGGTATTTTCGTGAAAAATGCGCCCCCGATCAAATCGAACGAAACTGGTTGGAATAAGGGAATCACGACATTTAGCCGATTTTGATTAATTTCCCAAGGCTATAGCTTGGTATTTTCGAGAAAAATGCGCCCCGATCAAATCGAACGAAACTGGCTGGAATAAGGGAATGTCGAAATTTAGCCGATTTTGATTAATTTCCCACGGCTATAGGCTTGGTATTTTCGAGAAATATGCGCCCCCGATCAAATCGAACGAAACTGGCTGGAATAAGGGAATGTCGAAATTTAGCCGATTTTGATTAATTTCCCAAGGTTATAGGCTTGGTATTTTCGAGAAAAATGCGCCCCCGATCAAATCGAACGAAACTGGCTGGAATAAGGAATGTCGTATTTTAGTCGATTTTGATTAATTTCCCAAGGCTATAGGCTTGGTATTTTCGTGAAAAATGCGCCCCCGATCAAATCGAACGAAACTGGTTGGAATAAGGGAATGACGAAATTTAGCCGATATTGATTAATTTCCCAAGGCTATAGGCTTGGTATATTCGAGAAAAATGCGCCCCCGATCAAATCGAACGAAACTGGCTGGAATAAGGGAATGTCGAAATTTAGCCGATTTTGATTAATTTCCCAAGGCTACAGGCTTGGTGTTTTCGAGAAAAATGCGCCCCCGGTCAAATCGAACGAAACTGGCTGGAATAAGGGAATGTCGAAATTTAGCCGATTTTGATTAATTTCCCAAGGCTATAGGCTTGGTATTTTCGAGTAATGTGCGCCCCCGATCAAATCGAACGAAACTGGCTGGACTAAGGGAATGTCGAAATTTAGCCGATTTTGATTAATTTCCCAAGGCTATAGGCTTGGTATTTTCGAGAAAAATGCGCCCCCGATCAAATCGAACGAGACTGGCTGGAATAAGGAAACGTAGTATTTTAGTCAATTTTGATTAATTTCTCAAAGCTATAGACTTGGTATTTATGAGAAAAATGCGCCCCCGATCAAATCGAATGAAACTGGGTGGAATAAGGGAACATCGTATTTTAGTCGATTTTCATTAATTTCCCAAGGCTATAGACTTGGTATTTTCGAGAAAAATGCGCCCCCGATCAAAGCCAACGAAACCGGCTGGAATTAGGAAATGTCGAAATTTAGTCGATTTTGATTAATTTCCCAAGGCTATAGCATTGGTATTTTCGAGAAAAATGCGCCCCCGATCAAATCGAACGAAACTGGCTGGAATAAGGGAATGTCGAAATTTAGCCGATTTTGATTACTTTCCCAAGGCTATAGCATTGGTATTTTCGAGAAAAATGCGCCCCCGATAAAATCGAACGAAACTGGCTGGAATAAGGGAATGTCGAAATTTAGCCGATTTTGATTAATTTCCCAAGGCTATAGCATTGGTATTTTCGAGAAAGATGCGCCCCCGATCAAATCGAACGAAACTGGCTGGAATAAGAGAAGATCGCATTTTAGTCGATTTTGATTGCGAATAATTTCCCCCGAAATGGCCTTCGGAGGCAAGTCTATAGTCTGGTTTTTAGCAAATTTTGGCACGTACAGAAAGCGAAATAAAAGCCTCTTTTTAGCATTGAATTTGGTTCCTTTACTTATTAGAAGTGCGCCTTACTAATAATATGGGTGCTAATAATTTTCCCCGAAATGACCTTCGGATTCAAGCCTATAGTCTTGTGTTTTGGCAAATTTTGACTCGACCAGAAATCGAAATAGAAGTCTTTTTTCGCATTGGATATGATTCCTCTACCTATTACGCGTGTGAATGACTAATATGGGTGGAAAAATTTTGCCGATAATCGTCATCGAAGGTAAGTGCCTTGTGTTTTCTGTGCAAATTTAGTCTCGACGAGAATTCGCAATAAAAGCCTTTTTTCGCATTGAACATGATTCCTCCACTTATTACGAGTGCTCCTGAATACAAATGCGGTTTCTAATAATTTTTCCCGAAATGGCCATCGGAGGTAAGTATATGGCCTTGGGTTATTTGTTAAATTTTTACGCGGCCAGAAATCGAAATAAAAGCCTTTTTGCGCACTGAATATGATTCCTCTACTTATTACGCTTGTAGATGACTAATAATATGGGTGCAAGAACTAAATTAAGCACAAATAAAACGTTAACCTCTTACGGCTGGGGCCGAAAGCACTCTCGGTTGTTTAACCTTGCCTGTGAACACGATAACCTTACGACCATTTGGGGACAACAGTATTATCAGTTGTATGTAGGAATGCGACGAAGCCAAAATATTGAATTCGTTTATTAACTGCACAGATATTGCTAAAACACAGTTTCCGCGTGTCTTTAATGGAAAATAAATGTTCAGAGATGAAACATTTAAGCATTTAGCTTTTTCTTTTCTACATAAGGTTGGCACTTGGAGGACAACGCTAAAGAATCTGAAGGGAAAAAGAAAGAATTGGAGGAATTAGAACATTGAGGGGCAAACGTCGAGACAACACATTTCTGTTCGGACTGGACATTCGGAACGGCTGAAAATTTTCAGCGCCGGATTCTCGAGGTGAAAAGACTGTAGGTGCATTGTGGACGCACACTTGGCAGTGGCAGCGCGATGGCACAGAAATCGCGAACGGGTTACTTAGCATGTAACGCTAAATGGTGTCTCCTCGAAGTGAGTCATTCCGGCACGCCCTTGATGCTGGATCTGGCACTGGGACCGCCATAGACTAGCTATAAAGGCTGAGTTGAGGCTGGAGAAACGTGTAAATGTTCCAGCATACCCTTGATGCTTGGCTTCGCAACTTGCACCGCGTTGCGCCTGAATAGGCAGCAACGCGGTTTCTGAAACCGTGTTACAACTGGTCCAGCGGAATGCCAGCGCCGTACTTTCCTTTGCGCAGGGCCCGCTTGAAGTTGCGAGCCCAAAAACGAGCGTCTCTCATACGCTGACCTGGCACGTCGGCAAACTGCGGACATGCCACAACAGGTCGTTCGGGGCAAGGAACGCCGTCAGCCTCATAACGTAGTCCAGATGATCGCCTACGTCGAGGTGCACGAAGAAACAAACGCTGGCCGCACGACACCACGGGCTCTTCTTCTGCATCGGCTCGTCGGCGTCTTGCAGGAGCTCGAGGGCGCGTTGACTAGACATGGCTGCCTCCTGCGAAGTATGCGGTTGAGCACCTTGGCGCTGAGTGCTGTCTTCTGTTGAACGTCGTACAGGAGTCGTATTATCTTCAATTGGCCGAACTTGGCTTCTGTAGAGAAAACCTTCCTCCAGGAAGTTCACGTCGGCACTGAGATAAATAACAGAGGAAAACAGGACGCCACTTGTTATGGTTGTTGAATGCTTATCGCGAAACACGCAGCTCCAAACCCAGGTGCAGCGGTCGCGCATCAGCATAGGAGAAATGCTAAGGGCCCCTTTACTTAGATTTAGAGGCACATTAAAGAACCCCGGATGGTCCTGCGTAACTCCATGGCGTTGTCTTCGACAATCCACAAGGCATTCTGAAATCAAAACCTCCGAATATAGCCAGCGCGAGTGAAATATTCCCAGTAATAGCCTCACGCGTTTTTTGCGCCCTCCAGTCGGAACCCTGCGTAACTCTACGGCGTTTTTCTTTTGGACAATCCGCAAGGAATTCTGAAATCAAAACCTACGAATATAGTCAGCGCGAGTGAAATATTCCCAGTAATAGCCTCACGCGTTTTTTACGCCCTCCAGTCGGAACCCTGCGTAACTCTACGGCGTTTTTCTTTTGGACAATCCGCAAGGAATTCTGAAATCAAAACCTACGAATATAGTCAGCGCGAGTGAAATATTCCCAGTAATAGCCTCACGCGTTTTTTGCGTCCTCCAGTCGGAACCGTGCGTAACTCCATGGCGTTGTCTTGGACAATCCACAAGGCATCCTGAAATCAAAACCTCCGATTATAGCCAGCGCGAGTGAAATATTCCCAGTAATAGCCTCACGCGTTTTTTGCGTCCTCCAGTCGGAACCGTGCGTAAATCTATGGCGTTGTCTTGGACAATCCACAAGGCATCCTGAAATCAAAACATCCGAATATAGCCAGCGCGAGTGAAATATTCCCAGTAATAGCCTCACGCGTTTTTTGCGTCCTCCAGTCGGAACCGTGCGTAAATCTATGGCGTTTTTTTCGACCGTGACCTCATTTGCCAAGACTTACCTCTGAAACACGCGTTTCTGTCAAGGTGCCTGGATCGTGCTGCAAATCGACGTAGTTGCCCGTAAGTGTGCAAGGAATGAAACAAAAGCTCCGTGAGCGCATTCATTGCAATATTCTTTTCGGCTCAATTACTTGCCCGATTCGCCAAGGCTATATAGGCTAACCTCCAAAACTGGTTTTTGGCTGTACCGATTCAGTGGTTGTGTAAACAAGTGCGGCTAGTTAGAATTGCACCAGTGGTGACTGTAGCCGCGAGAGCTTTTTCATAAATGCTTTTCTCAGGGCCGAAAAAATGCTTGGTCTATAGCTATCAAGGGCGATAAAGCTCTTTGGATTACTTCCAAAACAAGATGTTCCGCTGAATCGATTCTGTGATCGCATAAATAGCCGGGGTTACTTAGGATTGCCCCAGGAGTGATAGACGAGCCGCAGGAGGGAATCTGTAAGAGCCTTTTTCTGGGCCGCAAAGAAGGCTTCATCTGCCAAGGCTCTATACGTTATTTCCAAAACGGGCACTTCTGCTCCCTGCCCTGCACTTTGGACATGATGTGGTGCTTCACAAATGTACTTATTGCCTAGCAGTTATATTCTTGGCAAGTGGCTGGCAGCTTTATTTGTGTATTGTCAAATATCGATCGGCACTTTTGTCAAATGCATGTTGAAGCATCTGTGACCATTATGTCCGTTTCTTCCGTGTACCTCCGTCTTGACCATACATATAACTGTGAATATGTGCTCCGAAACATGTTAGCTTTTTTATTACGCCTTGAAGCAATGTACAAGCAACGTGAATTTCATTGCGCACTGTACTTGCGTGTCAAGTTTCGGAAACGTTAGCTGATTAGCTATGTCTAGTATTTCGACAACCGGCTATGCAATGAAGATATTTAAACACGTTTTCGGACGCTGTTTACTGTTGGTGCGGGGCAGTATACAGATGTTCACTTTAGATACATGACATTATAACGGTAGCACCGTAGCAGTGCTGGTTGTGTTACATTCGCGCGTGCTTTCGCATTACAGCCTTCCGGGATGTATGTCGAAGGAGTAACATATTTGTAGAGTCCCCGTGGCATATAGCAAGGTAGACCTGTTTCCGCGACCTCTATGGTTGCGTTGCGTGCACAATTCACGCAATCCGGCGGCATCCAAGGTCATCCATGAGCACGTGGAATTTTTTTTTTAATCCTTACGTATAACCCTGAATTCTTGATACAGGGGCGATGCAGTTATAGCTGAAGCATACAGAAAAATAATTTTGGAAGAAGCATTCCAACATTCAATGGTTCTGTTACATTTTTATGAGCGCAGTTGTTGCAGGAATTCAGAAGTGCGGCACATTCAGAAGCGCATGGCGGCAAGATAAATACTTCGCGTATGGTAATGCGAGCTCCAACGAATTACCCAAGCTTCTAGAAGAAAATAATATATCGCTCCCGGCAATATATTACTCATTGTAATTATGAACGTTAATTTTCAAATAAATGCGGGAAATAACCATCAGCTCACGCAATTCTTCAACTTTAACTTTTGATCGAGTTTGCTAAATTTGGCAGCAGACGCATTTGTACCAAACGTCTCAAACATATATGTGTATATGGTTGATTGATGGCGGTGGTCAGAACAGTTGTACCTTAATCTTTACCACATATATACAGCTACAACTGTGCGTGTAAGAATAAAAAGCAAATAGATGCGAGCTAAGCGAAGGCCTAGCAACTGTACATACATTCAAAAGGCAGACATGTAGCAGACAAGAGTGGAATAACTGCGTTGTGTTAGTTGCTCAGCTGAGCTGTTTGAGGTGGAGGTTGAGCCGCGCCTTGCGTACGTAGTGAACAGCGGAGTTGCCACAGAGAAGGCAAAAGCTTTTGCCCTTGACCAACTATCCACACTACTACATAATAATGATTATGCGAAGAGCAGTGTAGAAAGGAAAACAAAAGAAAGAAAGAAAGAAATAACTTCGGTTGCACATAAAGGAGAATATTCCTGTGCTTCCCCTCAAACCACTACCCACACCCGTGACCTTAGACCACCAGTACAGGAGAGTGACAGTGGTACATGATTGTGAAGGTGACGAAAAGGAAAGAAGTCGATAGAAACAAAGGAACAGAGAAAGGTCTAGGATTCGATCCTCGGAAGGCAAAAGCTGACCCGCGCTTGGCCCCAGTTTTCTGCTACATGATAGCGATGGTGAACTTGACACCTTTGCCCCAGCTTAGCTGCGTACTCGGACTTCACAGGCGTGGAACTGGCTCTTTCTTTCTTTTAGTTTGCATGTATGTACGGCAACACCTGTTTCTCCGCCTGAGAACAATAAAACCCGACAGAGGCTGACATGGCAACTCAACACACAGAAATTCAAGCAACTTCCACGCGTGTTATCACGGGACTATTTCACCATTAGGGGCACCGAGTATATGTAGCTTTTCTGGCTCTGGTTGTTAGATCCAGCTTTAATTGAGATAAGAGATGCACCTTTTCTATGAAATATATGTGACTTATAACATCACGCTCCACTAGGAGCCTTATAGGGAATAAAATATTAGCGAGCAATACAGTGAATGTGGAGCCGTACCAACTATATTTTTCAGGCATGCCGTAGTGCCTTGGAGTTTCCTTTCATTTGCGAACCTCATCTCAGGTGCAGGCGCAACGTTGAGAAATCGCGTGCGTTTAATACATTATAAGTTATTTGAGTTTATTTTGATACAAATGGAAAAACACTAACAGGGTTTTAAGCTAACACGACTTTCAGGCTGACTGTGAATTCCGGAAATGGCAATGCGGTTCATATACAGCAGTTATGTAAAGAAACTAGGAAAAAAGGGTATTTTGTTCGTCAATGAACTTGGCGCGGAGATTGCAAGGCACTGAGTTAAGTACACAACATTCTTCCGGTACAGAGCGGTGTAGCACAATAAGTCAACGTGAAGTGTGACAGCTGTCAGCGTCTTCAGCGCAATGCCAGATGACGCCTCAGCAACAGCCTCAGGGTCCAACTTGGCGCTTCACCCTAAAGCTCATTGAGCACACACTACGAACAATGCGACCGCATAGCCTTGGACGATCCATGCACTGAGCAGCCGTCGAGATGATCCACCGCTGTCAAGAGCTGAAAGAGGAGCGTTTGAAACATCAGTAATGTTTTATGGATAGGGCACTTACACAGAAGACTGGAAAGGTAAACAACGGAAAATGACGTACGACATGGCCAAAAAACACGTTCAACTACTATCGGAGAGAGTTAGATGATAAAGGGCCTCTCCTCTCTCCTTTTCTCTTCCTTCTAAACTAACGCCCGTTGTGCTAATACAGGTGTATACAAGTAATACAAGCTGAAGGACCGAAGACGTTTGGTAATTCTGACAGCCTAATAACATTCAGCATTCATTCTGTTTTTGAGAAGCTCTATAACGCAATATTTTTGCCTACAGCTGTTATTCTGGGCCAGCACAAGCAAGCGCAAAAGGCCACAAGCGGAGACGGCCACCACAAGCAGACGCACCCGCAGCATCATAGTGGTCGGAGACATGCAGTCCCGACGAGTGGTGGCTGCTGCTTCCGAGCATGAACTCCTTTTCCGAGTACGTGCTGTCCCTGGGCGAGGCGGAAGACGACGTCACCGACGGTGGCCCCTTGCCGTCGTACTGCAGCGTGGCCATGCACTTGATGCGCATCTCGTCGCCTACGAAGTGTGCTGGCCTCACGGTGAACCGCAGGCCCAGCGACATCTCTTGGCGGCCGGACTCTAATCGCCGGATAGGGTAGTGGACAAGGTAGCGGTTCGACACCTGCAATACCGCAGTTTGTGGAACAATGGAACACGATCTTGAGAAGGGGAAAAAAGAAAATTTTCTTTTTCGTTTTATGGCAAGCAGTATTAACAATCTATACACAAAACGGAGCAAGGAAGCACTTATAGAATATTTAAACTTGATTTTAATGTTTTCGTCTTCCAGCGTCTGCGAGTCAGCCCCAACAATAACACGAGTGAACACAGTCGTTTAAATCGCCTCAGCCGCTGTCCTAGTCGCTCGACGGCATTCCTGTCACTGTTGTTTACATGCACTCCGCGCAATGATACCTATATACCGACACAACTCGTGTTTGTACGTCAGGAGTTGTAAAAATACGAAGCTTCCTAAAACTCACGTCGCTACTATTTTAACAGCGGTGCATGTCAAGTGACAGTGCTTCAAACTTTCGACAAAACATCGACGTCTTTCTTACTCGCGACATGCTCGGCCAGAACAAGAGCTCACCGTTTTATCAGGGAAGGCTTTAAATAAAATAGATGTATGTGTCTCCCCCGTAAGCTATTTTGTACCGGTCATAAGTGTAAGTGCAACCAGCAATAGTATTTATTTATTTATTTATTCATTTATTTATTTATTTATTTATTTATTCATTTATTTATTTATTTATTGAAATTCACAACTAAAAGTTGGCACCGCTGGTTTTATTAATGTATAACCAAACCTCCCTGCCTTCCAATAAATATCTTTCTCTCTTTCTTTAACCAAGTGAATTGCTTTTTTTCCTTTTTTTTTTCAGTTGGTGATAACTGAGGCTGAATCAACTACACAAAAGAAAGAAAATGACCTGGTACTACATGTAATGCCATTTCGAACATTATTTATAAAGTCGGCTGTCTTATTGCTCAACTTTCGACGTTTTATTACTCTCCGCTCTCGTTTCCGTTTTTCATTTCCTGTTAGCAAAACGGAATATCGGAACATTAAAGGAGAAGGACAACAATGCTTCGCTGGTCAGCACTAATGAAGTACAGGCCAATTTTCTTCGTGCAAGTGTTCCGTGGTTTAGCGCCATCACGCAGTCGTACCAGCTTGCACGGCCTAACGCGCTCCTTCGAACCCATCGAGAGTGCACCCATCTCGCACTCTCGGAGCCCGTTTAAACCTGCCGTACTTTAACGTAATTGATTCGCGTTTGAGAAGTTTTACTTCTATTTTTATATCATAGCGACCGTTTCGACGCATAGTATATAGCGCTTGTCTAGAACTTGTTACTGTCACTCCTTTCTTTGTCCGTTGTCCGCGTGTGCGCCGTTTATTATGCTATGGATCACAGCTTAGCACAATCTGAAACCTCGCTTCCTTTTGATGCGCCATCCAAAAAAAAAAAAAAAACCGCAGGTTTGAGTAAGTTAATGGAAAGACAATAGCATGAAAGTATGGATCTATTCAAAAGTTCAACGCCAAACATATTATAAAAGCAACGTGCCTCTTTGTCGTTGAGATACCACTGTAGGTCGACCGGACGTCCGTAGCGCGAGTAGCTGCAGGTCACGTTGACCAAGTCGCCGACATGGTAGCTCTCTTGGGCGCCAGCAATCGAAGGCCTGTCGTCTTCGGGGCCTAAGGAGGAGAGCATTTCGGCACAAGATTGTGGTTAGAAGCGTCGACGAGTTGTGTGCCCTTAAAGCGTCAGTATAAAAAAATTAAAAAAAGAAAATTGAGGCCAGTTTGACACCGTGAAAACCGACGGAATTGCGAAGCCGTTCTTTTTTCGTTAATCACGACGTAACTTCCAAAAGTGTCAGTTTATCGATGTCACGACGTATCAGTTATGTTTGTCATACACAAGCTTCTGCAACCGTTTGTACTCCGTCAAAACTTTCTGTCTTTTATGAACTGGTCGTGTCTCGATTATTCACTGTTCATCATTATCGACTGTTCGCCCCTCCACGTTGATCTAATTGCTACGGTAATCGGCTGATGATCCGAGAGTGGAGGGCAGCCGATTGCCCTCTTGCGTGAGTCGCAAGTGAACCGTTACTTCAATTCATTTCTTGCTGGATGTTTGTTTCATGACCTAGTGAAATTCGTGGTCACTGTCGTGACACCGCCTTTTTGAAGCAGTTGGAGAGAATTAAAACACCGCGTTTTTTTTTTTTTGAAGCACTGCATTTTCTAAGCGCTTCTGTAGAACAATACAATTTGTCATTTTAAAAGACCAAACTAAATAAAAAGAAAGCAATGAGCATGTACGTAACATAGACGCCATATGACCGGCTCGGTCCCGCCTCCCTGAAATTCGCACTTGCCAGGTATGTCTCGTTCCCATTTCAGGAATGAACCTGAGAATACACAAATGCTGCAGCGTTCGTCTCCTTGCAGCTTTGCTTGTTAATTTGTTTGTATTTGACAGGCAATGCGTTCCTTCTCTCCACGTCTGCGACCAGGGGACCGTTTGCGAGAAGTAAGAAGTTACGATCAACGGTTACCACAGCTCGTACCAGTCTGCTTGGCGTCCACGGCTGCTACAATCTTTTCGCTGGACAGCGAGTACGCTCCGGACACTGTAGCGGTGCACTTGAGCTTCATGGTGCCGTAGCTGAAGTGTTCGGGCTCAGTCTCGAAGGTCAAGCCCAAAGAGGAGTGGTACAGGTGGTCTCGGTCACGGAAGATTGGGTATACCGTCTCATAATCTTGACGAACCTGTGCAGGCGGGAAGAGGAAGCTTCAAAACTAAATAGATATTAGGGCATAGTGGTCGAGAAATTGGAAAACGCGGTCTTATGATGACAATTTAAGTTATAAATAAGTTTTAGAACTTTATATGGTTAAACCTGCAAAGTGTATATCATATGGCTTGGCATTAGCACGTGCATGAAAGCGTTGGAGACGGCAGATAAAAATTCCTAGGAGTACTTAGCTATCGCTTAGTGAATGCAAAGGCGAAAGCCACGGCAGTCGAATCCAATGCTTAGGCTTTTATTAGCCTAACGTAATGTGAATACAATGTGCATAGGCTGTAAAGGTTGACATTCAATTATCTCTAGCTCATACCCACATATCGAATGCGGGTGTGAGTCAAACATGAGCTGATTATCGTCGATCATGACAACCGACGTGAATGTCATGTTATTGACGTCACGACCTATCTGTCAAGTTAATCATACGTCCCTACTCTTCCATGTCAATTTTGACATGTAATTGGTAAAGGACACCCCATTTTTCGAGTTTTTACACCATATTTCATTTACCGTACTTTTCTTTCGCTGCTCTTTCAAGGTCACCTCCGTCTGAAACACGTAAGGATTTCGCCTTAAAAATTTATACATAAGAACAACAACAGCTGGAGAAGCATTGTTCTTTGAAGCGCTGAAGATGAGTTAACACACACACACACACGCACGCACGCATGGAAACACATGAAGAAATTCTCGCCTTCAGAAAGATTACCATGGCGCATAGGTGCGTGCGTGTTTTGAAAATCTGCCCATTGCACCGCCAAAACCACCATCCCAATTGTGGCTTTCGTGGTGGGCATGGTGGGGACATGGTGGGTAATGTTGGGCGTCTCACAAAATGCACAGTTAGTTAACGGGGCTTAACCTGTCCCGCCCAAATGTATCTTCATCGGCTTGACTGCAATTAATGGGGATGAAAAAGAAGAGAATGACAACGCATGCACATTGTACGCGTCTTCTTCGAACCGAAGCAGACGCCGTTCGTGTGCAGCCGCTGTGAAGTGGTGCTCTGTTTCAATCCCGTTAAGAGTAGTTATACGGCGTTCCTCTTCTATTTCTTTCAGTCCCTTTGCCCCTTGCTCCACTGACGCTTAGCCGTGCACCCGACATGGGCTGCAGAAATTGAAGTCCTTTCTTAAAGGGACACTGAACGGGTTTTGAATTCGCGAATTTATTGCGAATTCGGTATCCGCGACCTCTTACAACATGCCTACGGAGGTTTTTTTCGCGATGTTCGATTAAACAACGGCGCTATAAGCGAGCAAACTTTGATCGTGGGAACGCCCCCCCGGCGCGCGCGCGCGCAGGGGCGGAGCATGGGAGAGCTAGACACGTGGGGAGGTGACGTCATCGTCAGGGTCGAGCCGCCGGGCCGCCTGCGTCGCTCAGTCAGCTCAGCTTGTTTACTTCGGGGTTGTGCCTTGTTTCTGCTGCGATCTGCCGCCTAGTGAAGCATCAGATCTGCCAGTTCGTAGGGGCTTCTTGCCATTGCACCGTTCTCTTCTTCTGATTAGAGATTTTCGCCATCCGACATTCACTAGCTGTGTTTGTGCAAGGTTGAAGTGGACTCGCGATGCCGAGTTACTGCGCAGCATATGGCTGCCGCAGCACTTACGGTCGCGACGAGGTCGCTTTTCACAAGTTCCCTCGTTATCAGAAGATGGCTGCAAAATGGGCCGCTGCAGTTAAAAGAAAAGACTTCAAACCGACGAGATCAAGCGTGCTGTGCTCCAAGCACTTTCGTGACAGCGACTACGTACGAAGCCCGGCTCTCATGCAGTCACTGGGATTCCGCTGGCGTGCCATTCTGCTGCAGGGCCACTTCTAACACGTCCTTGTCGAGGCACACATTTTTAAATTTTTTTTTTGTTGTTGTGATGCACCTCCGTTGTTTCTTGCGGTCGCGAATCTGCCGAATTTCGAGGCAGCAGCAGCAGTCCTCCTCCTCTTTCCCCATTTGCACGCAGTGCGTGCATGAGCACCCATGGTGAAAACACGTGTACACATATATCAGTACGCAGCATCGAAATCAGCTACTCTACACGACAGTCGCACGCTTTTAACGCAGCTAATATACCGTTTCCATTTTAACACACCATCATTGTAGTACTGGGAAGAATTTAGAAAAAGCGACGGCATTATAAAAAGCACAACTGCAATATATGAGCCAAACTATCCTTGCGCAATTTTTCAGCGCAGTTCAGAGCACATGTCACCATTGCGGCAAGAGCGGCACTCGTCTGGCTTTTTTTTTTTTTTGTTGTTGTTGTTGTTGTTCCTCGCGGTAGCATACTGACTCTTCGCGTGCGCCTTGCCCGCTGCGAAGTACGATACTGACTACGAGCACGAACAGCTGATGTCTCTGCACGATGCCCGCGCGTAGCGCGGACCGTGCCAATACGCGGCTAAAAGCGAGTGCCGATGCTGCTGTTTCTTATCGAATTTGATATCCACGGATGAACGTATCATTTGTAACAGTTTACTAGAGTGCAATTAAGCACTGACATGCATCTTATATGTACCAGTCTATGTTTCCGGCGCGGGTGGAGGTGACTGGTTGGGACTCGCTTTCCTGTGCCGCTTCAGTCGACGCCCTTACAGTAGCGACCGGCTCGAACATGTACGGATGTACAGAGAACTCGTTCCGACTTTCACAGTTCGCCATACTAACAGCAACTACACGATTTCAACAGGTAAACACGGCATTGCCTGCCGGCGAGCGCAGTCAGCTGTCGTCACCTTCCTGACGATGACGTCATGGAGCTTCGACCAATCACAGCGGCGGCGAGACTCGCGATGGGGGCCGCGGCGCCTGTTGCTTGTTTTCGGCAAAATAAAGCTATTTGCGTTGGTTTATGCAAATTTTCGACTTGATTTTCGAGTTCGCCGCACGAAATTACGTATCATGACACCATAATCTCGTTTTTTTTAAAAAGTGGTTCAGTGTCCCTTTAACCAGACCACAGTAATCATCATCATCCTGATGCTTGGCCATGCGGGAGTGGCTCATCCGATTTAACTATGTGCCCCGTGAGACACAGACCATCACCCATTACGTCCCTGCCTTGCCCACCTCAAAAACCACCATTAGAATGGTGGTTTTGGTGGGTGATGGTAATGGGCGGCCGGCAGTTTTCAACAAGGATGCGTGCAGTACTTACGCAAAATTTCACTCTTTTTTCGCGGCCGCGTTAGCGAAAGCGTCGCGATAATGTCTGAGCTAACGAGATCGTTGCTATACGAGTTTTATTTCAGCATGTTTCTCGGCACGCACGCGTAGTGTACAAGGTCACGTCCCTTCCATGAAAAAGCGACACTGACCTGTTCCCCGTTGATGTACCACTTCAGGGCAGCCGGTGGCTTTGTAGCGCTCGCGTAGCACGTGACATTCACCACGTCACCTATCCTATAGTGGGGCTTGGTACCACGAATCGAGGGGCCTTTCTTGGGCAGCACTACAACAAGAACAGGCATACACAAACAATGAAGGGCCCTCAGAAAGTAAAGTTATCAATTCTTGCGCAACATAAATAAAATTAATGGCGAAATTCAGCTTGGTCGCCTGGCCATATAAAGAAGAAACCAACAAATATAAATGCTTTCTTATAGTTCGTCACATTTAAATTTCTCACTGCGCAAAACACAAAGTGTACTCATGTAAACCGTCCATTAAAAACCGACGCTATACTGGAAATTACCACAGATGTTTGCCATCTCTGCCTGTGTCTTCGCTACCTTTCTCTTTCCGTTCGTCGCATGACCGTGTCAGGATACTGTCCAGAAGCTCACCGTAGACCTTGAGCTCCTTCTCCGTACGGACAGTCTCGAAGGAAGGCGCGTCGGCCGATACCTCGCACGTGTAGTGGCCCTCAGTCTTCAGGTCAGCCTTCCTCAAGTACAGGCTGCCCGCCGAGCTCCGGCTGACCTGCGAGTGTGTGCGACAGTATTACAACAGAAGCAGCTCTTCATCGAAAAAAAAAAATAAAGGTGTACGAAAATTATTGCTAGCCGTACTCTTCAGCTATACCTGCTGACACCTGAACGGGTTCATCAGAGGGTGTTTGCGTAGGGGAGGAAAGCACGCGACTGGACAAGAATTAATTATTAATTTGTGAACATGAAACATGGTTGTAAGTGCTCTCATTTCGGTGCAGCGTCAGGCGAGCGATTATTTCAATTCCACTGAAGCCTCACAAAGGTTGTGAGCGCTGTATTTCTTGGGTTATAGCTGTTTTGTCTCTAAGACACAACTGTATTGCAGCGGTAAGAAAGGTAGATGCAGTTACTGAAATTAAAGTAATATGAGAGAGAGATAACTAGTTGTAATCTAATGTAAAAGAGAAACAGAGCACGACAGGTACTAGGATACATCGTCGGCGTTGTACATGTCGTAGTACTCACGTCGTAGTACCGCTCAGCAAACGGCAGTCGAAAGCAGGGCAAATAAATAAGCTAATAACCAAAACCGGTTAAAATGGATATAGATTAAGAATGGTTAATATCAACCAGATTAGCACAATAAAATAAAAATATACATCAAGGGTAATTATTCGCATAATGAGAATAAATTAAGTGAAAATCAATTGGAAACGCCGACTATAAACACAATCGAAACACAAAGGAAACACAGGCGATCCACTTCCCCGCAGCAACAACATAAATCAATGGATCTGTATTCAAAATAGTTAATATTAACCTGATCACTGCAAGGAAATAAAATATTCATATTAAGGTAATTAATCGAATAATGAGGTCAAATTTAGCAACAATAATTCGAAAACGCCTGCTCTAAACACAACAAAAACACAAGGAAAACACAGACGAATCTTCCGCACTTCTTACAGCTTTCAGTGCAGTCGAACTGCTTAGAGTGTTTTTACCGCTCTTTCCTTGAAAGAGTTCCAGGTTGTTTCACTTTCCTTGAGTTATGTGAATATAAAACGACGATGCCACATGGACATACTTAAGGAATGTGAAGGTAACCCCAAGCTAAGGTATCCAGACTTAAACTAATCGAAAGGGCGCACAGTATTAGTTGTAAAGTGAAGGATGCTATATAGAGAGCTCAACGTTTTCAACAGGGAACGAAGGAAGACGCAATGGAAGCTTCTCACAACCACCTGGCACACTTATCCTAGGTTCGCTGCAAACACATATACTATCATTTGCACGATATTTAGTCGCGTCTTGCACACACGCACTTATGGAGAAATCGAGTTGGAAGACAGCTTGGCTACATCATGTCTACTCCTATAGACTTCGCTTGATTGTTTGTGATGTTTCCCCGACTGTCATGACTTCCTACGCTGCCCGATACACGAATCGAATGTAGCGTGGACGGAGGACAGTACTGTCACGCGCCTGCATTCGATATTTATTTTATTTATTTATTTGTGAAGTACTGCTAGCCTAAGAAGGCTGTAAGCAGGAGTGGGGATACAAAGATGAATACATACAAATACATACAAGAAGAATACATACATACTACGCAAAGAACAAGAAAGCGATAGCGGCGTTCTACACACTGAGTACCTTTTTACAGCAATAATATCAACACTTACATCGATAATCACAATATTACATAACTGCACTGTAACCATTATATTCGAAATACTACTAACACATAGTGCACATGGCATGAGAGAATATGCGCATTTTGTCGCATGTAAGGTAACAGATACTGAAAAAAAAAGACAGAAATACACAAGCGGACATTGACAGAAGAAATCAGTAGATTCAAATATTTAAGCAGTCGACAAATGAGCCTTAAGTGTCAGAGTGAAATCTGCTGCGAGAGGTCTCCGCAGGATGTCGTGCAGTTACGAGGCATGAACACGACATGATGTTCGCATTTTTCGCTTACCGAGCTAAGGCGCAAGAAAAACAGTGTTCTCATCTTCATGGTTTTTTTTTTTTTCATGTGCACTTCTGAATAATATATGCAGATTTCGATCAAGAGACTAGGTGCATGCAGACACGCATTCCACTTTTGTCTTCCGTATTTGCGTGCTTTCGCATGCCACCAGTAGCGCACCCAGGAACTCTGCCAGGGAAGTGGGGGGGGGGGGGGTTCAATTTTTCACGAAGTGCCGGGCATGCGATTACACAGTTGTTGCGTGCGTAAAAAAAAGTAAATAAAATGCCAAGTAATAGTAACATCAAAGATGACGATTACTTTTATTAATTTTTTGGCGTATTGCAGCGACATTAGCGCCACATCCTTCTAGCACATAGGAACAGTTACGGAGTGGGAGGGGGGGTTAGGTCGGCCTCAGGGGGGGGGCGGGGTTACAACCCCCGAAACCACCCCCGTCGGTGCGCCACTACATGCCACTATCATCCCTTGTACGAAGTACTTAGCATCTGACTGTTTCGTATGCAGAGATCGTTCACTGATTTCTGTTTTTTGGGGCTCCGGATTAGACGGCCTCGAGTTCGTTTTTTGTGCTGAGCTGGTACTTTTGCTTTATAGATAGCATAGTTACAAAGATGAAAAAAAAGAGGGAGAGGACAAAAGAGGAAAGAGCGACCACGTATTCAGATGCGACAGTTCGTGGTTTGTTTGCTGTCAGTTACATTTTAACACGAAAGTCAAACACCTCCGAAAAGAAAGTGCGACGGTAAACACAGCGCAGTGTTATGCGAGCAGTGAGATGTTTGTTTGGCAGTCGTACGTGGCAATTATACCTCGGCAAAGTCGCCTCCATCAAAAGTTACGATGGAACATTTGGAAACTATAAAAGAAAGAAAAAAGTTATTTGTTGGGACAATCTACCATAATGGTGAGAAAACACCACAAAGAAAAATGATAATCTTTCCAACGTTTCGAAAAGCGGACTAAGAACTAAACAGGTCAAGTGTGCGAATAGTGATCTTCAGGAGCGAATACAATACGAACTGAATACAAATCTAATATGTTGACAGAACCTATAGAATCGAATGCCTCATAGTTTTCGAATAATGCTTGAATACCGAACTGTTCTTGCAATGAATGTACATCCGCGTCCAAGTCCTCTAATTTGTAACCTTAGCGCTAAAAGCACGAATACAGCATGTGTAGGAAATAAGCAGGTCCTTCGCATTCCCCGAACACTTCAAAAAGCACGGGTTATCGTTGTATAGCCGGTAAAGTCACACTAGCAAAGTAGCTTATGTTTCGTGCCCACATTATGCCAGCAGTGACGAAATTTGTCGTATTCCTTGTGCAAACTTTCTGCTCGTTTCGGTGTAGTTAACATATTGAAATATTTGCAAACTATTCAAAATATATCCGAGTTTACAACTAACGGCTATTTGATTTGAAGATCGAATCGAAGAGGACATTGTTCGATAAGACATTAGAAATCTCGGAGTACTCGCACGCCCATACAAAACAGGCTAAAAGAAAACGGATAGTAAACACAAACTCCAGCAGGCCGGCGAAGAGGCGAGACCTCGACGCTTCCACGAGGGAGATCTGAGAAGCCTCTGCAGGGTTTACCAATAAAGTTCCTAACAACCAAACATACAAACGTTTCTGAGCGCCAGAAATTTCGTGGCCCCCCATGGTAGGATGGCGGCAATAAAGGTGCCTCTCGCGGGTTCTTGCGCGCTGCCATTTGGTGTGTGACCACATCCGTACACGCGACAAAGGAAAGACGTGCGAAGAGCGTGCTCGATATGTATACCCTTTTTCTCTTCCTGCGCGACCAACAATGCGAACGCGTGTGGCCCATTTGCTTCCTCGGATTGTTGGGCACCTACGGAGAAAGCGAGGGAACTGTGCGGGCGAGCCAGAGTCCCGACTTGGAGCGCTGCCACGGGGAACAATAGAAGGAAGCGCGAACAGAACTGCGCGCCGGAACGCAAAGCACGCGCTATTCCGACTGGCCATCTAGGAGCGAGCGCCCAGCGGGAACTTCTGTGCCGAACCCCTGCTAGCCGTAGGTGGGGAGCGTACCAGAGTTTTTCGCACTGACGCGACTTGGTTTCGTACAGCTCGAAAGCGAAGAAGCCCATCGAAGAAAATTCCCTTCAAGTGACGTTTCGGCGCTACAGCCTGTGAGACGCTATGCCTCGGGCTAACTCGACGTCCAAAAACAGCTTCCCTGTAAACCAGCCGAAGGTAACGGGTTAGACAACCACTAGGTTGCGGCTGCGATTTCTGTCAACTGCATGGTCCTGCATGCCAAACGTCGTCCTTTTATAGCTTGTTTTAAAGCGGAGTTAGGCTAATCTTTTACTGATTAAAAGGGGATCCACCCCCTATGTCTTGGGAAGGTCGCCGATTCGAGTCAAACCGGTTATGAAACTAGACGTCTGAATGTGGAACATTCATGAATCCAAAATGGCATCGTTCCACATTTACAGTGGGGCTGCGGTCACTTTTGTAGCCACTTTTGTAGCACTCAGTCGTGTAAGCAGTCATCTAATTAATCTTAATTAATTATTGCCATCAGCAGCTAATCTTTTTAAGCTCTACTCTATCGCCTCAATCTCATAACACCATCAAGTGCGACCAGACTCCGCTATTTATAAGGAATTTGTATATTTTTTCTGGGCATTTCTGATTTTCGCGTCACGGTTCTCAGAGGCTAACCCTCGTTTATTTACCATGCACTTATGGCTAGCGCCATGAAAGAAACCTTTACCTAGCAGAAAATTTCTGCCGGGGAACATTCAAATAGTGGGTAAACAGTGTTTGAAATTAACGAACACATTGCCACACTAAGAGACAATCGTAGTCCCTTCTCCAACAGCAGCCGACGTTATAGCTATATCAATCGTCATTTAGGCAACATTTGGCAGCCATAGCCATACTTAAGCCATCTAGGAAGAACTAGCAACGATTAGGCAAAAGTAGCTGACGTTTAGCAACAATTAGCTAGAGTCAACCGACATTAGCCATGATTTAGCCAAAACTGCCCGTTATTTAACCATCAGCCGAAATTGCTAACGTTATAGGCAACATTGGCCGATTTTAGCCTTTCTTGAGGCAACATTAACCAACATTACACCGCACTAAAGTGAGTCCAGCTGATTTCAACAGCGCTAAACACTACTGGAAATATGCGAGTAGACACGGTGGTTTAGGACACACGTTATCATTCTCCGCTTTGCACTGTAAACAGGACCGGCCGACTTATTGCAATGCCTAACGCGCTACGTTGCTGACAGACCCAACGGACGGGAAGACAGAAGGAGACATCGGTAGCAACTCAGGGACCAGGGCGCTCCCGAAATTTTGGTTGGGGTAGTGTTAATAACATAGAGCAGCGCTAATAAAAAAATTTACCTGATTAATAAGGTCGCATTTAAGAGTCACATAATGCACATACTGAGATTTTCGCTGAAAATAAATAACGAAAATGGGTGTTTTTCTCAAACAGTCAAGGCCTTCAGCAAGCGACCCCCCCCCCCTCCACCTTTCGATGAAAATTTCTCGCTACGGGCCTGCCAGGGACGCTTACGCTTTGAAGGTGTGTCGATTTAGAAACTTGAAAATAACGTCATTTTTCTTCCGGTGAGAAAGCAATAAGTTAGAATTTGCTTTAGTTTCTTTTTTTCTTGCCTATGATATGATTTTCCGAGAGTTGCGCTTTTTTCTTGAGATGTAACTTTTATTTGACGAAATAAAATACAAGAACATAGACGATATAAATGCACATTCGGAGGTCCCGAAGTAGAAACTGTCGGGGTGCCTCCTAACAAAAACTAAATGGGGGATTACAGAATCTCGGCAAACAATGAAATTATACATTTTATATAATTTCCGTGACAATTCCCAGCTCTTACGTAACTTTTGCTCTTCTTAGAAGCCCACTTTTTTTTTCTTTTTCAAAAGTTCGCGTGATGCGTTCGGGTAGCCATTGCAGCCGTGCCAAAGTAAGGTATACGGGGTACTTTCGTTTATAAGTTTATCGTTACGATTCCGCGCCCTTGTAATCTACATATGAGCAAGATTACAGTCAAATGTTTTTGCACTAACGCCGTAGCCCCCTGCTTTTGACATGACGTGCACGCATGACACGGCTGCAGCGAGAACTTAATGACAACTCACTCACGTGGTGCGCTAACTGTTCTTCAAGTGAGCGCTAATGATTGGTTGATTTGTGGGGTTTAACGTCCCAAAACCAGCTCTGATTATGAGACGCCGTAGTGGAGGGCTTCGGAAATTTCGACCACCTAGGGTTCTTTAACGTGCACTGACATCGCACAGCACACGGGCCTCAACATTTCGCCTCCATCGAAATGCAGCCGCCGCAGCCGGGATTCGATCCCGCGACCTTCGGATCCGTAGCCGAGTGCCATAACCACTAGACCACCGTGGCGGTGCTCAAGTGAGCGCTAGACATTCAAACGCAAATACAAAGCAATTACATGTTTACAAAAGCTGTACTCACGGAAAAGCGAAATACCACACCGCAAACGCCCTTAACCCAAAAAGACTTGAAAGGGAGAATGACATAGTACTAAAAATGCCCAGCGATTTCAGAAACGCCAAGAGGGGAAAAAAAAAAATTGTCTACAAATCAGTATCGCGAACACAGCGAACGCTTGACAGGCGTTGATACAGCATTATAACATTGTGCCGGAAATCCCAGGTATGTCCTTTTCCATCACGATGGAAGATCGTAAGCTTGCGACAAGAGAGGGCGCCTAAGGGCATCCTGTTATCAAGATGTGGAAAAGAATCTTTTCAGGTCTGAAGAGAGAACATTGCTTTTTCTGTCATCGAGCTTCGATTCATGGTTGAAATAAGGTGCCCGGAGGTGTTCCGGGTTGCGAATGACCGGTGCACAGGAGTGGAAATACAAAACCAGCAAAATAAGTACTGAGAGGCTTTTTCTTCCTACTCAAGAAAAAGAAAGAAGCAGTTTGGATATCCCTGTCCAATAAAAAAATGTAATAAATATCAATGTAAGTGGTATTTTCACGAACGTCTTGCTTCTTTCGGATGTTCTTTCGACGTCTCAGCTCAGAGTTGCCCTGAAAGGAACACGCCAGGCTGCACCGAAGGACCGGTAGACGGCTAAGTAAAACATTTTTCGCTCATTTTGCTGTTCCCAGAATGAAGCAGTTAAACATTTACTTTGGGATAGAAGTGCCGCGAAAGATTTCCGTTATCAGAGCTCTCATTGTTCGAGCTGTATTCCGGAAGTTATCGCGCTATTCAAAAAATATGGTTGGTTTATTTTTTTATCATCGGTCCCGCCAGAGGGTTGGTTTTGATGATGTGGAGGTGTGGCTCCGCGCACGTCAATTACGGATTGCAAAATGAGTGCCGGAAGGAACGAATCTTTACGGTATAGGGCCCTCATATTATTAGAATTCTATCGCAGCAAACGGCTTTCATTCGCGACTTTTGTCAGCAACACAAAGCGACACTCATTTTAACGCTGCTAGTGTTCTCATTTGCGCCTGTTGGTATATTGATGGAGCCGCCTCAGATCTGGAGCATATTTTGCGACTCTAAACCAGCGCGTCAAGTGGGTGATTCTGAGTTTAAACGAGGGCCTTGCTATCTCTTTGCTGACGATGTGATCAAATCACACAATCGTGCACTTCTATCCGATCTTTGCATAATGTTCTAGTGGACTCCGGGTCGCCGTGGCTTTTGACACCGAATCAAAGATGGACCAAAATAACACCACACAAGTGCCAACCTCATCTTCTCGACCAGAGGCTAACGCCCTAGATATATTGCATGCACTTCTGCACGAAAATAACATTAGGCTTTGCGAAATAATTGTCATCGCCGCCTTCACGATTCAACCCTGATTTGCAGGTAAGAATATACTGGTGACCATGGAAGCATGAACTGCAAAGCTTGCTGCACAGGTGACGGCTGTCGTTCACTCAGAGCTTCCTACACCTAATCGACCATGGAGTCAATCTGTGTTGCGATGAACGCAATATTCCAGAGAAGCAGAACAACTGTCGTGCGCTTGCCTGCAATATGCTGTGCAAAGTCAACTGTCGTAAGAACTTTTGCCGGAGTTAGTTCAGAAGCGTCTAAATAGGTTCTATAATGACCTTGCATAATCGACGTCATCAGCCTGATGTTCTTGAAGCTTTTAAGAAACCTTTGCTTGAAAGCGAACTAGGTAAGCGACATTGAAGAGTCGTTGGCCATTTAAGATATTAGTTCTTTACCGCGATCTCCACGATCCCATCCACCGCATTCCTTAGTTTTCTCTCCTTGTACTTTAGTTGTTGGTCTAAATTAACGCTGATTGAGGGCGATCCCTCAGCTTTTCTGCCCCAAGAAATGTCTCTCATCCACAACAGGTTTCTATTGCAAATTTTGAGCGTGTAGTGCGAGCATGCATCAAAGCCTGTGAACATTTACTAAAGAGTTCCTTGAATTCCGCCCCAGAACTTCCGATGCGCCATCTAAGCATTTTCTTCTCCTTATCAGATAGGGTCTACAAGGAGACATACACAAAAGTTAAGCAATGACTCATCGGATGTCGAGACACCTAACGTAATTATTAAATATTTTGGCAGCGTCCCGCATCCGCCAGCGTTTATATGCTCCGGACATTCCCTCGCACACGTTCCTTCATTATTTTCTTCAATTCAAGTAAAGGTAAACGGAAGACTTTTGTGAATTGACTATAATGACGGCTTCCCGTTTCTCTTGGTTATAAACACCGACAAAGAAAAAGAAGAAAAAGCAATCGTCTCGCACTTGCTAAATTTACGTTCTATCCTAATTTTTTTCGAGTACAATGTGCCACCTGTGCTAATGTTGGAATGAAAGCACAGAAACAAAAACCCAACCTCATTTCTCAATTTTTATCTGTGTTCTCAGTATATACCTACATACCTTGTGCAAACCGGAAGAAAAGTGGACACAGACACACGTTGTACTTCTCTCACTGTGTTTCTTGTACAGTCTTTACTTCCCTGTTACAGTTCAGTGAAGCTGACGGCCTGTTCAAATCCTCGCGTTTCCTGAACCAGGACACCATTATATTTCTTCTTTTTTCCTCTACTGCACGCTGTTCTCAAGTTATAGGATTTTTCCACGAGCCTCTTCGGTTGCGAAAGTTCGACTATCGCTCGTTTTCTCGTTTTTACAGCACATACAGAACGAAAACATAATTACGTTTTCTTTTTCTTTCTTTGTCTGCTGTGTCTTCAAGAGCCATGCTCAAGTGGAACACTACTCAGGGAAAGAAACGAAAATTGAGCTTGAAATGAGCTAGAATTGAAAGGAAGCAAGGACACTGGTAAGGCACTGGAAAAACAGTGGGCCTGGGAATTAAGACACTCCTAAAAGCACCCTCGTGACAATACAGGTTCTATCTAAGCATTCGGTTCAGGTAATTTTCTTCTTTTTCTCTTTGTTCCTTCCTTCTTTCCCTCTTTCCTTTTTTCTTGTTACATTTGAGGGTGGCGTTGATGGGCGGCGCTAGGGAACAAGAGAAGATTGGCTCGGTGATCCGAGGCCGAAAGGAAACAAAGATGCCTGAGGCGGATGTTGGCAGATAAGAAGCGAGAAAACCATCCAGTGGACACGAAAAGAAAGACGACTACCGGATGTTGATAACACGACAAGTGAAGAACAATTTATCTTGCGTTGTTGCTGTTTCGCTTTTGCTGCAGCAATGGTGGATCGATACCAAGTGCATAAGATGCCGAGTAAAAGATACTCTAACAATCAAGACCGCGAAAGTTACCTTAAAGGAAGCGTAAACTAAAAGAATACGAAATACACCTCAGGGAGTGAGGTAGGGAGCGGGATGATCATCAGCCTAGGCAAGATGCGTCGGCGTAATGGAGGTAAGTGACATTTAAATAAATGTGTAGTGCGATTGGGTTGGTGTGGGGGAAGGGGGTTGCGGGGGAAGGGGGAGCGACTAGCCACGAGTCTGTCAGCAAATGGTTATGATTTGTGCTCAGTGGCACAAATGACCACCTTTATCAACAATACCTTGCAGACAACCATATGACTAGTTGTAAGTGCAAAGACGCAAATACCTTCGCGACAGTATTCGACCCGTGCGTTGCAGACAGCAATGTCGAGAAAATATGTGTGAGCACGCTGACGACCCAATTTCTAGATTACACACACGTGGAGTATATCTGTCGATGAGGTCATTTTCCCCGATCTATTGGTTACGCTAAGTTGTCGTGTCTTATCCACAAGGCGCTTAGAGTAACGTATTTAGTCGAAGGTTCGATACTCACCGCTTAGAATGTTTTTCCTGGCAAAGTTATTTCAACTTAAGCACTGTTTTCTGTGAGGCTATTCATCATGCGTGGCAAATGAACAGGCTTTCTCGTTGGGTCGGTTTAGAAATGCTTAGTCATTTAAAAGATTTGTGACTCAGTCATGTGCCCCTACACTGGTGACGGTCATTGTCAATACGCATTGATTAGCTGCGTAAAATGCGCCGTTCAGAGCCCTGATCTCTCAACGGCAAGCTCTACGCTGCTGGCCCTATATGCATCGCAGGCCAGCAAAGTGAGGCGGACATTGCTGCAGTTGTTACACTCTACCGGGCTCTGTGATCGCTTGTAAGCCTGTAACGGACAGGCATGCGTGCTCTACGTTGACAGTCGCACCTTTCTTTCTTTCTTTCTTTCTTTCTTTCTTTCTTTCTTTCTTTCTTTCTTTCTTTCTTTCTTTCTTTCTTTCTTTCTTTCTTTCTTCTTCTTTCTTTCTTTCTTTCTTTCTTTCTTTTTTAATAACTCGCCCTAGAGTATGGTACCAAACCGGACGGGCGTGTGGTTGACTACCCCGCCTGCCTTTTCTTTCTCCTCCTCCTCCGCCTCCACATCACTATCAGTACCATAGGGAACTGCTGCGAAAGTGTGGAAACCACGCTATGTATGATCCACTCTATCTCTAATGAACATGCTGCGACTCAGTCGGGTTCTTTAGCAATGAAGTGTTACGGTAAGCACGCTAATACCGTTGCCTCTTTGTCGGCACATGTCTATTATAGTCTGAGAGATCTGTATCAGGCATCTTTAACGTTTCATCACGTTAATGTGCGCAAAGGCTATTAGCGCAGATGTTTACAGCAACAATAGCTACGTGCCAACCATGACGGTACAGTATTAACGTACGGAAAGTACGATGAACCGTCGAACCAAAGCGCCCTAATGCCCTGCCTCATTCTGCTCCGTTCCGTTCTGTGCAGTTCCTTTCCGTACCGTGCGACAGTCTCAGCAATGCGTGCGATGTCAGCTTCCCCTCTTCCGTATGTGAAGCAGCCTAAGACGCTGAGATTTGTAAAGAGATCAACGCATGAAACGTCCAATGGTCAATTTCATCGGCATCGCCATCGCTTTCCCCACAGCAGTGTTTCACATTAATGACTGAATGCCTGTATGACTATGTCACATTTACAACAGCATGAGAATATTGGTACAGTGATAGTACAATAAGGTACAGTAACACATACAGTGCGGTTCTTAGCGTTAGATGGACTTCTCATGCTTGACTCGGGCGGCGCACGTGCAAGAGAGTATGAAAGACGGCTCGCGAACAGGCGACTCCTCATTTTCTCGTAAAAATGCAGATAACACAGATGCGCTTATGCCATGGCAAAAAAGATAAGTAATGCGTCCTAATGGCCAAAGTCATTTCGTGCAGCCTTCTCGCACAAATTCTTATTTGACGTTGCAATCTTGAAAAAAAGCATGTCCTTAACAATGAGCGTCTCAAGGCATTAGCATACATCTTCAAAAAGGTTGCCTTAATAATTGATCGAAAATAATGGACAGTCTGAACACCTTCACATTGCATGTAGCGCGAACTAAAGGCAATATCTCAGACTGCTAGTTCTAAACTGCTGCAGGCTCCAGCAGATAGAACCGTAAATAGCCGACACCTCTCGGGCATCTGGAACTCCTAGACGCATTGCGGGGTCTCTATAAAGGACTACCACAGTGGGAACGGCGCAATACACCCACTGCAAACAGCACCGCAAGTCATTGTTCGGCCTTGTTTCCCCCAAAACATCGCCTCAGTGGCCCTGATCTTGGCTGCGAGCCAGCAGCCACGAACGCCCCGGGTGCGGGTGAGAAAAGTTTCAGAGGTTACTGTTCCTTTCCGCTGTCCTACTTTCCTTCGCATAATCTACATTGCTCGGCGCAGCTGCGGCCTCAAGGACAGGCTAATGAGGCGAAAAGTGTCCTCCTCAGTCGGCCTACACAAGGGGATGCAGTCGGGACTGCAGGCTGCCATTGCTGCCATTTAAGAAACGAGAAAGAAGCTGCCATCGTTACGTTACCGCGTATACGAAAAGCTATTTGCCCCGTCGCGCACGTCCGCTCCTCAGCTTTGTTCCGTAGGTTTTGTTGTCTTTCACATTTATACCCCGTCGCACTAATACGACGCACTGGGTGCGCACGAACAAACGCCAACGATAATTCTCTGGGTAAGCCTTTCGCGCTCGAGATTAGTGTTCGTAAATCTCCATTATTCCATTGCGGCTCATCTGCACCTCAACGGTCATTCACAAGCACGCTCTTGGACCTCATCGCCCACAGTCATTTGCCGCTCTTTTTTTTTTTTTATCCCTGCCTA